>OY730174.1:1997013-2412213 GCA_963422465.1 Lichina pygmaea | reverse complement strand
CGAACCAGACTCCAGGCCGTTCCCCTTCCTTCTCTCCGACCAACCCCTCTTCCTCTCGGTCCCGCCCCCCGACCGAGTCCTTCAACCCGACCACCTCTCTTTCCTCTCGGTCCCGCCCCCCGACTGAGTCCTCTATCCCGACCACACCTCTTCCTTCCCGGTCCCGCCCCCAGACCGAGGTCTCCGACGACATCGTGGAGAAGTACCAGCGCGGCGAGCCCATCCCCGCCGGGATGGTAAGTGCAGCCCGGGCTCGCGCCCGCGAGCAGCAGCAATCTCGTCCGTCGCAGCCGATACCGGCGACGCAAGGGACGGAACGAGCGGAGGCAGCGCGGTCGGAGTCAGTTTCTCGCCCACCGCAGCTGGGGCCCGGCCCACCTCCCCCACCGGCGAACGCTCTCGCCCAGCTGTCTCCGGGTACGCCAAGCCCGGGGCCGTCGGTGGCGTTCGGCGCTTCCTTTCCGTCGGTCGAATTCAGCCCGGCCGTCACGGCGTCGAGCTTGGCACCGGCCGCTCCGTCAACCGCGGTTGTTTTCGGCGCTCCTGCCCCCCGGGGTGGGACGTTATTCGGCAACGTGCTTCCCGCGGTGCCGTTCAATCCCGCACTCCCCGATGTCTCCCGCCGGCCCGCGTCGGTGTCCGCCTCTTCCGCCGAGGTGACGATCCCGCAAGGGTTCATCTTTGGCGCGGGCAACTCGTCGGCAACGGCGAGCCCTGCGTTCACCTTGGGTGGTTCGGACACCGTCTGGCATGATTCCACCCTCTTCGACACGCGCGTATTCGAGACGCCGTGTCCGGCTACAGTGGGGTCCGTCTGGGACGATCCTGCTCTCTTCGACCCTCGTCACAGAGAAGTCGAAGAAGCCGAGAGGGCCAGAGACGCGCCGCCGGCTGGGGAATCGGTGCTGAAGACGGCCCCGCGCGCCAAGGCGGATCGCAAGGTCCGTCTTTCCATGGAGCATCGTGAGTGGATCGCGAAGGCTCTAGGCAAGCTGGCGCCCGAGGACCGCAACAGCGTGCGGGATTTCGTGGCGAGCAAAGTCCACCTGGAGGTAAGTCTCATCCGAAATATCTGGCACCAAACCCTCTCCCTCACTCGTCGCTTCTTCCTCTTCCGTCTTCCCTGCTTCTTCGTCCCTTCCTCCTCCAGAACGAGGAGCGATCGGTGCTGACTTTAATCTTCCAGGGAGCCGATCCGTCCAGCATCCTTAAGGTCCGCCGCCTACCTTGGAGGCACTTCGACGAGCTCATCGGAGTCTTGTCCCACAAGTGTGGCTGGGAAGAACCCGTCTGGGGTCAAGAGACCGAGTACAGCGACGCTTCGAGCCCTGTCACCGGCCTTCCCGCGGACCTTGAGGATCGCGCGGCGATCGAAGCAGCAGCCGGCGATGCCTCGTCAACATCGTCCAGCTCGCTGGGCGACCTCGTGGACCAGCTCGAGGCCGAGCTCGCGATGTCGGATGCGGAATTCGAGGAGTTGGTGAAGCGGAGGGAAGAAAATACTTCCGCGGCTACCGCGCCTGCCGATGGCGCCGACACCGAGATGCTGGAAGGGCCGGCGTTGGGGGAAGAAAATACCCTGGCGTCGCGTACCCCGGCCCTCGGCCACGACGACGACGACGACGACGACGACGACGAAAAGGAGGTCGAGATGCTGGACAGGCCTGTCCGGGGGGAAGAAAATACTCCCGGGCCGCGAGCCGCAGCAGCGCCTGTCGACACGGAGGACGCTGAGACGCAGGCAGGGCCGGAGCGGGGAGAAGAAAATATCCTCGCTCTGCGGACCTCGGCTCTCGGCGGTGCCGTCCATGCGCCTGGGGGTGGCCCGGTGGATTCGTCCCCGCTGCCTTCGACCCCAGGGCAATCGACGGGCCTCGACACTCCTGGGGACCAGCCCACGAGTCGACAACAGCGGCGGAGACTGCAGAGGCAGCAACGGCGGACGCAGCAGCAGCTCGTGCAGCCAGCACCGCGAGGACAGCAGCAGCAGCAGCAGCAAGTCGAGCAGCAGCAGGCCCAGCGAGAGCTCATTCGAGAGCAGGAGCGACGGCAGCAGCAAGAGGAGCAGCAGCAGCAGCAAGCTGAGCGGGAAGCCGAGCAGGAGCGGCGGCGGGAGGAAGAAGCGGCGGGTCTGGCGAGGCAGCGAGCGCAGCAGGACGACGATGAGGAAGATGGAGAGCGCAAGCTCGTCCCAGAGAAGAACGAGGAAGATCCAGCGCAGGCGCCCCAGTCCGCCCGCGAAGCGGTCCGGATGTCGGAGGAAGAGCAAGAGCGTCAGAACCAGACGCAGCAGCTGCCGGGTCTCGAGCAGCAGCAGCAGACGGGGATGCCGCTCGAGCAGGAATCCCAGACGGACCGACTCCCGTCCCCAGAGGCTCAACCGCCGCTGGTTTCGGGTCTGAACACTCAGCTCCGGCGAGAAGACGAGCTCGAGCGTATGGTCGGCATCGAGCGATCCAAGGTGGTGGAGTTGGAGGCCGCGCTCGTCCATGCGCAGGCCGCTGCAGCGGAGGAGTCCAGATCCCTGCAGAACCACACCGAGGAGAAGCTAGCCAGCCAACGCAACGAGTTCGGCCTGGTCGTACAGTCTCTCCAATCGCTCGGCAAAGACAACGAAGCCCGTTTGGAGTTGGAGCTGTCCAGGAACGCGGAGCTGATGTCTCAGCTCGAGCTCGCCAACTCCGACAAGTTTCGCGCGGAGGAGGCCGAGCGTCGACTCGAAGAGGCCAAGGCCCAACACCTGAGCGATACCGCCTCGCTCAAGGCCGAGCACGAAACTGCGCTCCAGCATTTCGCCTCGGCCCAGGCCGTTGCGGTGGAATTCCAGGCGCGACTCGTTGACGCCTCCGGGCAGATCGCTGCCCTGGAATTGCAACAGGCCGAGGGCCAGAGGGAGTTGAGCGGGCTGAAAGGCCAGCTTGACGAACTCCGGTCCATGTCCGAGACCGTCGAGAGCGAGCGCCAGCGAGACCTGGGCGCCCTGAAAGCGCGCGGTGAACGCCAGCTCCAAGAGCAGGCGGAGACCCATCGTGCCGCTATGCAGGCGTCTCGGGCGGCGTTCGAGGCACTCTTGGCGGAGAAGGACAGAGCTCTCGAGGAGGCAGAGACCGTGGCGACGGATGGATGGAGGCAAGCCGCGGAGGATGCCAAGTCGGAGCTGGCGGCCAAGATTTCCGAGTTGGAGGAGGCGAGAAATCAAATCGCAGCGCAGGTGGTTGGTAGGCAAGCGCATCTCCGCCGCATCTCGGATCTCGAGGCTGCCAAGACGACGGCGAAGGAGCGGGCCGACGGGCTGAGGAGCGAGCTGGACGAGGCCGAGGCGCAGATTGAGCAGCACGATGCGGTCCGGGCCGATTGGAGCAGACAGGCGGAACGAGCCTTGATTGCCACCCGGGCCGCCAATGCCATGAAGCGAGCGGCCGAGGAAAGCGAGCGCGAGTCGTCGGAGGACAACAAGAACCTGCTCATGCGCAACGCGGAGCTGTGCCAGAAGCTCGAGCAAGCTTCCGCGGAGCGCGACAGGACTGCCGCCGAACTCCTCGAGCTCGAAGCCGCGCGCGCGAAGTCGACGCCGCGCGCCGAAGAGGCAGAGGAAGTCCGGCGTCTGCAGGAAGTCGTGCTCAGCAACACTGAGCAGGTTGGACAGCAGGTCGAGCAGCTTTTCCGGCAGCTGGAGACGGTGTCTGCGGAGCGTGACAGCAAAGCGGCCGAACTCCTCGACCTCCGAGCCGCGCGCGCGATGTCGACGCCGCGCGCCGAGGAGTCAGAGGAAGTGAGGCGTCTGCAGCAAGATGTCCTCCGCAACACCGAGCAAGTCGAGCGACAAGTTGAGCAGCTCTTCGAGCAGCTTCAGGCGACGTCTGCCGAGCGAGACTTTGCTGCGTCCGAGCTACTCATGTTCGAAGCTGCGCGCGCGATGACGCCGCCGCCGGCTGAGACTGAGGACGCGAGGCGCCTCCAGTCGGAACTCGATCGCAACGCCGAGCTTGTCGGGCAACTTCAAGCCGCCTCGGCCGAGCGAGAGAGGACCGATGCCGAACTGCGTCGGCTGCGAGACATCCTCACGTTCATCCCGCCGCCGCTCATTTCGGTCGACGACTTGGACGGTCTGCGAAAGGAACTCGATCGCGAGAAGGCAGCCAGCGCCGTCCTGAGGGCCGAACTGCAGGAAGCCCGCACGAAAGAGATCGCTCGGTCGGACGCCGCGACCCAGACCACGGCCGAGCCTGCGCAGCAGCCGCCCGTCTTGATCCACCAGGGTCGACCAGCCCCGGGACGTGGGCCTCTCCGATCGGCTTTCGGCGTCACGCTCGCGCTGCTCTTCGGAATTCTGTTCGGTGCCGGTATCGCGTGCATCTCCGTCCGTCTTCTGAGCATGTACGTCGCGACCGAGGACATTGCGAGCGGTCGTTTGAACGGCTACTGGGCGCCTGGTTTCCGCGGCCTCATGGACAGCCGAGCTCAATACGACCTCCAAAGCACTCGCTACGCCTGCAACAGATTCTGGTGGCTGCTCTGGGGCCAGACTCCCGCGTGGGCGGTCAAAGTCGCATTCGATTGGAACCAATGGTGGGCAGGAGACTCCTGGTGGCCCTTCCTCGACGGGGATGTCGTCTTGCCGCTCCTTCGCCGCGCCTCCGGCTGAGCCCTGACGGGGTATCACCGGGGGTGCTGGGGAGTCGGCCCATCCTCGACGGGGAAGTCGTCTTGCCGCTCCTTCGCCGCGTCTCCCCCTGAACCCTGACGAGGTATCACCGGGGGGCGCTGGGGAGTCGGGCCAGGTTGAACGCACAAAAAGTCTCCGCCACATGCTTCCATGCCTTGACCGTTAGCCGGATCGATATCCTGAAAGAGCCGACCGAATTCTTACAGCGGCGTCCTGGGCGCGACCCTTCGACCGAACCAATCCTTCAACCTGACAAACCTTTTGACCGAACGAACGAACGAACGAACGAACACTTCTGAGTCTCGCGGGCGTCTTCTCCTGTCGAGCGACGACGGCCTGGCGGGCGTGGATCGTGAGTGCTTACTCTTCTCCTATCCTGGTCCCCAGTTTCTTTCGAAGTCACGATGGACTTTGAACGTGGAACATGAAGCTGACGTTGACATTAGACAAAAGGAACATCTTGAGGGGACAATCGTACTTGCGCCGACCACACACACGATCGAAAGAGAGAGAGAGAAGCGATATCTACAGATTCGCGGGGCCGGTCACCCCAACTCGACGGCACACGAGTCCGTTCGAGGCAGCACAGCGCACCGACATCGACGGGGAATGGCTAGACGAAAGAGACAATGCCAGAACTTCCACGCGATGCCAAGTCGCCGAATCACACCACCCTTCATTGCCAGCTCGCGATATTGCGAGGCTGCTGCATCTTCCGAACCCTTCCCCCATCGCATCGCACCCGCCATGGTCATCACTTCTACCATATCTACCACCTCCACCATCCCTCCCGAGCCTCGTGGCATTCTCATTCGAGACATCTCGACATCCATCTCCTGACTCCTTCCTGATTACATCCGAAAAGGCCGTACGTGAGTTGCAAAGACACGGCGAAGAAACACTTCCGGATCCGAGGCCAACAGACGGACTGCGATACTTTCGTCCGGCGGAGCCTCAAGTCCATGGGAAACGAGATGAAGAGATCATCACATCATGGAACCGAACGAAGAGAGGAACTGCCAGGATCTCAGCCCAACTCTAAACCATCTTCAGAGCAAATCGCGATGTTTGCGATAGTCAAAGGGGCCCACGGATCCAGCCAGTGACGGCATCGACAACATCTGAGCTATCATATCCGGCCACCGCCGCCGCGAGGATAATCACCACGGGGCGGATGCTGTTGCGATGGTTGTCCTCCGGTTCGAGGCATGGGATGTTGGGGTTGATAGTTGCCTTGTGGATCCGCGGGAGGTTGGTTATACCCCTCCTGAGGAGCTCCGGAGGCGTACTGGTACTGTGGGACAGTCCGAGGCTGATAGTTCGCTCCAGGGTCAAACGCCTGATAATCTGGGCCCGGCCTGACACCATAGGGCGCATAGTCTTGGTTCGTTCCGGGCGGATAATCCTGCGCTGGATAACCCTGGTACTGTCCCGGTGGGCCCGGGTAACCTTGGCCGCCAGGGTGCGAATAGGGATCATAATACTGCGGCGCGGGCGGACCACGCGGATCCATTGGCCCGGGAACTTCACCCATGGGATCTTGAGGCTGCGCCGACGGGCCGTGGCGCTGGCGCAACGTGTGCGTCCGGGAGTCCTGATATCCCACTGGAGAAGGCGACAATCAGACAAAGATCTCTCGCATCACCACGACTCCGCCGTTGCGCCTCGCGACCTCTGACCACACAGAAGGAGACGAACAGACGGTTATTACCTTGTCTGCTGATCCGTGGGTCGGATTGCGCCTGCGCCTGTTCCTCGGCCCAGCGGCGCGAATCGGCCTTCAGATCGGAAATCATATCCTGAGAGCGAGCAAGCTTCCAGTCAGCAAAGGGAGGGGCATACCCAAGGCCTGGTTCTCGGCCTGGTTGCGGATGTCCCCTACCGACGTGAGAGCGCGATACGCCGTCACCCAGAAACCATCTCGACCCTGCAAAGGAGCGACGAGCGACGCGTCAGCACGATCATATCCCTCGCGACCGGAGAGGGCGAGCCACGCGGGCGACGAGGCATCATCTCATCATTCAAATCGCATGGGCAATGCCAACCTCATAATTTCCTGGCTTCACGAGCGCATCATTCCCGAGATAGCGACATATATCTGCCGTGATGACCTCTCGCCGGATGCCCTCTCCCGGAAGGAAATACTTGTTCAGCCTCGTCGCCAGGCCCATCTTGGCAGGTGGGTACGGCGAAACCGAGGAAGATGGGGACGAGCTGACTTGTCGAGAGACCACAGGAGATCTCCTCACCGGCCCGGAATACGAATGATTGGTTCCACTGGGCGACCAGTACGGATCCAGAATTCGGGTCGGTAGCATTCGAGAGGAGACGCACGAATACGCCCAGAGACACCGCACAGCGCACACGCACACACAGACACTCAGACACAGACGCAGACAGACTCGCAAAGCCACAAGCGGAAGACGGCGACGCTGGACAGCTCCAATGGGCGGAGGGGATATCCTGAGCAAGTCCTGTCCCGGTTTGGCCAGCCGGATGGGATCCAGCGACGGATAGAAACCCTTTCCCCTCTGGTCCTTGGGTCCACGAGCGATCAAAATGCCAAGGGTGCAAGTCTCTGGTGATTTCTTCTCTCCCTCTCTCTGTGGAACTATCCAAAAAGAGCGGTCCCGACTGGAGATGTCCAAGGGCCAAGGCGGACGAGCACCGGCTCGAAATCCCAGATTGACCTGAACGACCTTACGAAGAGCGACTCGGAGGCCCCAAGGACGAACGGGCTTGTTTCTCTCGGTCGGTGGTGGCGGGGTCGTTCTGGGAGGCAGGCAAGAAAGGCTGAGAAACGTAAGGGTGGGGGACTGAAACCAAATGGCAGGCAGGCGAGGCTGACCTTCTTATAGTAGTGCGAACAAGTGCGGGAAAGGGCGGCGGCTGGTGGCGGGCCTCTCTGCCCGTGGCGAAAGCAAACCGGGATCCCCTCTACTCCCGCGTTACAAAGGGGGAAAGCACGGGGGTCACGGAGAAGCAGAGAGAAGAAAGGGATTCACGACACCCCCGTGCCCCCCCCCCCCCCTCTGCTGCCGGCCAGCCGACCCAAGCGAACGAATCACAAAAGTCGGAGACGGTGACGACGCGGAGAAATCGGGGGCAGGAATCACGGGGCGAGCAGGGGGGGGAAGAGTTTCTGGGAAGTGTTTCCCCTCATTCTTTGGGCCTGGCTGAACTTTCTGGGGACTTTTGGCGGTCGTTGACTTTTGAGCCCAGGCAGGGGAGCATTTTCGCTATTGGTCCGTCGACCTTTTTTTTTTCCATCGGCCCGTCGGCGGCTCGAACTCGGCATGCGACACCGAGCACGGCACAGCGAGACGTGTCGGCCGCACCGGCGGGCAGACCAATGAAGAAGCGCGCATCAACAAGGCTCTCCTGGCCTACCCTCTAGCCCGGTCAGGCTGGTAGGTGGGGATAGAGCCGCCTAAAGAGAAAAAGGAAAGTGGCCATCGACCAGACCGGGGACGATGTCGTGGCCATCCCAGCCCTAGAGGCGGGCTCCTCACCGAGAATGGGCCGGTGTGAGAGGATGGATCAGAAAGAGAAACAACCAGGGAGAGCACGCGCCCAGCCCATGAAAGGCGCGGCTCTGGATACTCCGCGAGTCGGGACCGCGTCGAGTGGGAAGTAATGTCGAAAGACAGGGTTGGTAGGTGCACGTCCAGTTCCCGTATTCGCGACGTGGCCGTCACCTGAGCCCGGGCCAGGGAGACAGTGGAGGATCAACAAAAAAGCTCCCCTTCCGTCACAAAAGGGTCGTAGCTGGGTCATCGGGAGCAGGGGCGACGCCCAAAGCCCGGGGCATGGCACGACCTCTCCCGGACCCGCGCGCTTCTTCGTTGGGAACCGACAACTTGCCCGTCGGTGGCCGTTGGACGACTACGGCACCGACTTCGACTTCGACTTCGACAGCAACGATTCCGCCGGCGGGCCGATCACGACAGACGGACTCGACTTCCCCTGCCTGGGGCTTTTTCCGGGTTCATTGGATGGGACGGAGCAGTGGATTTGGACGCCAGGCCCTTTTTTCTTCTCTCAACACCTCAAACTTCCACGGATTTCCCTCCTGCTCGCCCCCCCCCCCCCCCCCCCCCCCCCTTCCACTGTCGATTCCTCTCCTACGATGCCCCCTTTCTTCTCTAGATATCCCTCTCCTACCGCCGTCACCATCGGTCTCTACCAGGTTACTACGCGAGAGACTGGAGCAATAATGAACCAGACCCGCTGTGGGATACCCAACTTGAAGCTTCGATCGTAGTCTGGCCCAGTTCTGTTTCCACCTGATACTCTGACAGACATTGATATGCCTGATGTTACGTCAGGATGCTGTCGGCTTGCCTCTCAAACATCGGAATCATTCGAGAATCTCTAATTACCTTCAACGGCCCGGGATATCACTAGTAGGCTCCAGTCTGGTGATTGGCTATACAGCCGCGTATCCCCTCGCAGCAACGAGCAACGCTAGTATTGCTCTGGCGTACAGGCTTTCCTTTTTCCAATCTCGGGCAGAGACGCCCACTGCACCCCCGTTGCTGCCAGAGATTTGCAGATGCACACCAGAGTTTCGGTTGATCCCCTTGGCGTCGAACTCAGATGGCCTATGAGAGGCTCAAAATAACTCAAAAGCGACATCGCGTTTCCTGAGGAGCTTTGGGCATCAATGCCGGCGCTAGCATCTACGGTACCCTTAAAGTACTCCTGCACGGGCTGCTTGGCAGCGGAACGATCTGCAAACAAATGACCTATCCAGTGCCATGCAGGCAGCAGGCAGCAGGTGAGCGGGAAGCTGAGACTAGAATTCGCCCAGACACATGTGTGGCCGCAGTTGGCGGACCTCTGGTTGTTGGCTCCAAGAGATCTGCCTTCAGTCTTCTGATTCTGAGTCTGTCGCTATCATTCTCGCACGACAACCCTGCAAAAGATCCTCAACCCTGCCTCGACAAATGTGTGGCTTGCGGCTGGCTGGGCCGTTCTATTGGAGCCACGGCTGACTCTTCGTCAGCAAGGCTGCAGATCCTTCCCGTGGGCTGCTTACAGTACATTGGTCCCGGCTTCGACGGTGTCATGTGCTCGCCGCTCGTGCATCATGACCCCACCAGCCTGAGTACCTCGTACCAGTAGCTCTACGGGCTACCCGCCGCTACAGTCGCACAAAGAACTGTAGCACCCGACGCAGATCGCTGCACGCCGAGGTTTCTACCGTAGCCGTCCACGAGCGAGGGCAAGAGTTCTTTCAGATGGCGAGTCAGTCGTATCGGGTCGAGACCGTTGCGTCGGGCTGACCTGCTTTGAACTGACGGTACCTCATGCGGGACCGCTGCCACCGATTGCTTCCGACACGCTCGTCGTGGAGTTGCAACAAGATCTGACTGGGGCTCGCGGAACGGCCCCCTCATTCGCGTTTTTCGTGGGGCCTCTCGGGTCCTGTTGCTTGCTTCGTCATCGAGCCGCTTCTTACTTCCGTACAAGTGGCGTGCGTGGCCACAGCTCTCGGGGTTGCTTTTGGCGAAACACCATCTCCTCGCTGACCCACGTCCGCCGACTTCATACCTTGGGAGTGTCGGCCCACTTCAAAGCTGGACTCGAACCACGTTTCACTCATCAGGCGCCGTTAGCAAGGGGGCCTGGACAATGTCTGAGGCATTTCTCCCTTGAGGCCTCGTCTCTAATCCTGCACCGCCGCGCCGTACTGAAGCTAACAATGCAGCACAGCGTGTTCCATCTTACTCTATCCACGCGAGTTCGGCGCTCAACCTTTCGATCCTCTCTCCTAGAAGAGTCACACCTACAGCTGGATCTTTGATCGGACCAACGATGTTGATCGACCAGGAGCGACCTCGCATCTGCCTGCGGAATCCGCAGACTCATTTTGGGACCTGCTCTTGGCACACAGAAGTCCAGACCTGGACATGGCATTCCAGCGTCGTACAGCATCTCCATGCGGTCAACGCAAGCACACACATATACACACCCCCACACATACACGCATACATACAGCATGCAGCACGAGTCCCTATTCCTCAAGATCTCTCTTACCATCCTTGCAGAGGCCATGCATGTGCGATGCATACATATGCAAAGTCATGTCCTGCCAGATCTGCTGTCGTGGAGGAACGAAGCACCACAACCCTCCGCCACGTTCGCAAGCCACTGCAGCCTACAACCCTTTTTTTTTCCTTCTTTTCTCTCTCGGCCGCATAGATCATCGCCATCAGACTACTTCCCTACTCCATACCTTATAACCGGGAGAAACAAACTATAAGCACATGCCAGCCTTGCCGGCACAGGTCATGCTTTAGGAAAAGAGCTGCACGTCCTTCGCAGAAGAGCTGCATCTCGCTCAGAGGCCTTTTTTCGGGTTGGACAACCAAAGTCATTCGCGCGTCATCTGTTCGTGGGGAACAACTCCAATGGCAGGAGAGAGGGACGGGCGCAGAGGTTGAGTGGAACAAGCGCACGAGGCTCATGAAAGTATAATCGTGATCACTCGGCCTCACTCTTACCTCAAGCACGCAGACATGCATGCAACGTAAGGTCTGCAGGCCGTGGCACCCTGTAGATCTACCCGACGATAGCCACCGCCTCTTGCACTGCAGCAGCAGCAGCTGCTGCTGCTGTTGGCACTACGGCTGAGACTGCATGCGTCGCTGCATCAAAACCTTCTTTGTTGATTTTCGATCAATTCTTCCCTTCATTTGCTTGGGGGAGGGGGTTTCCCTCTCTCCGTCCTGGCCATGCAGTGTGAAAGTTGATGCAAAGTGTCCATTTCCGCCAATGAGAAGGTAAAGAAAGGGAGATATATCTTTGTTCGAGGCATGGCGCCTGCAGTTCTAAATAAAACCGAGGGACGAAGAGAAGGAGGGATGGAGAAGGGAGTAGATGAGAAGATAAGAGTGGGAGAGAATGGAAAGAGAAAGACGAGGATTGGGAGAGAGAGAGATACTGGGAACCCCGAGAACGACACGGCATGACAGAGAAACTTGGTCTACTGCCCGCCTCCCGAATCGTATACCCTGGCGCGCCTGGGTGCGTGCCCGAGAGATCAAAAAGCAAGTTGAGTGCTATCGAGGCTGAAACACGAGACGGCGTTGTCCATGCCCCTGTCCTTGACCATGTCCCTGACCCGGTCCTTGTCCGTTTCGCCTTGCTCCTGTTTTTGTCGGTGGTAGTGCTTTCTTCGTCTTTGCTGTTGGTGATGGTAGCGGGAGTGTCAAGGTAGTAGTTGGAGGATTGGTCGTGGAAGATGCTGTTGTAGGATGAAAAAAACCCCGCTGCCGCCCGTGCTCCTGCCCCTGGCCCAGATGTTGTTGCTGTCGCTGCTGCAGCTCCAACTGCAGCGGTGATCGCCCCAGCTCCTGCCCCTGTTCTTGCTGGTCCTGCCGATGGAGATCCATGGCGAAATGCCAGTCGTCATGCTCGTCCTTTTCCCAATGGGACAGTCTTTGCCGGCACCGAGCACAGAGAAACACGCCCGTTGATGAGGGGACCGATGGTGAGGATGAGGATATCTCTGGGAGTGACGGGCTTGACTGATTGTTTGTGCTGCCTTGTCGGTCTTTGTCTCGGTTTTCCGTCTGAGGCTGGGTTTGATCTTGTGCGTCATTTGCGAGGGGCGGTGAGTTGGGATGGAGGGCCTCCGGTGTGCGCTTCTTGGAAGGATCTTCTTCGTTGTCATTGTTATCATCATCGACATCATCGACATCATCGCCGACTTTATCCAGAGGTCGAGACTTTGTAGTACAGTGCTCCAACGAGACATCTCTCTCAGCCGCATAAATATCCTTCCTCGTATTCTCTTTCTCGCAGCTGTCGTCGGCGCTCTTGCGGAAGAACCTCTGAATACCTGCTCCTTCGTCGTTGATCTTGTCATTCAGCTTCCGTCGTTTGGTCGAATTCTCAACATGGCCATCGAAATCTTGTCCTGCCGCTGCTGAAAGTGATTGTAGTGGTATTGACGACGACGCAGCAAACGCGGACTGCCGCAGAGCCGTCGCTTCTTTCCCTGTCACGAGGAACTGCCCTATCTTGCGATTGCCCGTGATGCCGTCCTCAAATCCGGCCACGCTGAGGCTCAGGTTCGCGCAGGGCCACACTTCACCTTCAGCGATGATGTGCCTCAGCAAGGTTCTCGATAGGTCGAAGAGAACAGCCTCATCGATGGCCCTGCCCGTTGGGATCGCGCACGACCGCGCTTTGGTCTGACCCTGGTGTCGATGCTGCAGATTGATCGTACGTGGCCGTCGACGGTTGTCGAGCACGCCCTCCTCGACGAGGCGCGCGAATATGTCGGCCGCGAAGATGCGTAGCCACCGCTCCGCCTGCTCGGCCGAGGAGATGGTTGGCCGGAAGGACTTGGCCGAGAGCATCGACTTGATCTGAGTACGCGGATTGACCTCGCTCTGGTCCACGCCGCGCACGGTCTGGTACACCCACGTCCCGGTCTCGTTGCCGAGTTTCCTCTTGAGCTGTTCGATGGGCACTTTGAGCAGCTCGCTAATCGTGTCTACGCCGAAGCTCGACACGACCTCGTCCCCAAGTTTCCCACCGAGGTTGCGGATCTTCGTGAACTTGAAGCCCGAGAGAAATTGCTGCACGGCCCGGTCCCGCACGATCGTCTGCTGGTTCGGCTTGTTGTGCGCTGACCCCAGTTTCGCGAGCATCTTGTTCCGCGCGATCCCCGCCGAGCATGTGTACCCTAGACGCTCTCTGATCGAACCTCGTACGCCCCGTACGATTTCTGACCCGATCTGCATCGCCAGGTCGTCCCAGTCTGGGTCATCGTCCTCGGTCTCCGTCTCGTCCAGGTCGATCACCGCGCCGGCGCCCCATTCCAGCGCAGTTGTCGGAGGCCGCGGCAGATTCTCCGCCGGGTCATCGTACGGCGCCGGCGTGCTCAGCTCAGGATATCTCGAGAGTAGGACGCCATGCACCTGGGCTGATAGATCCAGAAAAACCTCGTCCACGCCTGCTTTCTCCACACGCTGCACGGGTGGCGGAGGCAAGCACTCCTTGATCAGACTCATGATTTGCCTCGACTGTAATCGGTAGGGATCCAGTGACACTTTGTGCGTCGCGACGTTCTCCGGCGCGTCGTCATGATATGCCCACTTATTATCCCCTTCCTTCCAAGTTGCCACGTGTTGCATGACCATATGGGGACACACCTTTGCCGCCTCGACCACGGTCGAGAACCGCGACAAGCCGTACTTCCTCGCCGGGTAGTTGATCGCGATGAAACTGCCCCATTGCTGCACCGCCAACGGCGTGTCCTCTGACACGCCTAGTCGCTTCATCTCGCACTGCGCGTAGAAGGCGTCCAGGTCGACATGTGCGACGACGCGCAATGGACAGTTGGCCGATGATCCGCTCAGTTGCGATAGATGTCGGTACGTGAAGCGCGACCGGCGACGCGCCTGCGGACTGACTGCCGTCGCCGAGAGCGGAGAAGAGTGGACGAAGGATTGTGGGGAAGACATGGTTGCTGGATGACGCGCACTCCTGCGAGCCGCAGCGGGAGGAGAAGAACGAGGAGGGCGTGCTCTCTGCCGTATGAGTGGACCGCACCCGCTACCTGTCCATAACTGCTAATTAAGTCGCGTGGTTTGCTAAGAGGGTAAGAAGATATAGCAAGATTCATGGATGATTCTGCTGGTGTAGTCTGCTGCAAGACTACCAGTACAGCTATCAGCCAACCATCAGAGACATTACCGTGACTGCGTTCAAATCCCCTCGTACGTACGTACTTACTGTAGCTTTACAGTTGTCCCACAGCCATCATTGTCGCCGCTTTCAGTAGCTGCAGATCTCCTTCATATGGAGCTGCTATCTGGCAAAATAAGCACGGGGAAGACAGCATTACTTTGTCGCCATCTTTTTCGAGTGATCACGAGGTAGATCCTTTCGTCGCATCGCGTCAAGCGCGTAAAATAGCTTCCAGAGTTCATGGATTTCCGCTGCTTGCTAGTGGCGGCCGGGGGTTTGCGGTACACTGCAAGTGGGCTAGCGGATGCTACCTTAAGCATCGGTGTGTAGGCGTTCTTTCGCTAAAGGCTTGGGCCGATTACGCCTAGGTCTCCCTATTGAATATGGTTCGATCCTTCGATGACTCTAGTACGCATAGTCGGAGACGTATGTCTCCAAGGCTTTACACAAGCACCCAAGTCCCATCGTTTGACCAGGTATCGATTACCGGCCTCCGCGGAGTAGTCGACCTCCTCAGCCAAACCGTAGACCCATTATAAAACTTCCAAATCCTGTAGGAGGCTTGCGAAGACGAAGATCGGGTATCCGATGCCACAGCCCATACCAGTGTCAGCGTCCATAGCCTCGGTTCCGTGATCGCAAACTGGCTGGTGACAGAAGGCATATGGATCTGGAGTTGTGCATCTGATCACGACCATGCTCCATCTCAAAGAACGTCTTGACTCAGAGGGAGGTTACAGAGCGGCGTGCTGCACGTAGCTGACTACATCAGGACAATGCTTACACCAAAGACCGGACTTGGGATGAACTCACTGGATAGATGACTCACTCAACGACAGAATCAGCCTCGACCATCTCTCCTTCAACCGTACATTACACCAAGCAATGCAGAAAAGGGTAGGTGCCGCTAGATTCAAATACCAATCTGCAGCGAGTATCATTCTGGAGCCTTCTCAGAGAGCCGATCGCGATTGGTGCTGGTCGCGATTGGCGTGTGGGGGAGCAGTCCATGCCGTTGCCGTAACCTGCGCACCACGGGGCCCAGGGGATACGCACACTCTGTCCCATCATGGTCACAGGTAGGAGAATATCGAACCGGCAAAACCCAGTCGATGACCCTGCTGCCCATGATTGATCTCCAATTCTCCCACGTTCCCAAGTCCCACGGATTTTCCCCCCTCTCTGTTTGCAAAACAGCAATCGGAGGAGGATCCGCCGGGTTTATTGGTGCAAGGCTGGACCGACCATGCTCCAGATCGCTTTGACTTTCGTTGGCAATCCCTACTGGCGGCGCATCCAGAGAGCCCGAATGATCGGGCCTCGGAGGGAACCCCTGGGCAGAGGCCGGCAAGCGCACTGCAAAGTTCCATATCGCCACTTTTCTCGCAAGGTTCTCGATAGTCGTCAAGTTTTTGAGAACGAAGTAGATCGAACTAATAGCCATACCCCCGCCGAAAAAGAGGAAGAAAGCCGCCCTACGCGTTTGTAAGCGACCTGGCAGATCCAAAAGGCTTGACGCCGTTCTTACAGAGCAAGAACAACGACCCACGGCACATTCAAGTCGTCCCCCTGCTCAACCTACACGTCAGCTTCCTATCACAATCTCTCTGCGACGGTAGGATGAAGTTAGGAGAAAGTGTGATACGTAATGCACAGATGAGCATACCTTTTGACGACCCTCTGCGATAAAAATGGCCAACACGATCAAAAGGAATGCGCAAAAAACCGAGGCATAGAAGAGAAACTGGGTGAAGAACTTGAACGTCGTCTCCCCGATGATTCCACCGACCCTGCCAGCGGTGTTAGCATGCGAGCTGCTACCGACGCATATACCAGTAACGATCGGCGAAGCATCGTCTCATCAAGCAGATAAGTTGTTAATGCGTGGGACAGAGTTCGAGGCTTGCCAGTTACGGACGTACCAGGGACAAAAATGATCAAACTTGAAGACACATCTACCGACTTGGGCGGAGTGGTGCACCCGTTCCGGCTTCCACTGCATGCAATGACTGCACCAAGGCGGTCTTCCATCATCTTTGCAACTGTAGACCTCTTTATTGTAGAATGCGGTCAGATCAGGCGTTGCGTCTTTGCTTTTGTAGTGCTCGAGCTTCGACGGAGCCGAAGCCTTGCCGTACGCCTTCTCTGAGTCCGAGTAGGCTGACGCATAACGCCTGCGCTGTGGTGTCTGGCCTAAACGAGCTCTCTCCTCTTGTTCATACCACACTGGACCTCTCGGGACAAAACCTGGGTTGGCAACGATTGTATACAGTAGTCGGCCATAAGAGATGGTCATCGGAAACAGCAAAGCGAAATATAGGACAAGAATTATGATGGCTGGTCCATTACGAGTCGTGTATCCTGAGGTCTCTGGTGGATTAAGCAGATGGTTTACTGTCATAGTGAGGTCAGCGCTGCTCAACTCCATCGACTGAATCGTGCTTCCATGGACTTACCACAGAGAAGTACCACCACCACATAGAGAGAATAAGCAACAACGCCGGCAAGCATCAAAGGAATGAACCGCGCAACCCATACGTTCATGCGCTGCTCGCTGCAGATAGGCATACCTGACTGCAGTGGAAGATAATTCTCAGGACCTCGTACGGCTCCAAGGCCTCGTCAGCTGCTTGCAGTGAGATCGACAACCAGCTCCATTTCACGTGACTGAGCTTGTCATCACGCGTAAATGCACGTCGAGAACCCTCCTACGGTACGGTACAGTACACATATGACATCATATGGCAACGAGTCTAATGAGGCATTGGCAAGGCAACTAATCAATGACCAGTGACGATGGCTTACTTTGAGCCCAGTTTTCTTCGCCCTGCTGGGTCTCAAGAGGCATGCTCTGGGCGATGCCGCCTTCTGGCCCCACGTACGCAATCATACGGCACTGCTCAGCCCACCAAATCTCTGAGGCTACGTTGTTCGCCCCCTGCTGTTCTACCTTGTGCTCATCACCGTAATGCTAATGCCCATGGCTTCACTTGCGAGGCAGGTTACCTGGCAACGTCGATGCCGAAGCTTGGTCTTGGATGGCTGTGCAACTCTCAAGGCCTCGGGCTTGAGTCATAACACTTGTCAGTCCTCCATAGTCCATCAAGCGATCAAGATGTTATAGCCTCCTGTGTGAGGCGTGGATGCTATCACAAGAGGGTGGCTTTACACTCTTCTACTATAGCATGAGGCTTATACCCATGCGTATGACAAGAACGACATGAGCTTTCTCAATGGCTATGCCGTGAAGAGCATCGTCAGATCTGGAGAGGGTCCCCTGTCCGAAAGTATCCGTGGGTCATTGGTTTCGTGCATCCTTGATGTTAGCTCCAGCCCTTCCAATGAAGACTCCTATGCAAGGTCCGCAACTCGTTAATGCAGTCTATATTGGTTCATGGGCTATCCGCTACCCTCTTATTTCACACCGCCTTTCAGGGACCCGTGGGTGATGCAGGGCCATTCCACCCCCCGATTGTCCCATCTGCATTGTACGACGTTGCATGGCAGTCTCTCGGTGTCGGAAAGGCGGGCGGCATCTACATCCCGAAGAGCCTCCTTTGGAGGCTCAGGCTTGATGTCGCTCTTTGTCGGTACCTCTTTCTACCTGGGTGCATCAAGCAACAGAAGCCGAGGCGAAGAGACCCAGATTCGTGCAACGTCCCTGATCTTCGGACCTTCCAACAACATTCTGGAAGCAGAATGGCATTGACCGCCGGGACGTGGCCTTGCCGGATGCCAAAGAGAAAGTTAATGCTCCGGAGCTTGATACGAGGAACGTCGCATGCAAAGTGTTTTTTGATAAGAGTTCAACGTGTTATTCGCCCTGGTCGTTTGAGGCTGGGAATAAGATAGCTCAGTTTCTTGAACGATATTTTGTCGGTGAAGATTCTCAGGAATGGCCATGGGAGGCACTGCCATCGATCCAAATCACGGCGCCTCTTATTGAGGCGGTATCGCTGGATATCGTGAGTTGGCAGAGCTAGGAACTAGTTTGGACGGACTTCTCTAAGCTAGCAGGAGGCCGAGCATTACTCGCAATTGGTGCCCAATTCGCCATCGTCTCTTCGGCCAAGCCCTGCTGTCTTCCTTGTGTCCTCATTACTCTTCGCTGGCCGCTAGCTTCCTTACTCGCGCCCCATGTCTCCCCATGCCTCCGAACGAGCTATATAATGCAGTTTCTCCTCCGTTGTCTATCATCAGAAATTGGCACGCGAGTCGACGAAGAAACTCCTGTGTATGCACCTTCACCAAGTCAAGAACGTTTCGGACACCACCATCTGACATGATGTGAGTGTGGTGCTGTTTTTTCGAACGTTCGATCCCACGGTAGACAGGCAATGGTCGAACCTGTCTCACATGCTGTAAAAACAGGCCCCTCGCCAATGACTCCGCGTCGCACGTGTTTTGCTCCGCTCTCAATCAAAACGGCCAGGACGTATACTGGATGTGCAGCGTCGACGATGGGGGACCGTGGCTCCTCCGTCTCACGCCTGCCTGCCCGACTTGCGACCATCGTTACGATCCCGCCGTCGACGCCACTTGGCAACATCCGAACAATGGTTTAGCTGAGAGCCATCATCGGTACGTCTTCGCCAGTCCCCCTTCAACTGCTACCCCGATGATCCCCAAAAAGCCGCCGTCACTAACCATAAGTATGGTTGAAATAGGCAGTAACCCACCATCTGGCGACCACCCTCATTCCAACAGCAGCCACCATGGGGGAATCACCTTAGAAGGATAGATGGAGATGGTGGTGAACATAGAGTTATAGCCCGATTCCCTTGCTTGATTTTCTTAGGTACTGCTTTCTTGGTGATATATTTGATTCCTGTTTCGCTTCGCTCGTTGGTGTGGTAGAGACGTCTGTCGAATGAGTTGGACAAGAGGCGCGTACTGGATCCTTTGGCGCTGTGGCGTTGAGGAATGGGTAGAATAGAGTTGCGCAGGACTTCACTTGAGCTGGCTCTGCAGTTCATATAGGTTCTTGACGAATGATGATGATTTTTTGTTGCATAATGTGAAGACTTGTTTCTTTTAGAGCGGAGGGTAGCTTCTCTTCTCTCTCTGCGTCTTTCATCATTCTCGAAAATCATGTTTCTTTCGGTTTCTGCGCTTTCTTGGAGGTCATAGTAGCGCTCTGCTGTAGCTGAAAACCCGTCTGTCATGCAGTGATCGTTTGAGACAGTCGTCCCTCTGCCATAGTACTCTAACGCCGTCGTAATGTAGATGGCACGGTTACAAGGCGACTGCCTGAATGCCGAGGGGGAGAAAGCTGTTCGTTGAAGCCCCCGAAGGATTCGAGGCCTACGAGTATATGGCCTGGCTATGTAGCTGACTAACTCCGGGGCCTAGCTCGGGCTAGCAGTACTCGTAGATTTCGACCACCCTCGCAGCTCGCTTCTTCGTACGTAACGTACCCCGTGTCAGAAGTGATCATGCTTGCTCTCAGCTGCGTATTGGTGGCCCTACTGCAGAGATCCTCTGCGTCGTCGACATTCCAGTCTTAGATTCATACTTCGCCTTTTCCAGTCCTTCAATAGAGACAGGAACGAAAAAAAGGAGCAACATCAGATTGTGACAAGACAAACAGACTGGGTGAGGTACATGCAACAGCGGGTATTCGCTGGTCGTCACCGACCCAACTACTAATCCGCCCCATTGTAGCTTATGTATGGCAGATCGGACGGGATGCCCAGTTCTCTATAAGGTGTGGTCGCATGTAATAGAAGTTGAGGAGTGTTGAATATATAATCAACGTAAGAGTCGAACTCCCTTCTACTTTGTACTGTTCGACCCACAGTTTACTGTACCCTTATGCCTCCAAAAGTACGAAACGGCGGAAGAGATTTCTAATGTTCTCGAGAGTCGTACGCATCTCTTTCTTCTGACATTGGTGAATTTAACGTGGTGAGTCCTCATCTGTATGAAAATATCATTGTCTCGAGCGATACTGTGACGTATACCGTAGCTAATGGGCAGAGCGTACGTTCGAAGAAAGGACGCCTGAGCCGGGGCAACGGCTCAGGTCGCGTTGAAAGAGTAGTCTGCCGAGACACGCCGATGCTGCTTGAATACCGGTTCTGAAGCCTGATCTACGTGTGTACTTGGGCACGCTGTGCTGGCTTCATATGTTCTCAGTAGCATAACGCCTGTCTCGTGGTATGAAACTGAAACGGGTTGTTCCTACAGAAGGTGTATATCTAGTATTCGTGACATGTGTTGGCCACGGAGTTTAAAGTACGGCTCGAGTGTCTGGCATCATGCATTCATCAAGATCAACGCTTGGCAGAAGATCCTTGAGGGAGGAAACCTGCCATTCAAGATGGTGCGACACGTGTGTTGAAGATCAGTGATACATGGCTAAACCAACAGAAATTAGTAGACTTCTCTTGGATCGTTGTGTGATGCATATTGCTGTAGCAATGGAGACCAGGCGAGGTAGTTGACCGAAGCTACAGGAGAGCTAGGGAATTCGAGCAAAAAAACTTACTCGTCGCCGGCTGTAGCAATCATGCTGCCATCCTGGTTTTGGGTAAAGTCTAGAATACCTCCTCCTTCGCCGCCTCCGCGGTGGCCTCTGAGTTCACATAACAGACCTTGAGAGGACGGGCTGCGGGCTCCTGCTGCTGCCGAGGTGGAAGGGAGATGGGCGCCGCCTCCGCGGATATCCCATTGTCTGATGACACCGTCCATACCAGCACTCGTCAGGAGGAACGGATTGCCAGCCAGACCGGATCCCCGCAAGGATGTCTTGACGAACTCGAGCTTGACGACGGCAAGCCCGCTGTGGGCGTTCTGGACGTGTCGACGGAGTGAGAATTGATGTAATGGATCGAAGATGGCGATGGATCCATCGACAGATCCTGCCGCCAACAACGAGGAAGCCGGCGCCGAAGATGACATGAGGTTGCTGAAAGAAAGCGTCTCGATGCTATCCGTTTGTACCTGGATCGATGCGATTATCTGACCAGTCTGGCGCCTGCTCGAGCCCGCGCCTCCATCGTCGCCTGCTTGGGAAAGAGGGAGGGACACGACGCGGATATGGCCTCCTGCGCCTCCGACGGCGACAAATGTGCTGCTCGGTGGGATGGCAATACTGTAGAACCCTCCTTCGACGGCGAATCGTTGATCCTCCGCCGTAAGTCCAATCAAGGCCTGTCCGACCGTGGACGACGCTGCCTCACCGAAGACGTCTTGAACGTACAAGCTCCCGTCCTCGGAAACAGTGACCAGCAGCTTGCCATCAGCCGTCCACGCACCAGCCGTTGAGCTCTCAGTGTGCAAATAGTAAACCTGCACGATCTCCAGTTCCGATTGGCCACTCTCCCCGTCTGAGTTGATCGTATACACCCAGACGGAGCCGTCGCTGGCGCCGAACGCGATGGTATTCGGGTGTCGAGGATGCGGACAGGCAGCTAGCCAGCCAATCTCTTGAACCTCATGCGCTCCTACCGCAAAATCCCAAGCCCGGCCAGCTCGGTCATGGGAAACATCACGGAACACGCATAGCTTGCCGTCGAGGCCCGCGGTCACCACATGATTGCCTTGAGGGAGAGTAAAGGTCGCCGCATTGACGGAATCATTATGGCCACGGAGACAAGCCAGGCTTTGCAAGCTCTTTCTTTGCCGAGCGGCGGGTCTTGCCTCAGAGAAGGTGGAAACGACTGACTGATCCGGTAGGATGCTATCGAACACGTACGCGACCTCATCTCCTCCACCAGTGACCACCAACTCCGGCCGGGTTGGGTGCCGCGCAATGCAGTATATGCTGTCCTTGTGGGCGCCAAAGACAGCAACGCTGCCATTCTCCAGATGGATGGCCTCTTCGGTTAGATTGTCGTCGTCGCCGGACTCATCCGATACCATGGGCACGTCTGCATCGTCAGGGACCTCCTCGTCAGCTTCATCGGCGTAAAGTCCATTGTGTTCGTCGTCAGACTGATTCGATTCCATGGGCACATCCGACTGAGCTGGGGCTTTGGGAGATGCATCGGCGTCCAGATTGTGACTCTTGGACATACTGGCAGTGACTGGGAGCCGCGCGAGTCTCGACTTTTGAAGAGTGGGGTACCGGTACCGGTAATTGACGGCTGGTATAAAGCAGAAAGCGGGCGGTGATACTCAAAAGTGTTGAACTGAGATACACACTCCCAGGAATGAGATGACAGCAACAATCAAACAGGTCAAGACGGAGTTCTCCATCGCTTTCGGCGCACTTCTTCTACCCCCGAGTCCTCAATACCGATGTATAGGTATAAAGGTAATACATGCGGTACGGAAGTACTGTACGTACTTCCGTACGTACGTTCCGTACGAAGTACAGCACATACGTACTCCGTACAGTACTTCTGACTAGAAGTGCTTGATCCCGTGACATGAAGTTCAGCAGTTTGATGACTGCATCCAAGCCCTTCCGAGTTGAATGCTTGCCATACTTTATATGACAGACATACCGGTATAGGTCAGTCTAATAGTCAACAGTCCTTGCTAGGTGTTAGGTGATTAAACAGTACATACGTACATACGTAGCTTGGAGCAACATAGAGTACAAATCATACCGTACCGGTACGTACGTACAGTACGAAGTTACTGTGTTGATGGCTACCCGATGAACCTGCTGGACCATCTCCCGATTCAGTAGCCAACTAGTTTCTAGCAGGAGGTCGTGGTCTTCATGTTCTGGAATCTCAAAAGAGAACAGGCATCCAATGGTGTCCATGAGCACCTAACTATATAGCGGTCTCTCTCGCATCCAGTGGTAGGACTGGAGTCCCCATCTTCCTTCTCGACACCCGGGGAACATTGGTCATCACTCACGACGGTCAGTCAATACCACATGGATAGAATCAGAAATGATAAGACAGCACAACCTACCTCCTTAACCTGCATTCCAGCACCGAAACAGTGTCGGCTGATGAGGATATGATGACATCTTTCCTATGATATTTGGAACTGTAACCAAGTGCATGCTCCTGTAACATAAGTGTGTACCTGTTTCCATCGTCACGGCGACCTTGACCAGACAGAAGTGGAAATTTGCTCGATTCACTGGGACTACGCAGTTGTCTCGGCGTCTGCTCTGGCCTCTTTATAAGCGTGTTTCTTCCACCACCCCTGACCGTGATGACACTTGTCCCACAACCGGATTCGTCAAGGATCAACCCCACCGGCAGCTAGATTCGGCCATGACCGCTGACAGTTTCCCGCGCACCACGTGCCTCCACTTGACCCGGCACAGCAGGACTGGCAGCAGACTGCTTAAAGCGCACCAATAGCACCGTACCCCGCTGGCGTCATGCTGGCTCGGGTACGGGCTATGGCGGGGGCCTCCCCTCGGCCTCCCCGTCCATGCCGTAAGTCCCACGCCCTCGTGCTTAGCCGGAGGCTAGGAACTCGGTGCTGAAACTGACGCTCGACTCACAGTTGAGACTTCTGCTTCTCTTGCATCCACCGTTAGGCGCCTGCAGAGAGAAGGATGTCAACATAAGATATATATCGCACAAGGGCGTGGCTCAGAACTTGACGAGAAAAGTCCTGCCATGATCCTGCAAATATAGAGAAGATCAGAGTGGGCCACAGAGCCTGAGAGTGGGACTTCGCTGGAGTCTGGGGATAGCAAGACCTGGGAGAGTAAATCCGATCCAGCGTTGTGGATACCAGCCACTCTTGGCAATGCTATCGAGTCGCCACAAGCCAAGACATGGATAGTCATACATCAGCAACGTCGGTTCAGAATCGTTCTCGGCTGGACCAAGTAATCAAACGCAAGATCGAGGAAACAGGCGGATACAGGACAACCGTGGGCTTGATGCCCAGCGGGCCAACGAATGGTAGCAAAAGAAAGTGGTCGATCAACACTCGGCTTGGGCACAGACCTCGGAGAGTCAGATCATCCGGCGAGGAAGACATGAAGTCTACCCTCAGGAGCCCCATCGAGGACTGCATAGCGGACCAGCGGCCAGCTTCTCGACTGGGCATACCAGCCCCGAACAGCTCCATGGTTCCCAAGGATGATAGTCTGCTTCCAAACACCAACTTTGACGACCCGGAAGTGTTCTTTGGCCGTCGCCACGCGGGAGAGATATCTGATTTGCCACCTGCAAAAGCCCTTGAGCTGTCGACTATACCCCCTGCACCTCCTCCCAACCAAAAGTCAGCTCAGGAATGTCAGACGATCCGGCCTAATCTTTCTTCTAGAGAAAGTTATCAAGAGTATCGGTCAGCTCAGTATGGTCATCCTCGAACTCCAGAACTGGACTGCTCACTAAGCCTAATGGATTATCATACCACCAAAGCACATGCGGAGTATCCTTCTGTCTTGGGCAGTCACCAGTCTTCCTCGCCAGATTCTGATCAAGTGGCCTGGAACAGTGATGCGACATCTTTCATACCAAGAAGAGATTCATCTCCACTATTATACCCACATATGCCTGGGTCACGTGTACTGCATGGCTGTTGTTATAGCACTGTTCACGAGTTATCATCAGCCCCACCTGTTATACCTGGCTTCCCACAGCCAGCTATCAGAGCTTCTACTGGCTGGAGGGTGGGTGAATATCAGCACTGGTCGGCATCCTCCGGCCTGATCAATGATTTTACACCCTGGGCAGTCACCGGAGTAGCATGTACCGATGACTCCACCAGTGACAGGCAGCTTGCTGCCTGTCACGTTACTCCGAGCACTATCTCGCACCAAAGTGGCAATGTAACAGCCGCTGAGGGTTCGCGCCTCAACAGCTCCACCTCTGTTGTTCGCCTCACCGATCCTCTCTCGCCGCCACCTCGATCCCCAGCGATTTCCTCGATCCGAGGGGATTTCGGCTGGGTCGAGCAACGGCCATCGGGCTCTGCAGGACTCGCTGTCCTAGCAGACGATGAGGCGCCGCCTCATCCGGTTTTCTCGGACGATGCTGATAAGCAACTTCCTGGCTCCCGGGACGGAGACCACGAAGGTGAGCTCATTCCCTGCACCGCTGATGCCCCCCTTTTTTCCTCTCTCCCTCCGCTGGCTTCTCAAACCGTCTATAAGAACCCCTCCCCGCCCACCTCCTCTGCCATCGTCTCTCCTTTCCTCTTTCCATCTCGTTCTCCGCTCATTTTTCCCTTTTCTAGTGTCCACAGCTTCCGCGTTCACTACGGTGAATGCAACCGGTGGCCTGCGGGTCCCATCAGCCACCCCCACTGTACCATCTCTGCACGCCTGTATTCACCGTTGTCGAAGCCTGATCGCGTGGCCTGCAGTCACCACTGGCGTCTCTTGGCCCCTTCCAGGGTCACGCCTGTATACCGCACTTCGTTATACCCCACTTCGATCCTTGGCATATATCTACCTAGCCGCCTGCACTCTGCTCATCTCGGTCTGTTGGATGATCGGCCGCTTCGCCTCATCCTTGTCATCATCATTCCTTCCCCCCTCTACCGTCACTATTTTCTGCCGCCACGATGGACGGCGTTGACGTTATCATGAAAGACCCCACGCCGGAGGATCTTCTGGCGATCCCTGACCCGGAGGCGGCCAAGTACGCTTCGCGGGACAGGCTGAGGAGGTCGATTCGACCAGTGAGGCAGACCAAGTTCTTCGGTGCCGCATCGGTGGATGGAGACTCGAAGATTGGCAAGAATCGGACACCTCCAAAGAGGCAGGTCCAGGAGAAGCTGGCGGCCGCTCTCGCCATGGCCCAGATGGTAAACGCCACCATCAGCTCTGGTGCCATATCAGCGCCTACGAATCGTATTACGGCTAACGGTTCCCCGGCTCAGCCCACTACCTTCGCCCGTCCGCACGAGCAGCTTCCGGAGGCCAATCAAGAGAGCCGCTCACAAGATCTCAGTCCAGATGCCTTTGGTGATACTGACACTGCCGCTACTTCTGATCCTGCACCGTATGCGTCCCAATCTGTCCTGTCGAGCGACCACGCGAGTGCTCCGGCGTCGACTGTGCAGCCGATAGTCGTTCCAGTTATGCTGGACCGTAACGATGCCGTCCCGCCACTCCCTGCCGCACCCGACACCAAGAATCTGGAGGTCATCTCAACCGAGCTCGCCGACCTGTTCTGGCCACACATCGTCTCGGACGAGCTCTGCGACACGGTTGAGCAGGCCAAGAAAGCGGGTCAAATCGACGTGCGGCATGCGACGAGCGTCGTCCGACTTGTGGGCGACGTCTTCATGGTACCGCAAAAATGCGATCAGTAAGCGATCCATTCACTCGTCTCAGAGAGTGGTGTCCTGACCGCTTCCGCAGCTGCATCAACGGCAACGTGTTCTGTGACCGGCACTCACCATGTGTCGGGTGTGTTACCATCGGACGAGATTGCACCCACCATCTCACCGAGGGTCTCCTCGTACGAAGCAAAGCGCCTACGGCCGTCCAGTTCCCAGGCCTCGTCAGGAAGCATCAGCCAAGGAAGCCGACCGCGATGGAAAACGCGGCAGATCAAAAGCCAGGGCCCATCGGTCAGCCCGCAGTCTGGGCAGAGGTCAGTCCGGATGGCTCCCCCCAGCGAGCGAGAGCCAGTCACACCACTGACTCTATGGTTTCTTTTCAGAACCGCCATGCGATGTGCGAATGTCTACCGTACTATCGTGCATTTCAGAGTGGAGCCTACGTCTCCGGCGGACTCTGTCACGGCTTGCTTATGGATAAGCAGGCCGGCGAGCGAGATGTTGTGAGTGAGCATGTCGTGATCGCCCGCGCGTGAGTGTTCCTCCCCCTCTGTGTCCTCGATTGGCCAGATGTGTGGGCTGCGCTGACAAGATGGCACAGAGGCGGAGGCATGACCAGAGTCGATGGCGAGTTCAGCCAGACCGCGGATCAGAGCTCCGACAGCTCCGTCGTGCAGTCGATGACCAGGAACATGGAGCAAGACGTTCCGCTCGTGCTGATCCTCGGTAAATTCTCTGCAAGAGATCTTGAGCTTTGACAATGCCGCTGCTGATGCCCCCCGGCCTCTCCAGGGAGCGAAAACCCTAAAAGCCCGACGCGGCTGCCTCATCGTTACTGCGCCATGGACCACTTCCAGGTCACTCGGATCTGGTGCGAGAAGGTGGGGTCCAAAAACACTTACATGTTCCGCTTCCAGAAGCTGGACACCGACAAGCCAAGCTGGTGGGTGGGCCAGCCCCAAGCAGGCCTCTCGAACCGGCCCGATTCGGCTTCGCAGCCGGCCGTCGCCGGCTGTCTCTTCTGCGGGACCGAGAACGAGCAGATCTACACGGTCGGATGGATGTGCCTCAACGAGAAGTGCCCGGCCTTCTGGTCGATCAGGCTCGTCCCGACAGAGGGTCGGCTGGAGTATACCCCAGAGTTCCTGCTGCCAACGACCCCGCGGAACTTGGGGAACATCCCGACCTTTCCGCTGAGGCCGCCGCTTCCCAGGCCCGACGAGTACGAAATGGCCCTTGGTTTTAGCCGGGCTTGTTGGAAGGGCATCGTGTGTCCTCGGTGCGGCGCGTGCAATTCTCGAGTCGAGTGGGCGCATTGGCATTGCCGCACTCAGGGCTGCGGCTTTGTCCACGAGATTCCCATCTGGCCCGTCAGTCGTCGCGTCGTCTCGCAGTCGTTGGATGACGTGTTCGGTCACGCGTTGCCGACCGCAAGGACTCTCCCCGTCATCGAAAAGGTCAGCTCGCGCTTTGATGGCGACTATCGGATCAACATCTTACAGCTTCCGGACTGCGGTACCATCGCGCACGTCCAAGCCAACCATGCGATCGTCACCAGGGCCGGCGGTCCTGACTCGATGTTCTTGGACCTGCAAAGGATCGATATGGGCCTGAAGCGATTCCCGCTGGGTAACAGCGTTGGTGTGTGCAGCCTGCCCCGCTATTTGCCCCTCATCGTCGACCCATCCGAATTGGCCGCGGTCTCCTGACCCTTGTGCGCAGTGTCCGGTGCCCTTACGGCACACTTTGCCGTAAACTTTGTGAGCCCCCCTGCCTCCGGTTCCGAGAAGCGCAGTGAACGTGCCGATGATGATGATGATGATGATGATGATGATGATGATGATGATGATGGACCGCACACGCTGACTGGTATCATAGGGCATGCCATACAAGTACATTGTCTCCGTGGACTCGAAGAGCTTCAGCGAGGCTCATCCTACCATCATGAAGGTCCTGCACCGTCTGAGCTGGGCCGCCCAGCAGGTCGTGCACGATGGCTCCTTCACCGAGTTCAATGAGCTGCTCGCCGTCGGCTACTTTGAGGATCAGAGGATGAACGTGAGTCTCTCCCGGACATCGCCCTATCACTTTCTTTACCATAATCTCCCACGGCCAGCCTTGATCTTCGGCACGCCTAACCGGAACTGGCCTATCACTTTCTTTACCATAATCTCCCACGGCCAGCCTTAATCTTCGGCACGCCTAACCGGAACTGGTACAGTATCATGATGACGGCGAATACGGTCTGGGGCCAACGGTGGCGACCTTGTCTCTTGGCGGTGACGCAGTGATGAGCTTCCGCATGAAGAAAACGCATTACACCGGCTTCTCCAAATCGGGCGTCTTCAAAGGAGACGATGCGCCGGTCCGCGGCTGTCTTAATTACGAGACACGCAAGATGCTCCACGAAGCGGGCGACAGCCTGAGCGCCCAGGAGCGGGAAGAAAAGATCAACGAACTCCGTGGCGGGCGCCAAGGCAACGCAAACCCAGCCGTGACCCTGCAGTTGAAGCACGGAGATATGGTCATCATGCATGGCGCTAACATTCAAAAATATTACGAAGTACGAGACTACTCATTCTGCCAGCATGCTGTACTCCTGAGGTGTCATCGAGGCTGACATAAAGCAGCATGCTGTGCACCCCTCCGGTCGTCTCCGGTTCGCATTAACGTGCCGACATATCGATCCCAACACGGTCGACGAAGGCCAACGCTGGAAGGCAGCGTACGAGCCTCAGCCGTGGATGACCTACAATGGGGACACCGGTGCTGCCGACAGCAGAGGCTCTATCTAGCCAGACCCTTCAACGTTTCTTCGGCCAGACAGGTGGCTTGTTGCACAGCAGATGTTCCGGGCGGCGAAGAATTACGGTGACGACTCACGCAATCGAAGCTTGTTATTGATCTTGCAACTGCTGTTTAGGGGCTCTATGGCACTTTCGCGGTTTTTGGCAGCTGGCTTTGTTGTTACGTCTTTGATCTTCACTCAATTTCAAGAGCTTCTTGTCTATACTTAGCCGGATAACTGTGCGTAGGGACAGCAACGAAAAAGGGGCAGAAATGCTCATGGCTCATGGCTACCATGCTTCCGAAAGAAAGTTGCTCTCCTTCGACACGGCTGAATCTGTTGTGAGATGATAGAGGAACTGTTTCCTTTGCCTTGCAATCCCCCACCGAGATGTTGAGATTGGTAGTGGGATCGACCGACTCATAGTCATGACGCTCCTTGGCTCAATGCTGAGAAACCTCCTCACCACTTGCTGCTTGAAAACTCGTCAGAGGCAATGAAGACAGAAGGTCGTTCTCACGGAGGTCAATACGTAATGGTCAGTTGTACGAGGTTACTGTACAATGTTGCCTTTTCCGCCAGCTCATATGTAGGGCAAAGGGAGACATCTATTGAGCGAGTGCCTTCAGAGGAAGCAGGCACGGCAGGGACGGTAATCAGGGAAGACCGCACCTTGTGGAAAGCGAGGGGAGGTTGTAGGCACCAAATACCTACCTGATTGAAGACAATCGAAGCCTGATCCCGGGCGTTTAAGGGCCTGTAACCTGCGCCTGCGTCACGATTCAACAAGGCGTGCCGGGGCCCGGTAATTAGTCCGAGCTACGTACGTGCGTATGTACCGAGTGTCGAAACTGATGCGAAGATGACCGTTTGGAGTTGCCCCTCCCCCGCATTCCCCAACAAACTCCCGCGCTGTTCCGCCGGTGCTGACGTTGATTCCATCTCAACTCTCCCAAGTCCTTACTCCCGTCTCACTACCTGGGTAGCTCTTACTTCTTGCAGCAGCAGTCAGCATTGGCATCATCAAGGGTTCCGCAAGAGGTACCGTAAGCGTGACATGACCTGATATATGTGGACCTTCGGCCAATCCCTAGAACCTCTTTCGCCCACACGTCCTCTGACAATTCGATAGAAGACAGAGTCGTGGCATATAAGCAACCATGACGAACTCCCTCGATCAACTAAAATCGACCGGCACGGTGAGCTCTTTGCAATGACATGTTCCTTTCCTCGGAGACACCGGGCCTGACTAACGGACGGAACTTGGCACGACCACTTAGACCGTTGTCTGCGATTCCGGTGAGCTCCCTATGGAATTGCTCGGGAGTCCAGGCAGCAAGCTGACTTGAAGTCTTAGGGGATTTTGCCAGTATGTGAGGCTGCTGGCCTTTCCCGGGCAGGGTCACCACCAGGGATACCTCGCTGGAACGCCAGATACGGATGAAGGCTGACTGGCTCCTCAGCAATCGACAAGTATAAGCCACAGGATGCGACGACAAACCCGTCTTTGATCTTGGCGGCGTCCAAGAAAGAGGAATACGCCAAGCTCATCGACGTTGCCATCGATTATGGCAAGCAACATGTATGTTCGTTGGACAGTGGATCTCCTTGCTTCAGGACAGGTGAAGGCTGACGTTGAAACTAGGGAGGCTCGGATGACGAAAAAGTGGACTCCGCGCTGGACAGACTCCTTGTCGAGTTTGGAAAGGAGATCCTGAAGATCGTTCCGGGTAAGGTCTCCACCGAGGTCGATGCAAAGTTTTCCTTCGACACCAAGACCTCTGTCGAGAAGGCGCTGCACATCATCGAGGTACGTCTTCCGCCAGTCCCTCTGGTTTCATGAAACGTCCTGATGCGTACTCTCCGTCCAGCTGTACAAGTCCGTTGGCATCGACAAGTCTCGAATCCTCATCAAGATCGCCTCTACCTGGGAAGGCATCCAGGCGGCTCGAATCCTGCAGTCGAAGCATGGCATCAACTGCAATTTGACCTTGATGTTCTCGCTCGTCCAAGCGATTGCGGCCGCCGAAGCTGGCGCGTTCTTGATCTCGCCCTTCGTTGGCCGAATTCTGGACTGGTACAAGGCATCAACGAAGAAGGACTACCCTTCGCACGAAGACCCTGGAGTCAAGAGCGTGCACGAGATCTTCAACTACTACAAGAAGCATGGGTACAAGACCATCGTGATGGGAGCTAGCTTCCGCAACAAGGGTGAGATCTTGGAACTCGCCGGCTGCGACTACCTGACCATCTCGGTAAGCAGCCTCCTGTGCCAAAGGATCCGCCATGTGTTGCGAAGTACAGCTGAGCTGACATGCGAATTGTCTAGCCAAACCTTTTGGAAGAGCTGTTCACCGCCGAGAACCCTGTTCCCAAGAAGCTGGATTCCACCAAAGCGTCGGCCTTGGACATCTCGAAGCGGACATACATCGACGACGAGGCTTCCTTCCGCTTCGACTTCAACGAGCAACAGATGGCGGTCGAGAAGCTTCGAGAGGGCATTTCGAAATTTGCCGCCGACGCGGTCACGCTCAAGGGAATCATCCGACAAAAGATCATCTCCTGAGCAAAGGAGCTGGGCTCGATATCTCCTTGCTACGCCAACTGACAGATTGGGGTGCTTCGTGGAGACGATATACTTTTGCTATGGGCTCACTGTGCCCCCGAAAAGCGTCAGAGCCCATCTAGCTTTTGCCCGTCTGTCATCTTGCTTCAAAGGGTTGCGAAGCGCTCCGTATGCCTCCGCGTGTCCTCCGAACACGTCACATTGTGAGATCAGCAGGGTTCCCCGCCGGATCTCTTTGGTCTACCAGCACGCCGCACGGTTGCTGACCCTTTACCCCTTTTCATGCCCCACCAGACCGAGAGCTCTGCCCCAGAAGAGCATTATATAAGGCGCGTCCTGGAGGCTGTAGATTCGTCCTCATCAGCAGGTCTGTATTGACACGATCCTCTTCTTGACTCGAAAACACAGCCCGGACACCAGTAGCGCTATCACGACCCAGTCGTGCCAGTCCCTCGCACGGTGCCCCGTAGCTCTCACCCCAACTAAACATCATTACTTCTGACACGATGGCCACTCTAGCGACAACCCCGCCAAAAGACTCGCGCCGGCGACAGCGATCGAACGGCAACACGACTCGACCCACTCCAACCCATCAAAGAAATCTCCCGTCGGTAAGCCGTAATCAAGACGGCACCGTTACCATCCGAGGACCTCCCCCAGCCTCGTCATCTCCGCCGGGAGTCCGTATCGACTTTCTCCCCACCATGCAGACCCTCGAGGGAAAGGTCAAGAGCGTGAACTCCGGCACTACCTTGACTTTGGTCTCGACAAAGAACAAGGCCGAGGAAAAGAACGTCCAGCTGGCATTCGTAACCGGCCCATGGCTGAAGCGCGAAGGGGACGAGGTACGAGCCATACCCTCCTGGCCCGTCATGGTCGCTGCAAGCTCTTGCTAATTTGCACACTTGGTTACCTAGCCCTATGCGTTCGAGTCCCGCGACTTCCTTCGCCGTCTCATCGTGGGCAAGGTCGTCCGGTTCCAGATCCTCTACACCGTGACCTCCCCCGCCGGCAAGACCACCGAATATGGCCGTGCTCTACTATCCCCGACGGGTCCTCATCTTCCTGAACTACTGCTTGAGAACGGCTGGGTAAAGCTTCGGGACAACGCCGGCCACAACGAGCAGACTGAAGAGGCCAAGGTGCAGCTGGAGAAGCTAAGAGTGCTCGAAGCCAAGGCCAAATCCAATGGCGCAGGCCTGTGGAAGAGCTCATCGGACTATGCTCGCACCCAATACGACCTTCAGAATCCTCAAGCGTTTCTGGAGCAATGGAAGAGCCAGGTGGTGGATGGTATGATTCTTCCCCCTACTCTCCCCCTCTTGATCACGGGTGACGAACGGCTTGGCTCACTCTTCCCTAGCCATCGTCGAGAAAGTTTTGGCCGGAGATCGTCTGATCGTCCGGTTGGCCTTGCAACCCGGCAAGCATCAGCAATGTCTCATCATCATCGCGGGCATCCGTGCGCCGATGACGAGACGGACAAACACTGCTGAGGGAAAAGAAAAGCCTGGGGAGGATGGCGGTGACGAGGCTCGGACCTACGTCGAGGAAAGACTCTTGCAGCGCAATGTCACGGTGAAGCTGGTGGGCACCACTCCCCAACATCAGCTCATCGCGGTGGTACGACACCCGAACGGGAACATTGCCGAGTTCATACTCAAGGACGGCTTCGCGAGGTGTTTTGACCATCATTCGACCATGCTGGGCTCAGATATGGCGAGTCTACGGCAGGCGGAGACGTACGCCAAGGAGCATCGGCTGGGCCTGTTCAAGTCTCACGTCGGCCGTGCTGCTGGAAGCTCGGACGGCGTGGACGCGACAGTCTCGCGAGTACAGAGCGCCGACACGTTGTACGTCCGCATCAAGTCCGGTGGCGAGAAGAAGGTGACCCTCTCCAGCATACGGCAACCGAAGTGAGTCGCGTTTCCGTAAACCCTCACGGATTGAAGGCACTCTCTGACATCGATCTGAAGGCCCACGGATGCCGCCCAAGCGCCCTACGGTGCCGAAGCGAAGGAATTCCTGCGGAAGCGCCTTATCGGGAAGCACGTCGTCGTGTGCGTTGACGCACGTCGACCCCCGCAAGAGGGGTACGAGGCGCGTGAGATGGCAACCGTAAAGCAGTCATCGAAGAACGTGGCGTTGCTGATGGTCGAGAATGGCTGGGCTTCGGTGATTCGCCATCGCCGGGATGACGACGACAGATCGCCCATCTACGATGACCTCCTAGCCGCGGAGGAGGCGGCCCAGAAGGAGAAGAAAGGAATGTGGTCCGGGAAGCCCACTGCTTCCAAGTCGTACACCGACGCGTCGGAGAGTGTCCGGACGGCCAAGGTTCATCTCTCTGTTCTGCAGCGGCAGCGAAGAATACCGGCCGTCGTCGATTACGTCAAGTCGGGCTCTCGGTTCACCGTGCTCATTCCCAAGGAAAACGTCAAGCTGACGCTGGTCTTGAGCGGCGTTCGGGCGCCGAGATCGGCGAGGAAAGCGGACGAGAAGGGCGAGCCTTTTGGCCAGGAAGCGCACGACTTCGCCGTGAGGCGTTGCAACCAGCGTGATGTGGAGGTCGACTTTGAGGCGCTCGACAAAGTAGGCGGCTTCATCGGAACAGTGTATGTGAACCGCGAGAACTTTGCCAAGTTGCTGGTGGAGGAGGGACTGGCCACGGTGCACGCCTACTCGGCGGAGCAGGCAGGCAGCGCGACCGAGCTGCTGGCGGCCGAGGCCAAGGCGAAGGAAGCGCGCAAGGGGCTCTGGCACGACTGGGATCCGACGAAGCAGGAGAACCAGGAGGAGGCGAGCCAAGCCAGAGACGGGGCCAAGAGTTCGGAGCCTGCGAAAGGCACCGACGGCGAGTCGCGCACCAACGGCGAGACGAGAGACTACCGCGACGTCACGGTCACGTACTTTGACGACAGTTGCCATCTGAAGCTGCAGCAATCGGGTTCGGCGACGGAGGTGCTCGAGCGGATGATGAAGGCGCTCCAGCTGGGCGCCAGTGCCAGCACGAGCAGCCTGCCTGGCCCGCCTAAAGCGGGGGAGTACGTCACGGCCAAGTTCTCCGAAGACGGTCAATGGTACCGGGCGCGAGTACGACACGTGGACCGCGAGGCCGAGCAGGCCGAAGTGTCGTACATCGACTACGGCAACTCGGAGCGTGTCCCATTCACGCACCTCCGGCCCATCCCCCAACCCGACGCCTACTCGCCGCAAAAGCTGAAGCCGCAGGCCATCGACGCCGTCTTCTCGTTCCTGCAGTTCCCGAAGCAGGCCGAATACGTCGACGAAGCGGCGTCGTACGTCGGACAAGTCACGGCGGCGAAGCAGCTGGTGGCCAAAGTCGATCACGTCTCGGCACCGGACGGCTCTTCCTCGTCATCGGCGGCGGCAACCGGCACGTCTCTACACGTGACGCTCTTCGACCCGTCCGTGTCTGGCAGCGTCAAGGACAGCGTCAACGCCGAACTGGTCCGCGAGGGTCTCGCCATGGTGAACCGCAAAGCGCCGGCGTGGGAGAAGAGCCAAGTCGACACGCTGAAGGAGCTACAGGGCAAAGAAGACGAGGCCAGGAGCCTGAGGAAGGGCATGTGGGAGTACGGCGACCTGACGGAGGACTGATCTGGATCGGATTCTTCCCGTCCTGGGGTCCCGGAGTCGCCGTCCACGGGAGATGGAGATCAGAGACGGACAAAGACCCCGGTCTCGAGCCACGCCCGTTTTTGGGTATACATAAGTACGTTTACCAGCATAAGGATATCCACCGACGTATGAATGAAAAAAAAAAGTTTTTGATTATTATTCCCCTTCCGTTTAGCTTTGTTAATCTGTACCGTACAGTGCACGTTATACGGTATAGATTGGAGGGGAGAGAGAGAGAGAGCTTCGTATTGGAGTAGCAATCAGCAAGTCAGGTACAGAGTACTAGCTCTACAGGTATATAAAGGCAATACTGGTAATTACGGAGTACAGTACATAGAACTAACCCGGCACTGGTACTGTAGCTCCTGAGTTTAAATACAGAAGAGTAAAAAGTGTCCGTCCAGCTGTGTCAACATCCACTGCAAGTCTGTTGTTGTATTGACGGGTTTCTTTTTGCCCTCGTTCGTTTGGACATTGATCATCCATGACATGGCTACTTCTGCTCCAACGTCTGTAGACCATTTCTTGCAGACGTGTGGGGGGGGGGTTCGGCGTCGTCAAACTGAGATGCCTATGACGCCTGTTTGAGACGATTTCGTTAGCTCGTTTGTCTGACGTGATATGGCTGACGATGGAGACGGCAGTGAGGGAGAAGAGGAGGCTCGAAAAGAGAGCGTGTTCACGGGCAAACATGAAGCGCCAAGAACATGGTCCGAGGACGTACCGCAGGCAGGTCGAGGACCAGCGTTTCCGGTCTTCTTGGATTCCTCGTTTGCGCCTCGTCCCAGATCGTCCGTGCCGGCGTGGACGACGATGGTGCGCTGTTTATTCCTTCGGGTCAGTCGGACCTGATGCTCATTTCTCCGAGAGCAACAAGGGAGAAGACTGACGCCGACGACGCTCTCCGGCCCGATCAGCTTGATCAGCTTGTCCTCGAGTGTTCCGTTGGCATTGCCCTGAGCGTCCGTCGTCAAGTTGCCAAGATCACCGACGTGACGCTGTTCGTCGTGGGGAGCACCATGGGTTTTGCCGTGCGGGTTGACTAGGATTGAACGAAACGATCAGCATGGCCAGCCCCGACCGAGGTGCGCACACCAGAGTCGATGACGGACATACAGTGTGGACCAGCAGAGGTGCAGCCGTTGGTGTTGTCTCCGAACTGATGGATGTGGAACCCCCGCTTGGCATTAGGTTCGTTGCCGGTGATATCGTACGTGATCTTCGTCGGGCTGGACTCGCACTCCTGCTCAAGAGTCACCGTGCCCCGGACCTTCGCGTCCCCGCGAAGGACGGCAACTAGACATGATCCGTTAGCATCTGCCTATGCTGAGCGCTGAATACGCTTGTGCGGCGCCTATAGTCCAATGCAGATGACCTTGGTGGTTTATCCGGCTCTAAAGCCTCTGAAGAGGCGTGCTCCAGGCATTTCGGCTCAGGTGCAAGGGCGGGGCAGGGTTTTATGCGTAACATACCAGCTTTGGCCATCTTGAAAGTTTTATGCGGTCACTTTAGAGTATATGAATGGCTCTTTCTGTACGAAGTAGCGCTACCGTACGTACGTACGAAACGTACTGTACCGTACAGTTTGAGGTTCTGATACGGCCCTGGGAATGGCGAGGTTGGAGAACTTGCTCAATCAACCTCGACTGGAGCCGGCCTCTACAGTAGTTGTCGACGTCAGAGCGGCCGAGTCACGTGAAAGCATCCTGCTGTACGGAGTACTCGTACTCGTACTCCAAGCCAGCCGCATGACTAAACCAGTCGCGGCTGAGTCATCGTGGTCGCTCAGAGCGAAACGAGATTCGATCCGGGCGGATCGGACGACAGATGTACCTCCGTACTAGTAAGACACACCAGTACGATACGTACGGTACTAGGATGTCACGGTACTACGGAGGCCCGCGTCAAAAGTATTCGGAAAGATTTCTAAATGAGTGACAAAAGTCGTGAGACCATCCCTCGATTCCCTTCCCAGTTGTTATCATGATTCTTATTATTGTCCACCACCACCCCACCACCCAAGTGGTTTGAGGTCTTGAAGTCTGAAGTCCTTGAGCATCTTCTCATACAGCTCAGTCTTCTTCCCACTCTGAGCTGTCACTATTCTCATCATTGTTGTTATCATCACTGTTGCTGTTCTTGTCCACAGGGTTTATGGCACAACTACTAAGGAGAGGAGAAGTGTGTCCCATTAAGGTTCTCGAGGGCTCAGAGCTATATGGCCCTGCCTGACTAAGCTAGCTAGCCTGCGGGCCTATGGCCGCAACAGTTTATGACTGGATGGTAGCTACAGTTAAAACATGACTTGACGGATTTGATATATTGTGCTGAAAGAAAAGTCTGCAAGATTACTGATATGCTTCACAGGTACACCTTGTTCAAGAAGAGCAAGCACACATACTTTCTGTGCAATGCTGATGCTTTTGTTGGTTCTGGTTGAGCAGTGGTATGGGGGTCGGGTGAGGTGGCTTTTGGTGGTGGGGATAGTCTCATCACTTTTTGGTGGGATTCCGAATACTTCTGTCGCCAGCTCCCGTACACAGATACAGCTTACGAGGTACCCATACGTACTTATGTTCGTACAGTGGGTGGGTCTTCCTTCAACTGCCGTATTCCAGCTGTATCCGTGTTGTTGACGTCGATTGGCCTGATGTTCCGGTCTGTGGCTCTGCTTGTGTAAGCCTTGCTGAGCCTCATTACGATTTAGGGGTGTGACAAGCGCTGCGGCGGGCTAGGCTGCCCTGCAGATGGCAACTATAGCACTTACGTGTACTACAGCATAGTGGTAAGATCACTGTCCATAGAGCTTACACAGGTACTACGTACGTACGTACGAGTATGTACTCCGTACTTCGTACACACGTAGAGTATCGTGCCTGCTCACCCATCCGCCAAGTCCTTGCTGTACGACCGACATGAGCACGAAGCGAGGCTGCAGAAACCCTCCTCACGTCAAGAAGCAAGATATGCAACGCGACAGCTCTTACCTGGCCACTCGTCATCACCACAAGAGCGTCCTCGACCGCTAGATCAAGCCGATGTGATCGCGCACTCGTCTGCCAGAGACCCAGAGACACACTGCTCTTGCGCCATCGCGAGAGGCGTACCGCCGCTAGCCATCCTCGTGGATGCGCCGAGGAGTACCATATGCACACCCTGACCCCGGAACCGGAACCGGAACCTAACTGCGCGCCGACAACGTCAGCCCCGTCCACAATCCCTGCGATCGATTCGAAGCGATCATTCGGCCTTGCCGGACCCTTGCTGGCGAAAACCGAGGTCGCAAAAGGGGGCGACGGCCGAACTGACGAGCCGCCCATGGCCTCGCACTGACCGGTCTCGACCTCCGACCCAGACACGATCGCGTCCGTGGCCGGCGTCATGGCCCAGTACGCCCACGGCGGCCAAGGGCCATACAGGCCATACAACCACGCCCCTCTCCCGCCAGCACCCTTCACCCCGCCGACGCCCTACGGCGCGCAGTTTCCATACGCTCACAGCCAAGGCGAGCATGGTCATCTCGCAGACGGTCGAGGCGATGGGAGCTCGACCGGCGGGTCGCCTCCTCAACCACTTGATCACCGCTGGGCCGGGAGCCAGTCGGCGCGTCTGGACCAGACCGAGTTCCCTGCGGGTCACGATCCATCACGATTGGCCATCCACCGAGCCGGCTCCCAGGCTTCTGCCTTGGCTGGTTATCGTCATCAGTATCAACCAACCTCGCCGCAGCAGCAGCATCTTCCGGTCCAAAACACGTACAATCCGCAAGACTTTGCCCATCTTCAGATTCAGCACCATCAACCTGGCTACCAATCCGCCTATGCCGCTCCCACAACCATCCACCAGCCCTACAATCCAGCCCATCACGCTCGTCCGGCGGTGCACAGCCCGCCGCTGAACTGGTGGCAGGCGCAGGGACCATACCTCCACAGCTCTCCAGCCCAGCTGGAGCAACCACTGTCGATGCCAGCGATGCCGCCTCTCCCCGACTATCCACCGTCGAGACCTCCGAACTCGGCCCTCCCCGCTCCCCCTTCCCAGATGCCCTCCTACCGACCTCTGGCAGGTTTCACGCAGTCGAGTCAATCCGCCCACGGTCCTGCTTCGCGACTCAACGCAGCTTACGAGCCTCACAAGCAGCCGCTGTACAGTTCTCCGGCCGCTCCTCCTCCACCCCCGATGCCGCCTGGGTTGCCGACGCTCACCTCGACAACGCTGAATGGCGTGCCGTCTGTCAGCCAACCGCTGCCGATGCCGGACGTCGACGTGGCGCGACAGGGCTTTCACCGCCACGATCCTCGCCGAACCCCTCGGCCCGGCCAAGATCACGAGCCAGCGTCTTCTGGAGGGTCCAGCGACAGTCGGCTGTCCTACATGTCGAACGGCTCGAGTCGTCCGCTCCCTTCTCCACCGGCCCCGTCACCGCCGCCTCACCTAGATCAGCTCGACGGTCCTCCCGGCCGGCATCACGAGACCAAGCCTCTTCCGACACGGCCTGACCAGAACAGCTATAATGGCGACGAGCACGATGACCCCGGGAACGAAGAGGACTGGGACGATATGACGGACGAAGAGCTTGCTCAAGAGCGACTTTGGCGCGAGGTGCAAGCGGCCGTTATGACCTCGAACCCCGCTTCCGGCCGTCCTCCGGTTCCTCTCGCTGCCCAGGATGACAGCCTCTCTCCGACCCAGGGACCTAGGGCTCGAAACCACAGTGATGACGCAAGACGACGGAGACGTATCAACGGAGCTCTTCAAGGCAACGGGAACGAGGTCGTCCACGATGGATACGACGACGACGATGACGACGACGACGACGACGACAAAATTGACGACGATGATGACTACAGCGACGCCGAGGCCGCCGCTGGCCTGGCGGCAATGCGCCTAGCCGAAGAGGAGGATGTCGCCATGGGTGCCCGACACGGGGGCCGGCCGCTGCCGCGCCCGAGCAGCTCGAATGCCCGAGGGCAAGTCGAGGGACACGAACCCGGTGATGACGACAGCAGCGATGGCGACTATGCGAACTTCGACGTGGGGCTTTACGGTGGTGGCTTCGAAGGCAACATGTCGTACGGAAATGGCCATTTCGGGGAGCCCGAAAATCCCAACCAGACGTCCTCGACGGCGCAAGGTCTACGGCTATCCATGGGGCAGCCAGTGGAGGCGCTCAACGACGGAAGCAGCAGCGCATACCATCACTATCCCCCTCCGAATCGATATGGTGCCCATCCGCTGCCGGTACCACCGGCGACCACACAAGAGAGATCCGAGAGGGACACAATCTTGAAGCGCGTCCCCCACGGACGCAAGCTGAGCTTCGAGAACGGAGATGAAGCAAGCTGGGAGAGACTCCGTGGGGAGCCGTCGTCTAGACAGGAACTCCCCGAGATGTTCTACCATCCGGGCATGCAAGCCGCTGAGCTAGGCCATCCGCTGCCGCCGGTTCCGCCACAGCAAGAGGATCTATTACCCCGGCTGGTGACCTCCGAGTTCCACTCGTATCACTCCGCCGACGGGCGTGCATTACAATCAGCGATGTCGGGAAGTGTGGACGGCCAAGCGACGAACCCCAACGGTCTTGCCGTGCCCAGATCCTCGTCCCTGTCGAGTCACCCCAGCACCCCACAAGCGGTTCCTCCGGTCCGGTCAAAGACCGACGCCGAGGAGCGCAAGGCGAGACTGCTCAAACAGCAGCAGCTGGGCATCTACTCCGCAGGCGCGCATTCAGAGGGCAGTCTCCCGGCGACGGCACCGCAGACGCCCACTCCCACGCCCCTTGACCTGCCAGCAATTCCGGCCGGCAAACGGAGGCGCTTCAACCCGACCAAGCTCTGCACGGCCGACTTCAGACTCTGCCCAGAACCGTGGGCTCTGAGCGGCATCGCCGCATGGATCAAGGACATGACCGAGGACACGACGGATCTCAAAGAAGCCGCCATCACCAATGGCATCGTCGCGCTCTTCACTCACAAGGTGCCCACCATGAACATGGCCGACGCCGAGACTCTGGCCGCCCGGGTCGTTCAGGAGATGTTCGTCGCCGGGGCCCTGGTCCGCGACGAGGAGTGGGTCAAGCTCGGTCCGGGGTCGCTGACGGGGGTCATGTGGCAACTGACCGGCTCCGGCTGCTATGCGCCGAGGGTGCACAGCCAGGACGTGGCCGGTCGCTGTTACGCACACCACTGCTCGAGGACTTTGAAGAAGATCAACCTACAGGCGCAGGTGCTCGAGCCGCAGCGCAAGCTTGAGGACTGGGCGACGTTCCACAAGCTCACCAAGGAGGACATGGAGAAGGTGCCGAGGAAGGAGGTCGAGCGGCAGAACATCCAGCACGAGGTCGTGCAGACCGAGGACCAGTACATGGACCAGCTGAACGTCCTGCTGTGTCTCTATCGGGATCAGCTGCTTTCGTCGCAGCCGCCAATCATCCAGCCCGGCCGCGTCGAGCGCTTCGCGAGGGAGGTCTTCGGCAAGGTCGACGGCGTGAAAAGGGCCAACGAAGACCACCTTCTCGCGCAGCTGAAGTACCGGCAGCAAGAGCAGGGCCCTTGGATCGTCGGCTTCAGCGACATCTTCCGCGAATGGGTCAGGAAGGCGAAACACGCGTACATCGAGTATGCGGCCAGTTTCCCACACGCGTCGTTGGCGATGCGGAAGGAGGCCGAACGCAACATCCTGTTCAAGCAGTTCCTCGACCAGGTCCGCGACAATGAGCGATCCAAAAGGCTCGGGTGGGATACCTACCTCAAGGCGCCCATTACGCGGTTGCAGCGGTACGGGCTGTTGTTGTCGACCGTGCACAAGAACATGACGCTCGACACGGAGGAGAAGGCCAACCTCCAGAGCGCCATCGACGAGATCAAGGCCGTCACGATGGAGTGCGACGCGCGGGTCGCGGAGATGTCGAGGAAGGTCGACCTAGCAGAGCTCTCGGACAAGCTCATCCTTCGACCTGGCATGCAAGGGGTCGAGCTTAATCTGAACCACCTCGGTCGAGAGCTCATCTTTCAGGGCGAGCTGCAGCGGACGGGGGCCAACCGTTTCACCTGGCTCGATACGCATGCCCTCCTTTTCGACCACTATCTGGTCTTGGCCAAGCCGATTCATCAGAAGGGAAGCGTCGCGGGCCTTCGGACGGAGGCGTTCGACGTGTCGAAACTGGTGAGATCCCTCCCTCGAACCAATCGAGTTCTGTCTGATCTCACGCTGACTCGGCCAGCCCATACCGATGGACCTCCTGGCTCTTGAAGCCACCTTGGATGATCCGGTCGTCAAGTCGTCGGTCCGGGGAATCAGCGCCGTCTCGGCCGTCTCGGCCGTCTCCAGCCGCACCCAGTCAACAGGTGATTTGAGGCACAACCGAGGCACATCCCATCAAGGCCCCGGTCCGGGAACGCTGTCGCACACGACCACCACCTCTTCGGTGTCGACCACATCCAGCGCCAGCTCGGGGAAGACCATGGTCGCCAGCACCGTCCTCGAAGCGGCTCGCGACGAGAAGCTGCTCTATCCGTTCCGCGTCAAGCATCTCGGCCAGGATGTGTACACTCTGTTCGCAGCCAGCGCCCAGAATCGCCAAGACTGGTGCGACAAGATCTTGGAGGCGAAGCGGAAGCACGCGGCGTCGCTGTTCTCTCAGAACGCCGAACCGTTCCGGTTGCGCGTTGTTGCCGACACTGCCTTTGCCTGCGAGACCCTCTCCGGAGGCCCTCGGGGCATCATGATCAGAGGGACCCCACTCGATCGAGCCATTCGCGAGGTCGAGAAGACCTTTGAGCAGGCTGGACCTCGGCCGGGGCCTTCGTGTCGGGCAACGGTCAACTGCGCCACGGCATTCGTGCCGCTGTACGGAAAGCCCATGGTTGCGATCGGTACCGACTTTGGCGTGTACGTCTCGAATGCCGACAATCCTCGAGGCTGGATCAGGGTATGTTTTCTTTCCCGTCGGATTGGCCTCCATGTCCGTCCTGACACCCCACCTACAGGTGATCACAGTCTCCCGCGTCACGCAAATCGCCGTGCTCGAGGATTTCAGTCTCTTCCTCGTCCTAGCCGACAAGTCGCTGATCGCCTACCATCTCGACATCGTCTGTCCGGTCAGCGGCCATCAGCCTCGTAATGACTCCTTGGGTCGGGCGCCGCAGAAGATCTCGGGGAATAGAGAAGTGGGCTTCTTCGCCACGGGGAGGATGAAAGACCGCACTCTGGTGTTCTACAAAAAGCGCGACGGTCTCTCATCGACGTTCAAGGTCGGTTGAGCTGTCATTCGCGGCGGCACACCCCCCCCCCCCCCTTCCCCTCCCCTCCTACTTCGGCCTAATTAACGTGTGCTACAGGTGCTCGAGCCCGTATATCAAAAGGCAACGGAGAAGAAGTTCCGCTTCTCGCGCAAAGGCACCACCGAGTTCTTCCGAGAATTTGATGAATTCTACATCCCCTCGGAATGTTTCAGCATGGACGTTCTCCGGTCTTACCTCGCCATCGCCACCGCGCGAGGCTTCGAGGTGCTCAACCTCGACAAGAAGCACGGCGTGGGCGTCCCCGACCTGAAACCGCCGCACGTCGCGCATCTCGCGAGCCAGCTCGCGAGCCAGCGCCCGCTGGGCATGTTTCGGCTGAACAACACTGAGTTTCTGCTGGCGTACGACGAATGCGCCGTGTACGCGAACCAGCACGGCGACGTGTCGCGCTCGGCCGTCATGCAGTACGTCGACAAGGCCCGCAGCGCCGCCGTCTACGGTCCCTACCTGTTGCTCTTCAACGACGACTACGTCGAGATTCGGAACGCCGAGAACGGCCGGCGCAGACAAGTCATCGCCGGCAGAGACATCAAGTGTCTCGACGACGCTCAGACCGGCACGTCCGCCGGCCAGCGCACGATCAAGTTCTCTCTCCAGCATCCCGAGGCCGAACGCACGCAGCTGGTGCTGGAGCTGGTGCTTAACGATGGACAGCACGACTGAAATGTCTAACATGTGTGTACGAAGGGAGCTTTTCCTGACCAGCCTTTCTACTGCCTACGTCTTGTTGGGGGCTCAAGGGGTCTCGGGTCAGGCATGCGCATACCTTTCTCGTTATACATTTGACGCTACCGCCTTGTTAGATGTGATAACGCACGGCCATCAAAGATCCGTGGAGTTCTTTTCTTCCTTCTCTTCCTCTTCCCATTTTCTCCTCATCCATGTCCAACCAGTTATATTCCTTGCTGCATATCCTCGTCCATTTCATAGCACGGCCACAGGAGGTACATCAGAAAGGTGTTCTAAATCTCGCCGCCGTCAACATTTTGTTATCTCTTTCGTTATAGCTTCTGGTCCCAAGCCTTGCTCATGTCCTCCTTGACGAAGCTTCTGCGTCTCCTTCCATCCTGTAGGGTACGCCTCTCCTAGTCCTCTTGTTCCTTTGCTTCCTCCACTTTTAGATGTAGCGATTTAGCCTTGTGGCTCTCTTGGACACCAGGCACAAGCAGTGAAGGTCCGAAAACTTTTGGCTTCTCGGGATGGAAATGATTCATGCTTTTCAGCGTCTAGTCTGTCTTAAGGTCGTCAGGTTGTCCAGCATGCTCTGATCGTAGATACTTGCCGGTCAGAAATTACACTACGGTCCTGATCTGCGTTCCTCTTCGTCGTCGTCATGAGGAGCATCAAGGGGTGAAAGGTCTCCTGTTCTGTTGAGCTACGAGACTGGTGTAATTAATTACGTATGCCAAGTCTCTTCTTTACGTAAAATAACTATCACGTCCTTCTGACGTGGTAGGACTAATGCACGTGACTAAACACGTGACCGTCAGTCAGGCCTCTGTACGTATCCTTGGTCAGATTTTCATCTGCGCCTTAATTTCGTCAGGACTCCCTTGCATCGACATCGGTGCCGTGGCCAGGATTCTTTCCTGATTACATTCTTCCTGTACATCATTTACCTGGAGGGGGCCTGCTGCGTGCAGAAACAAAACAACTTTGTCTACAAAACATCAGCAGTAGCACCCTCTCCTACGTTGTCTGCTGGCCTGTGCTATCCCTTAGAAGGAGCTTGTCTCCTTCTAAGCTGAAGCACTAACACCAACCGAACTGGCGCGCCATGGGCCATGTTTTTCGGGGATGAAAGCTGTTCTGCTGTATGAAGACCAGCTCAGTTACCATACCGCAGCCTGCAACATCTCCTTGATCGTGCTTCAAGATGGTCGTCAGACAGCCCTGATATCGACTTGACTGTTTTCAATGCTGCGAAAAAGACTCGACCTGGTGATGCTCCACGAGTGAGTATAGATCTATCCTCTCCCAAAACTAGCCAGCAAGTTATCCTGATCAATGATCAATAAGGTCACCTGGCTATCTGCGAAACAGCTGGTGGCCCGCCTCCGTCTAGACCAGAAGCATGAGTGGACAATCAACCTAATCCTTGGTCGGTCGAATCAGATAAGAAATCTCAGCCTGGATAAATCCAGGATCAGTGCTGTGGATTCTCTCAGCAATCAGCAATCTGGATAGTGTCTCCCCGGCTATCATCCCAGAGAGATAGTTTTTCTTGCTTCTTTCTGCTTCCAAGTCGAAGCCAATGTTCTTTAGCTTAGACGCGAACGCTGTGGGAGGATGTTCGAGGACTGGAGCAGCTTTCAGATTTTGATCAATGTATTGATCTGGGTATTGCAATCTCCAGTACCATGCAAGTATTCGCATGCAGGGCTTTGCTGTATCTCTTTGCGATATCGTGCTCTGAAAGATCCCGGCTCTAGCCAGTCTCCAAAGAACGTTGTCCTATAACATCTTTGCATTGGGTAAATGTGTCCCGATAGCTATGCAGCCTTCTCCTATCCGCAAATCATAGAACGACTGTATTCAGCAACCTTTTGCTTGGGTCAATTGGCCCTACACTATCCTCAGAAGTGGGGCTATGTTTCGTTTCTTCGACCTTTACCTTCTCTGAGCTTGCTTGCAACTGAGCAATATCGTGTACATTCTCAGGCTTGCATATTCTCACGATAGCTGATCCTAACATACTGCTTTATACTTATACACGTGAAGGAAACATTGTTACTGGGTTGACTAAATCTGGTGCACGTGCCATCAATTTACTGCTCAGCTGTGGTCAGTGGTATTCGCCGTCGCCAGAAAGCCCTCTGTGCTAAATTCTGTCGCTTTCTGTGTGAGCAGTTGAATTATTGTTCTACGTATGTGCAGGTGATCCAGGGTCATACACTTGCAGATAGCTACCTTCGCAATGGATTCTCTGCGTCAGCGCTACGACAGAACAAGTTTCCCAGTCTTCAACGACGGCGATGTATATATCACCATCACTGCGACGAGGATCTATCAACTCCATTCAGTGGTCCTCCGACGTTGCTCGAAAATCTTCGGAGAGCTTCTGAGCCAGGCGGCCGCTGTCAAGGTTCCGACGAAGAGAAAGAAAGACGCAAAGTCGGCTCGTTCGTACATCGAGTTCACGAGCGAAGAGGGTGGTTGGTTCGGGAAATTCTTTCTCAGGGTAGGAAAACTGCTACCCGTCATTCACCGCCGAGCTCTCAACGCTGATTATACGCCCAGGGCTCCAACGGACAATCAAACCGCCTTTTCATCCCCCAGCTCGAGGGTGGCAGATCTGCACTAGAGATCTACAGGCACTACGACAACCTCTTCAAAGCCTTCTATAACATCATACCCGACTTCGACGAGTCCACCTTCGAACGCCTCATCCAGAGTTGCGGAAGCTTGCTTGCTGTTGCCGAAGTGCATGATGCCGTTACTCACATTGCTGACAAAATCGATCTCGCCCTTCTTCGTAAACACCGACAGCTATTTGATGCTATCGCAGCCAACCCTGCCCCTTGGTCCGAGCTTGGTCTGCGCCTCGAGTCCCCGACGATCTTCAGAGAAGCGATCATCCACCTGGTCGGGCGGTGGCCTGCTATGTCCGAAGGGGTCCGCTCGGACTTGCGCGATGAAATCCGTTTGCTTTGCCAAAAGAAACATGGCGAGCTTCATGCCCGAAAGGGTATGATCGAGGTTCGCATCGCGAGCTACTACCCACAGGTTCTCAACCGCACGGTGGATTTCAACCCTGGCCAAACGTCGTACAGCAGTGACATCTACCTCTGGATGGCGGTCTCTCTCTTTCGGCACTGGTTCGCGCAGGCCATCTGCGAAGATCGAGGACGCAACTCGATAGACGGCGGAGCCAGGCTGTATCGTCAGCTGGATGCAGCAGGGTACGCCTATCTAGACCGGCGTGCTCAGGAGCGATATCATCAACGATTCCCAATGACTCCCAAGGGGGTTCAGGCTCTGGCGACAGCCTTGAGTACCATCAAAGAAGACGTCAAGGTGTTGGTGGCCGAAATCCTCATCAACCGCGCCCTGATCGACGTCCAGGAGAAAGGGACCCCATATCTCACATGCTGTCAGGTGGGCAAGGAGGATTTGCCGTGGGAGAAACCCTCTCCCGTCGACCCGGACGAAACCGAAGACGAACAATGGGACGGCTCGAATGCGTCCAGCGTGTACGAGTCCCGTCTAGGTGCAAGCAATAACGATCTACATCGCCGAGGCAATGACGATGATAACCAGGCGGCGAAGGACAAAAGGGACGGTCGTCGCCGAGACGACATCGACGACGAAAAGACGGAGAAGAGGGATGAAAGGGGAAAGCAAGAACAAGGGGAGAGGGACGGCGGAGATAGCGATGTATATCGACTTCGCATGCATGCAACCCCTGTCTAGCTCTGCCGTGCAATACGGCCAGAAGTGAGAGCGCCGTATCCTCCGACAATCTAATACAAGTCCGCCGTTCATCTCTCGTTCCACTCCCTTCCTTCACCTCCGTTTCTCTCTTCTCTGAGCCCTCTCCATGTACGTCTCGTACTCTTCGACGAAAACATCTTCTTGTACGTCACGCCGCGAAAACCTGTCTTGGTTCATCGCTTGAACAATATCGAACGGTCTTTTGTATCTAGAGCTGGACACAAATCGAGAAGAACCCCCACCCCCCCCCCCCCCCCCCCCCCCCCCAAAGGGCACGGGCGAGTGAAATACAACCGCAAGCTCTTTTCCCCCTATCGAGTCTCCTCTCTCCCAACGTACATCTTCACGAAATTATATCTCAGGTGAAGGCCGATGTCGAGCTCCGGTCGTAAGATTCATATTACTGTGGGTATGTACTGTCTCCTACTGCCCCCGCTTCAGTAGGGAGCGCCGGGTGCTGCGCAGCACCACCACCACTAATGACCTCCAGGTGCTGACTACTAACCATCGGGCAGCAGCCGCCCGGACGGCGTGGTTCCTTCGGCTCGACATCCTTCCCCAGGTCTCCTGGGGCTCTAGACCGGCTCTGGTGTGGCTGCTCTCAGCCACCTTTCTTGTTCGACAGCATCTCGGCAGGGGGGTCCCTATGTAGGGACTGCAGGGAAGGGTTTTGCCCTAGGGCTAGGCGCAGGCCACCTTTTTTTATTTTTTATTTGATTCTTACACTGATAGTAGCTTTTCAGCCATGCAGATCTTCTAGCTAAGAGTGATTTTCTTCAGAAAACCTTTAGAGGAATAAAAACTGAAGACTGGGGGTGACTAGAGGATGTAGCAAAAGGAAATCTTGTAGTGACTGGTAGAAAGAAAACTTCTAGATATTAGAGTGTGAATAGTGGAGTTTGAAAGCCAGATTAAACTGGTTCAGTCTTTTCAAAGACATGAACCAGTATGCAGGCCACCTAACCCAGAGGTTTCCTTACCAGTTGTACAGATAACCCAGCATAATCTAGCTAGCTAGTTTTGGAATGGGGTAGGAATTCAATACAATACAATGTACTGTCTCCTTTCTCTCTCTCTCTCTTGCTCACGTTCTCAACATCACCAGCTCCTTGGTTCAGTCCGTTACTTTCTTGGTCCATTGCTTTCTTGGTCGACGGTACGTTAACCGTCTCCCTGGAGACGAGCTCCATTTGTTCTTCACTTTCTTGTTACTTCCCTCAACGGCCATTTGTTCGAAGCGCGGAATAAATCCAAGTGGTTCTGGGAGAGAAACGATGGCGTCGACCTGGCTAGAGACGTGAGTTTTTTTTTTGGTGGTGGGGGGGGGGGGGGGGGGGCTTTCGCTGGAGGAATGCGCTGGATAAATGCGCCGGAAAAATGAATGAATGGATGGAATGGATTGGATGAAAGCATATTCGACTGGGTTTGGGATAGTAATCTTCACTCTGTGAAGCTTTCTGACGCCCTTATCTCTCGACGGGTCAACGGCGGTGAATCGAGGGTCGTATGGAACATGCAACGCTGGAGTGAGCTGCTGTTCGATGGAAGGTGAAGCTTGGCTTTGTGATTGTGTAGATATATCAGACTGGAATACTTAGACACACGGGGTTGGATGGGATTAGTATATCGCGTTGAACTGGACGAACAGGACAGAAGGTATCGATGTTTCTTGGACGGTCGACGAGGAGTGAGTTTCAGCTTTGACATTTCAATCAACGTTCTTCATGGAAATCGCCTGTTGTCAAAGGGTCAGGCGCAGAGAGGCGCAGCAGCGTGAGCTTCACCGCAAATGTCAGGCTAGACTGCTCGTCTGGCTTTGATCAAGCTGGGAAGAGCAACTGGTGGAGATGTACATTTACATGAAACGAGACGTCCCCTGGCCCAGTCCCGTGGCATACAAGGTAGCTGCTCAAAAGCTCATGTGATGAGCTCTGCTGTCGTGTAAAAGGAAAGATAACTGCTATGGTGACTGAGTTGGAAGGATAAACAGAATGAACAGGCGTGAAGAAGGATAGTACAAGCTGATGACCGCCGCTCAACTGCGCCTGATGATTCCTCGTACTAAGGGAATAAAAAAATGAAGATGGCGACGATGATTTATTGCTTTGGACGGCATGCTTATGATGACATTGACCCATGAGAGATTTGTCATGTTTGGTTGGAAGGAGAAAGGTTCATTCTTGGTTGGTGGTGGGCTCAAGTGGATGGAGAAGTGGAGGCCGTAGCGGATGACGCCCTTCCGGTTGTGGATTCTGATGGATCATCAAAACCAGGTGGGATTCGGCGAGGGCCGGGAGGGACTTTCAAGGTAGAAGAGTTAGCGCTTGGGCGTAGGGTATATTGTTTGAGAAGCATCTGCCGTTCCCCGCGATGTCCTCTTTCTTGCGCAAATTCGTCATCTCGACAGCTCGTTCTGTCTTCCTCAAACGGTCTCTCTTTTGCCCTCGACCCCCTTCTATACGCCAAGCTTGCCGACGGCGACCCGTCAATACAAGTAGAGATCAGACTCACTGGGGTATGTCAGCGGAATCTTTTCCCGATCAGGGTCCCCTAGGCGGTGACGAATAGGCGGTATCACGGCCATCGCGACAGGTCCCAGAGAAGCCAGGGCGCAGGACCAGAATATGGCGGGTTTTTCAAATGCCGCCCATCGGAGGTATCGGATAGGCGTGCGCCAGAAGTCTGGTTTGAAGGACATTTCCAAGGCCTAGGATGGTGGATACTGACCAACTGCAGGTAGTAGTGGCGATTAGAGGGTTGACGATTGATCAACGGGATTTGGAAAGCCTCCGGCTGCGGATAGAAGAGTCGGTTATTGTTGGAGACTCAGCAGCGAGAATGGAGTTGTGAGATTCGGGGTCTGAGGACAACACCCTGGATCTGGGCACGACGAGCGGAAGGAGAGCCTACTAACTTGTCCAATAGACCCTCAGCTCTAGATACCTATCCGGATGCCATTCGATCGATAGCTTCAACGGTCACATTGTTGCATGGAAGCCCATACCGTACGAGACTCGGGATCAGAGTGCTTAGTCATCACAATCACCGTCCGCCAAAGCCGCCAGATTTGTCGGCTCGACCTTTGCGACAACTCGCGCCCCGGCTCCGCTGAGCGGTTTGTAAATCCCGAGCAGAGAGGAGCCAGTTCCGGCAGCGACTCGATCCATCCCTCAGCCATGCGGTCGCTCCACTTTCTTTTGCTTTCCTTGGTGTGCGCGCTTACCGCGGCGGTCAGCACCAGCGGGAGACGACTGTTGGTTGTTCTCGACGACTTGAGCGAACGGAGCAAGTACTCGAGTTTCTGGTCGGACCTCGAAGGTACATGCTCTTTGTAAAGCCGTGGGACCGAATTGGTTGGCTGATGATAGTATCATTCTCTAGGGCGAGGGTACGCTGTCTCCTTCGAATCCCCTAAGAACGAAAGGCTCTCTTTGTTCCGTCTGGGCGAAAGGGCTTATGACCACATCCTGCTCTTGCCGTCGAAACTGAAGGGTTCGTTTTTTCACGTCCGACTGTAGCGTGTGAGGTTGGCATTGCTGATGCGATAATTACAGGTCTTGGCCCGGCATTGACGCCTGCGCTCTTCCTAAAGTTCCTTAATGCGGACGGAAATATCATGACGGCGTTGTCGGCGTCGTCACCTACACCATCAGCCATATCGTCCTTGTTGTCGGAACTGGAGATCCATCTTCCTCCAGATCGGTCGTCGTTGGTCGTTGACCACTTTGTCTACGACGAACTGTCGGCACCAGAGCAGCACGATGTGCTGGTCTTACCTCGACCTGGACCCATTCGGCCGGACGTCACGAACTATTTCGGAGGGGAGAGTAGTAAAGAAGAGGTCCTTGCATTTCCCCACGGCGTTGGACAGACACTGGGAGATGAGAGCCCGCTGCTAGCTCCTGTTGTTCGAGCCCCCAGCACTGCCTACGTATACAATCCAAAAGACGACGCCGCCACGGTGGAAGAGCCGTTCGCAACAGGACAGCAGCTGTCGCTAGTTTCAACCCTGCAGGCGCGAAACTCCGCTCGGTTCGTCGTGCTTGGCTCGGCCGAGATGCTCGAGAATACCTGGTTTGACGCGCAGGTCAAGAGCAGCTCGGGAGTGGACAGTAAAGGGAAAGCAGTAAGGAAGCAAGCAACGGCAAACAGAGCCTTCGCAAAGGAAATCTCGGCATGGGCCTTCAGAGAAATCGGTGTCCTCAAAGTCGGGAGAGTCGAGCATCATCTTGACGTCGATGGCAAGAAGGAACATTCTAGGAACGCGACGAATGGGATCACAGCCGATTCAAACCCCAAAATCTATAGAGTCAAGAACGACGCTGTGAGTACTCGTGTCGTCAGCTCGAACCCCATGCAGCTGACAAATATCCAGACCTTCTCCATCGAACTCTCGGAATACTCTTACGATCACTATCGGCCTTTCAACCCACCTGCAGATGATGAAGTACAGCTAGAATTTACCATGCTGTCTCCGTTCCACCGACTGAATCTGAAGCCGTCAGAGACAACAGCCAACTCGACGATCTTCACCGCGGGTTTCACGCTGCCAGATCAGCACGGCATCTTCGCCTTCCGGGTCAACTATAAGCGGCCCTTCCTGACTAGCGTCGACGAGAAGCGCACTGTGACCGTGCGACACTTTGCGCATGACGAATGGCCACGTAGTTGGCGCATCAGCGGCGCGTGGGTCTGGATCGCCGGGATCTGGACAACCATCGGCGCATGGCTGATCTTTGTTGCCCTGTGGCTGTACAGCGCACCGCCGCGGAATGTCGGCGAGAAGAAGTTGCAGTAGAGCGAGAGCAGCCGATTCTTGCTTTGTGTCTTTTGTATGTACCCAGCTTGGAGGTATAAATGGAACAAAAAGTGTATTTGGCCAGGAATGCTCGGGAAGTCAGAGCGGTGTACTCCGTAGATATGGAATAGACTGCTGTCGTTGTTGTTCTCGCCCTTCTACCGACGATGATTGTAGGCATACACCCATGGAACTGTTCGTGCTGAAGAAGGTAGAATGAGCTTTGTGTGAAAGGAGCCGCGCAGTCGTTGCCATCGTACCAGAATCTTACACGTCAGAAATCGCTCGCGTCACGCAACCATCATCCCCCGGCACCCCCGTCGCTACCTCTCCTCTTCGTCCTTTCCGTTTTTGTCGTCCTTCTGATCCTCGCGCCCGTCCGTCTCGCCGGGCATCTTGCCAAGGGGCCGTCCAGCGTAGAGTTGACCGCCTCCTCCCTGAGCGGGCTTGATACCGCTTCCCTCGAGCTCGGCGCTGAGCGAGACAGGGTAGTTCCCCCGAAAGCGCTTGCGCATGTCGAGCATGCCACGTCGACACTCGCCGTAGCCTCTCTTGAGCTGTTGACAGCGGGTCGGTAGGGTGTCGTACAGGGGTAAACGCAGACAGTCGGCGGGTTTGTTCCGCTCGATCAGCACGCAGTCGGACGACTGCAGACACAGCGCGAGGGCTTCCCCTAGGTTCGGTTTAGCTGGGTACGGAATGCAGTTGGGAGGTGACTGGGACGGTGTTGATCGAGCTCCATGCCGTCTGCGTAGAGAGGGGGATTCTTCACAAGGAACGCCGCTGCGACATGGGCAAGTGACGAAGAGGTGCAAGAGCGAGCAACGAGCGAAGGCGTAACGTACTTATATCCTTGCACGAGCTCGGCATTTCGTGACGGCAAATATTCCAATCGACAGGTGATCCGACCGAAGGAGAACGAAGCTCTGCTACTCGAAACGGAAGCGGGCAAGGGGGGGGGTGTCACCGTCGAATCAGGCGCTAGGGCCGTTTCGCAGCGGCAGCGTGGCACTGGGATCGGAGGTGAAAATTAGCTTGAAAGACGACCTCTCGAGAGACAACGCTACAGTACGTAACGTAGCGGGCGTACGGAAGCCCGCGACAAAAGTATTCGCAATCCCGCCAAAAAGTGACGAGACTGTAGATCACCGCCCAAACCTGCCCACTGACACCACCCAAATCACTGACACTATGGGCAACAAAACCATCAGCATTGTGCAGAAAGCATGTGTACTTGCTCTTCTTGAGGAGAGTGTCCCTGTGAATCATATCATCAATCTCACAGGTCTTTCTTCATTCCAGCACTATCTATTGAATTCATCAGCATGTGTACAAGCATAGCTACAATTCAGTCACCAATACAGTTGTGAAAGGATCTGTCGAAGGCTGCTACAATTCAAATCTGTGATCTGTGATTCCAAGCTCATGACTGTTGAGCGGCCAGGCGACTGGTCTGCGTGCGGCGTCAGCGTCCGTACGGAAGAGGCTTCCAGCGCGTAAGACTCTCTTGATTCTCTGTGTCGTGATCTAGCAGTCTAATATACAGGAAAATTCTCTTCTCTCACGTGACCTCGGCTCTGGCAGCGAGCGAGGACTGGTCTCTCCCACCCCCCAGGTCAACAACAGTCTTCATGAGGACCCAAAGATGTAGTGGCATCAGAGGAAGAAGAAGAGAAGTAGCAGAGTGACAAGAGCTCAGACTGGGAAGATGACTAGTCACAAGACTCAAGACCCAAGAATTCTGGTGGTGGAGAAGAGGACCAGCGATAATAGCAACAAGAACTCAGATTAGCAGGAGAAATGCGGGTGTGTCTCACGACTTTTGTTGCCCCCATACAAATGATTGCGAATACTTTTGTCGCGAGCTTCCGGACGTAATCGCCGGATTAAAGTTATCGGCAACCGAAAACGCGGGCCGGACCGAGTCGACACGTGCTCGCCATTGTTTACTTACCCGGCTTTGCGCTGGTGCACTGGACCCCTCAGATATTTGGAATGGGGTATTTGAGATCGGATCAAACCTTATGGCTCGTGCCGGGTAACTTATAAAAGCCCGTTCATTGTTTACCTTCTCTTCCTCTTCTTCTTCTTCTTCTCTCTTCACCACTCGCGGCAAAACAAAACTCGACTGACGACAACTCGCCGTCTTCTCTGCTCTCGATCTCTGTCGAAGCACGATTGATTTCGCCTCTTCTTGTCGAAACGACAACTTCTTTCAGACGTCTTCGTCCGCCCTCGTCCTCGGCCACAATGCTGGGACAACAAAACCGCCGCGGTCGTCGACCGTCGCCGTTTCCGCTTCGCCCCGTCGCCCCGACGATGTTCGGACGACGACACCACCGCGTTCGTCGACCTCTCCCTCCTCCTCATCGGCCCAACATCCCCATGCCGATCGTGGCCGCCATCGTCGCGGTCGTCGTCGCCCTCGTCGACAGGGGCCTCGACATCTTCTACGAGGCCGTCGACGATGTGGTCGACGCCTACTACAACCTCAACGTCTTCGCCGCGCTCGCGGCGATGCCCGCGTCTGCCGGTTCGGCCCTGCTGGGCATCTTCGTCGGCCTCGTCTCGTCGACGTGGCCGTTCCGTCGTGTGGTCGCCTTCGTGCGCCACGTCGACCACCCCAACGCCGGGGTGGCGACGACGATCCTCGGTTGGCTGCTGGTCGCGCTCGGTGCCGTAGCCTTCGTCGTCGTCGAGGTCGCGACGATGATTTGCCGCGCGCTCTCGTCGGCCCCGGCTTCACCACCGCCACCTTCTCGGTCGCACGTCCGACGAAGATCTCGCGTGGTCTCGGCGGTCGCCCTCGCCTCTCCCTCGCCCGGTCCTCCGGCCTGCTATGGCCCCGCGGTCGAAGCCCCCGACGGTGACGCTTCCGCGGCCCAAGCCCCGGGCGACGACCCTCCCGTGGTTGTAGCCTCCTTCGGCGAGGCTCCCACGGTCGAAGGTCCCGACGGGCAGGCTACCGCGGATGACGATCCCGTCGGCGAGGCTCCCGCGTTGGTGCCTGCCGCCGTCGAGCCTCCCCACGTGGAGGCGGAGCCTGGTAAGCTCCCCCCTTTGACCTGTTTGGTCTTTGACTACTCGTTACGCTGATTACATACTACTAGTCCCGTCAGACGCGACGCTCGACAGTGCGCCTGCCCGGCCTCAGCTGGCCATCTCCTCTCCCGCCAAGGCGGTTCTCGTCGTGTCGGCCCGCGGGCCGCCGACTCCACCGGAGACGCCGTCTCCCATGTCGCCGGTCGAGGCCGAGTGGCCTCTTCTTCCGCCGCTCCCGGCGTCTCTCCCATCTTCTCGGTCGCCGAGTCCGGCGGCGCTCGTCTCGTCGCTGCCGCCGTCGCGGTCGCCAAGCCCGGTGGCCCTCTCTGCTTCCGCCCCGCCCTCGCGGCCAGCGACTCCGCCGCTCGTGGTGCCGTCCGCCTCGCCGCCTCCCGCAAGCTCGGCGACTCCGGCGCACGCGCCCGCGCCGCAGGAAGAAGTCCCGGCCGGCTCGCCTAGCCCACGGCTGACGCCCGCGCAAAAGCGGCGCGCGGCCACCATCAGGCGGTCGCAGCAGCCGACCCAGGTCATCGTCGCCAAGCCGAAGTTTCGGCATCTCCGGCGCCGCAAGGCGCACTGAGACCGTTGTCTGCAGCGCTCTCCCTCTCCTCTCCTCTCCTTTCTCCTCTTTCCTTTGTTTATATACTTACGACTGTGATTACCACGGCGGCATGAGCGTCTTTAAATTCATCATTATGACGACGATCGGGCGCAGGTCTTGGGCGCGGCGGCGGAGGACGACTGTATTGTTTACGACGGATACCCACTTGCTTCTTACCGCATAGTTTTTTCATTACCGTCAATCAAAACGTGTTGCTTTACTTGCTTCCTCGAGCGCATCGCGCGGACAATGATATCCCAATGGCTAAGACCATGACCTCGACAGTTGGACGATGAGCTGTCGCGATGGTAACTTTTGTACAGTAATCTGCGTAGGGATGACATTGATGTTGTATTCGCTCATGTGTTCTACCTCTAGCTTACTACTAAGTCAACCGCCTCAGATGTTCGACGAAGGGAGTCGTGGTCACGGACTCGACCCCTTATCTAATCCTTGACTAAGCCAGCCCTAAGTTATCTTAGCGCATGCTGCTAGTCTGTCGGAGACTAGCTCATGCAGATCACCGCCTGCCCCACGTGTTCAATGTCACTCTGTGACCGTCGCTCCCTTCATCGAGCCGTGATGATGGTAAGACTGAGGGTCTAAAGTAGCATTCAGCTGATTCAAGGTCGCCCCCATCGAACGCCAGATCCTGAGTTTGTGAGGCTTTGAATCTACATCTGAAGGCTTCAAGACCGAGCAGCGGCTAGCCTATAGCTAGAGTTTCCAATCCTTTCTCAACGCCCTTCTCATCTTCCGATTCCTGATCGGGTATCCAAGCACTTCTTGATATCGCAGCCGAAGAATGTGACAGCCCAAACGACGGGCCTTGTCCGACGACGAAGCCGATTCCTTCACACGTGGTACCCTCCTCGACACTCTCGCCATCTGACGCCTTCTGAGCGCTAGTATTTTCCTCGTTTCCATTTTCAGCGGCACGGGCTCGCGTAGTCCTCTCCCCTCCCCATCGAGCCCCCAAAAGTCGACCTGTAACCCACTGCGCCGTCTGGGTGTGCAGCGTCGCTTTCGGAGCTGCTGCCCTCGGTACCGATGGCGTTGCGTTATGACCTTGAACTTCGTGGCCAACGACAGAGCGCCCCTTGGCAAGAGCTTGGAAAACAACCAATTGGTCCTGCAAATGTTCATCCACGACCCATGAAGAATGCTTTTCGTCGTCTCGGACTGGCTGCTGCATATGTCGGCCAAGGTCGCGTTCGAGGTCTTTGACGACCCTCGACCCAATTTTCATAAGCGCTTCCTCGAGATCATCAGATGGCTCCTTATCCTTGCTCGTGGCACCAGAGGAGGGCAGCTTGCGATCGGAGAGGAAATCTCGGCCGAGTCTGTACCCTGTCGTGGTCTGTGCAACGAGCAAAACGTAGACCCCCCCTTTCGAATTATTCGAACCCCGTCTGCTGTCTTCATCAAGGACGATGCGCGTTTCGACCCCTGGAAAGGACGTACTCAGGATGCGAAGAAGCAGTCGGAGTAGGATATCCTTTGGCCCAGATTCAATCTCTTGCTCTTGCTCCTCATATTCGGCTTCTTGAACAACAATATTCTTGCCCTTCTTGACAGACCTTCTGGGCTTGCTTCCTTTCTTGCCCTTCTTGCTCTTGTTAGTACCGGGGAAAGCACCGTGGGCACCAGGGTTGCTGCCGCCAGGAGCGATCACACTTATATCAATCCGCACCAGCTGCCCTCTGTCTCGTAGAACGAAACCGGGCAAAGAACTTCCAGGCCTCAAGGGAGTCATAGTGAAAGTAGCTCGACCAAGACCACGTTCTGTTCCGGTACACCAGCCTCGCCGCTGCAAAGTTGCAGTCAACCTAGTGGATAATCCGATTAGTTCCAGCATCGGGAACAAAACCTGTTGGATGTAGTCAAAAGAAGGTGAGAGTGGGACGTTTGTTCCCCCAATGATCTCGACGTCGAAAGATGAGGGAAACTCGGAGTCGTCCTGCGAGTCGGCCGAGGCCTCGTCGCCTGACGACGAGAATGGCGAAGAGAAAAGAAGATAGGGCAAGATGGCTTGAAGGACTAGCCCGATACTACCGTTAGTGGGTTGCTCAATCTTGATGAGCCGTTTCTTTCTCCTCCTTCTGGGGCTACCCGATGCTTCCGCAGCTATCTGCTCTTCTTTGCTGTTTTCATCTTGTCCGTCCGGCTGGGCATGACTCGAGGCGCTCGACTCTGAGACGGTAAACGGGATATGATTCACCACCCCTCCTCCGTGGCGAAGGGAGCGTGAACCGCCAATGCTGCCGTTCGGAGTGAACTTCAGTTCTCGACTGCCGAGTGAGGCTCCTTCGATCGTGGCTCCGCAAGCCCCTGCAAGCCATTTTACCGCGGTCAAGTGTTGCGCCTTCAGCCCACCCCCTCCAGAGCGTTTGCCCCGTATGTCGGTGATGTGGATCGGTGTGCCTGTCAACGAAGACAATCCCAGCACAATTCGCACCAGCTGACCGCCGCCTTCGAGCTTTGTGCCGTCGAAATGGAGCATGCCCCGGTCGGTACGGAGGCTGTTGCCCTGGTCGCGACTGAATTTGCCTCGAGATGACGTGGATGTGCTGTTCTCAGAGGGCATTTTGGAGGATATTGCGTCTTCGAGTTGGAGTATGGAGTGTCGCTCCAAGACTGTGATGGTTAGTGGCTAGTTGTGGGCGCAGTCGAAGAAGCCGCGGCGAAGCTCCATATCCGAGATGCTTTGTCATTGTCTCCATGCACGAGAAGTCTGGCTGCTCTAATACGTACAGCAGGGCTGAACCACTTCAATGAGTTCAATGAGAGACTACGCATCTGCAGATTCTGTAGATAATATCGAGAGTACAGCTCACTATATTTCGAGGATCAACGACTACTGCACTCTCGACAGTCCATCTATTGATATACACATGAGAGCGTAGTTGCATCTGGCTGCTACCTAACCAGACTATCCGTACATAGATCATGCTCTGAAGAAAGGCTTCTGGTCAAGACCGCTACGATCGCATGTTGATTTGTTTCTTGCGTACCTACAAACTCAGAGTCAGCTGATAGACGAGACGCTCCGGCTTTAGAAAGAAGAAGAAAAGGGAGAGAGAGAGAGAGAGAGAGAGAGAGAGAGAGAGCTCACCATCGGCGCCAAAATCAAGACACCAACTCCCAAAGCCAACACGGTGAGCACCAACTGCCCCTTTGCAAATTCTTTGCCCAGCATATCGAACGCGAGACTCGGCGCCAGCTTTGTGCCAAACAAATCGATCCCGTACGCAAACACGAGGCTCGTACTCTCCAGATTCGCAGGGCTTGTGATGATCTTCCTGATGCCAAGCGCTTCGCGACGGTGGTTGATTGTCCACTGCGGATTGAATTCAAGAAGGGCAGTGCGTCGAACGAGTCCTTCTTCGCCTTCAGATGCGCTGGGATCCCGTCCCACAGGCCGACGGGGATCAGCCAAAGATTTCGGAATGGCGATTATGGCGTCGGAAGACCTTAGCACTCCTAGAATGCTGCGCGATGTTATACCTTGTCGGGTCTGGGTTACTGCGAGATGCGTTATCTCTTCAGGAATGAAAAACACTGCGGAAACAACGTGCGGCCGTGTGGAGTTCGACGAAGGATGAAGGCTGGAGTAGTTTCCGCCTTCGAGCGACCCTCCAGCTCGGTCGTTTGGAAGAGGGGACTCGTACAACTCGGCGACACCGAGTTGATAACCTCTATAAGGCCGGACCGTTTCGTTGAGCAACTGGCCTTGACCCCAGAATGTGTAGACAAACCAGTTCTCGCTCATGGCCGTGCTGATAGGTTTGGATGTATCAACGCCGCCATGCGTCATCGAATGCACCACCCCTCCGGTGACGGCGTCAAGCAAGTAAAAAGATGCTGTATCTGCCAGGTCGTTGACCGCCGTGACGAGCACCATGTTCTTATCAAGATGCTTGTACATGACGGAACGATCGCCGAGCACGCGACCTATCGAAGCAACGGGGTCGTGTATCGGCCTGGCGGTGACTGAAGCGATTCGCTCGCCTGCAGGCGCAACAAATTCCCATGCCAGAACGGGCTTCTGTAGATCTTCTGTGCGCTGGAAGCGGAAGCCTTCGATGTTTCCGCTTTTGCCACGAGCGACGACCGTCTTCTCGCCCAAGGACGCATAAGACGATGGTAGCTCTGTCAGGCCGCCGTCCTCGTAAGCATCCAGCATGTACTTGGCTGACCCGCTCTCCCAGATGGCAGTCTTGTGGACTAGTGGCGTTGCGCCGGGCTTCGAGCCGTTGACCGCTTTCCCTGTCTGGATCTCACCGACGTAGACATCACCCTTCCCACCACGGACGCTGAACTCTCTGTGACTGTTGTCGACTAGAATAGCTTTCACGTCCCATACCTCGCCGGCGGCTAGATCCAGGGCCTGAGCGACCCATGCAACCTTTCCATGCGCACCCGCATCTAGGCCATAGACTCGCCCCTTCTCTGTGGCCACAATAACCATTTTATGAAAACCATAGCTGTCTCTGTAGAGGTCCGCGCTCGCCTCGTTCGTGTCACGATTCTTCCGGAAGCCAATCAATTCTTGGAACCAACCCCCGAGGCGCACCGGCAGAGCAGCCAAGTCTCTTGCGTGTCTCCGCAGCCTGTGGATGTACGCGGCAAGAATGTTATCATGACCCTTAATCTTCAGCTCTCCTGCAAGAGTCTCATCGTTGCCCAGATTTGCCCATTCGGCTGCAACTACCCCGGCAAGCGCTTCAGGTCGCTGCCACGCGGTTTCTCCATTACGCATGAGGATCCAGTCACCGCTCGTTAGCGTCAGAGCACATCTGACTGCATGTGAAGAGTTCTGGTGTGCAACGACTTCGCAGATAGCATGGCTGGGAACACCATCCTGTTTGCCTTCTTTCGATATTGTGCTCCTAGGTAAGGACACCTGCCAACGGGCAAGGATACCGTGTGACGAAGACGAAAAGAGGAGAGCCTCCGACTCGGTGATCCGCACAATATAGACATTCCCATCCTGGTTGTTGACGGAAAAGGCGCCTCTTCCTGCAATTCTAGGCATATCATAGGCCTTCGAAATAGTCGACGCGGCTAGGTCGACATGATAAACTTCCGCCCAGTGCGCATTGGACGACTGATAGTGGACGAGGAAATGAGGGAGCGATATGACCAGATGCGGGGCATGTATCGAGATCTTGACCACGTCTCCGGCTCGCGCATTCGGGATGGAGAAGCTATGTACATGCTTTGATCCCAGAATGTTGATTTTCAGGTGCTTTTTGCTCTTGTCTGTCCAGGCGATTATTGGCGACGCCACATTGGCACCAACGAAATGGATTGAACCCGCATCTGAGATGTCACTGTCGGAGCTGAGAGTGGATCGATCCTGCTGTCTTCCTGTCAAAGGATCCAGATCGAGAACTCTGATGTTATATCCGCTTTTTGGTCCACCATGGAGAGTGATCATGTAGATATTCGACGCGGAGGTGGATATTTGGAAGGGGATGTCTCCACTTGATTATAGTTAGCAAGTAGTCGCGCAATGCAGCAAGCCGTCGACTCGTACCTGCCGTCACTGAATTCCCAGACAACGTCTCCAGTATTTCCATCCAGTCTCCTCACGATGCCACGACCATCGCTCTCAAGGAGCACAATGGCATCCTTGGCCCGCTTCGCGCTCAGCCTGTCCTCGAATTCGAGGACCTCCAGATCGCGAATGGTGCCATCACCGAACTTGTTTGACCAGACGGCTTTCCCATTCCAGGGGTCCCAAGCGGTCACTTCTGCATCGACTCCGCTGATCAACGAGTTTTGCTTCTCTCCTGCTCGCAGGAAGCCGACAGAAGGATTCGCGCCTGCGTCGAGATGATGGCGCCATATGATGCTGCCGTTCTTCGGGTTGATAGCTCCGACGACGAACTTTTCGGTGAGTGTGTAAAGGAGGGAGGTGTTCGACGTGGGATGAGGTTGGTGGAAGAAGGTGGTGTGCTCCCCTGGGATACCGACGAGAGCATAGTGGTAGTCGGTCTGAAAGGCCTCATCCACGAAGACCGCCCGGCCGAGCTGAGCAAGCAGATTCAGCAGTGTCAATACACGTGTGACGCGCATCTTGACCAGTCGCAGAGGTCAATTGTGGTCAAATCGGCTCCATCGTTAGATGCAGTGGCGGAGCGCTGATGGTTCTAAATGCAACTAAACTTGGGCCACTGCTAGGCCAGTTCAGGCGGAGCTGTGCGGTAAGGAGAGCTACGACTACGGAGTACGGTAGTTAGGGTACTCGATGTTGATTAGTTATTTTTCTGAAACCAGCACTCTATCAGTACAAGAACAGAAGTAATGATATCCGTCATGTCCCGTGCGCCTAACGCTGCGTTGGCTTCCTGTGATCTTCAGGGCAGCTTCGAAAGCCCACGGCTGATCTCCCTACTGTAGCATGGAGCAAGGAAAGTGGCACTTAAGATTGAACAAACCACTCTCAAACTACGTACGGCTGATTCCACAGCGCTACGATACTATCCGAGCACATGTGAGTGAGTCCTCAATCAATCGCGGTTCTGACGATATGCCGCAATGCTGAGATGTCTGGCGGAAACAGCGGCGGAATTGCTATGAGAAGTTTCATAGTTACCCCAAGCTGGTATATCAATAAAAGGAGAAACTGTTTGGGCTTGGAACAGCAGTATAAGATACTCAGGCGTCTAGAAAGATGTCTGCGAATGAGACTACCATCGATGCTGGCTCCGTAGAGAAGGATGGACCAAAAATGATACCGAATGTATGGCGGTCTGACCTGAGTATCGAAGAATTGAAGAGGGCCACTCAACGATGGCACCCAACGAAGGGTATAGTAGGCCGTTTTCGTCTCCATCGCGATGGAATCCGCTGCAAGCCAGATGAGGACGGCCGGGTCGAGTCGATGGTTGGGCTTCCGCTAGTGATGCTTTAAACGAAAGCGACGCCGCCACTGCCCTCGCCGACAGTAGAATCTGCCGGGGGTCTGGCCCGAGTATCGGTGCGCACCGGTTGGACGATGTCCACTGATCTTGTCTGCATATTGTCCTCGGAATCCTGTGCCATGCTTGGATTGACAGAGCCCGAAACGCCTCCGTGGTGCTGTTTCCCTCCCACGGTAGCCAGGAACATGGCGTGATGGCGGGATGCAATCTCGTACATACTTGTCCGCTTGAGCCGAGTGCCGGCGAGCTGTCTCCCTCGGTCTGGCGTGACATGCCTCGCGGCACTCTTAATGGAGCGGTTGCTGAGTGGTTTATTCGTTGCGTCTGCGAGACCAACCAGTCGACCCGTAAACGTATCGTCCTGAGGGGAGTACCCAGGCACTCTGTCGCCACTCTCTCCGCGAGTAGGTGTTACCTGCAAAGACCCTCTGAAACCCGACTTTGAAGGGGAGGTCCGCGTGTTCGGGGTGGAGATTGTGCTCATCGGCTTCCGGTTTTCGGCACCAGCAACGTACGATGCTTTGTCTGCATTCGGCGGACTTCGGTAAAGATCGACGATATTGCTAGCAGGGCTGTGGAGCTCCCTCAGTGGCGATATCTGAGCAAGTGGACCAAGCTCTGGAGATCTCAATGATGCGACCAGCTCGTGAAGGCCCACAACTCCTTCTCCAGGCCCTTGGGCGGTTCCAATCTCCACATCATCGCTGAAGATCTGTGCATTTTCCCGCCGATGACCATGTGCACGCGGAGTCGCCAGAATATCGTCTTGAGTTTGTGTCGCGATTGTAGACACTGGGCTGCCAAAGGAAGCATCCCGACGAACAACACTGTGCCATCCGCCTGGAAGCCTGCTGTCCTCGTTCGCGCGGACCACCGATTTAGAAGGTGCGGTCACCATCTCCGCAACCAGAACCTTGCTGCTACCAATGCTTCTCGAGTAGATGCTGTTGGAGTCGTGCTCGCTACAGCAATCAAGAGAGGCTTGCTCGTGTTCTCCATCTGGAGTTGTCCTCGCAATATGCATGGAGCGGACTTCGTCATCGTCAGGAGCCCCCGCAGAACTTGCAGTTGCAATCCGACGTCCGCGCGGAGTTGGTGTAGTAATCTCCCAGTCTGTACTCGAGGGGAAGTAAGTGTACGAGGAATGCTGCCCAGCAGGCGATTCCTTGGACATGAGGCCGTCGGCCGTGCCCATCTGCGGATCGAGGTCTGCTCCGATGTCATCCCTTTGGAGCAGATCGACTGACATGCCTGGCGAAAGTTGGCTCAAGGGTCTCCTCCCGTCAAGTCTACTTTCATCTGATCGGGCAGGAATGAAGACATCGTCTTCAGGCCGAGCGTGCAAGTCGTTGTCCGAGGCCGGCATGTGCATGACCGTGGCATCCGTCAAGTGACTTTCTCTGGAGATGGACCTCAACGGCATGAACGCCTTCTTGCGGAGCCCCCTCGCGTCTCCACTGTTTCCAGGGACCGTCTCATCCGTCAGCTGCGCTCCAGGACTTCTCTCGTCCAGCTTCTTGATCAGAGCCGAGTACACTCGACGGCAATCAATCGCGTTTGCGCCCGGAGCCTTGTCCTGGCCGGCGACCATTGCGCCACGGAATGCGGCATACCTGGGGGTGTAAGGGAAGGCAGAAGGGTCAAAGAGTTGCGACTCGGGATGATCGCCGTCCTCGCTGATGACTGCCAAGCGCTGGTAGTCCGATGCGAAGTTTCCGATCATCGTGTTGGCCGCCGTAGAGTCCGTCCAGCTGGTAACCCGTGACTTGTCGTTCCCATTTTCGCTCCCGCTGAGGCCACTGTGAACGCTCCCGGCCCATGATTGCAAGTCTACGCTGGAGGATGGCACCCGAAGCGATGCCACTCGACCAGGGCCTCTGATAAGCGGACCTTGGTGAAGCGGTGAATCGGGCTCGTAGACACTGGGAGCAGAGTAAGGAGAGCCAGGGCTTTCCCCCCAATGCGGGCGACTGGCCTCCAGCTGCTGGACAGGCATCGGGTCCGCCTTGTCTGACGAGTGGTGAAAGACGCGCTTCAGCTTGCTCTTGATCTTCGTCGAAAAATCTCTGGCTCGAGCTGAGATTTTCGTTTTCGGCGGCCGGACGCCCTGGTTCGCAGAAGCGATCGCAGCACCATATTGGGTATCGGCACTGCTTCGAACCGTTCTCCGCAGACCCTTCTGATGAGGTCGTCCTAGCTCACCGAGCAAAGAGGCTGACTGTCTCCCGGGCTTCTTCTCGTCTAAGTTGCTCGTGAACTCCTGACGAGCCATCTCGACTGCGTCTGGGCGGAGCTCTGCGGAAATCGTAGTCTTGGAAGGGGAAGAGCTTTGGAAGCCAGTCTTTGAGGTTTTCACATCCGGTTCCCTCCATTGATCAGGGGCCCCTGTGGCGTGCCCCACGTTATGGCTATCAACCAACACCCCTGGAGTGTTTGCCCCTGAGAATCCCTTGGCTTGAAAGGAGAGTGGCCGAGATCTCTGACTTCGGCGAAAGGAGGACGGCAAGGAGGCAATGTCGTCCAGTGATGTATGCGGTCCGTCGCTGAGGTACATAATCTGTTCCCGCCCCTCCAAACCGGATGCAGAATCCTGGGGCGGTTGCGGCTCGGAGTCATACGTCCTCCCCAGGGGGACCTGGGGCCGGACCGGAGATGAACGATGGCGAATGACCCTCTCGTCATAATGCCTCGTCAAAGGACGTCGAGGCGGAGCATTTGGCCCGACAAATCGAACGCTCCTCCGCCGGGACAGACCAGTGCCGCGTTCTGCTCCGCAGTCTGATATGCTGTGTCGTCGGGCAAGATTGCGATTCGGGTCCTGTTGACCACCTCGTCCGTATGCGGCGGCCGCAGCAGCGAGAGCAAGTTGGCGGGTCGTGTCCGGGTCGAGGTTCTCGGATTCTGATGGGGAAGCGTAGTGAGTCTTGACGGATGAGGACGACTTGCTCCGTCTCACACGGGCAGAGGCATTGCTCGAACGTCGGAAGTGCATCTTGCAGTGTCATACAAGCCAAGATATTCTGGTGACCGGATGGACGTGCGAGCTATGGTTTCGCATGACTCTCCTCGAGGGCAAGGATTCCAAGAAGGACGGCGAGCAAACCACTTCCGGACCAAAGCTGATTGAACCGGAGCAACGAACCTGGTCTCGCGTTCGGTAATGACCAAAAGTAGTAGAGGTGAGAGGAACTTCCAAGCAAGGACCGGCCGCCGAGAGGATCGTCCAAGTGCAGTCAGCAACATGTAGGACATAGGAAAGTGCGGTCAAGTTGGCTTGACTGCTATAGGGTAACAACAATTAGATAAAGATGCGACGCTGCGCGCGTCGGCCGTAAGAGCGAGGAATCTCCCAATACGACACGTGAGAAGTAGGAAACAGCGTTGGCGACGACTTCACGCGGAAACTTCGGCCCTGGCAGCTCATACTCGTAGAGAAGGCCTCGTCGGTTCTCGATAACTCCAAGGTCGACATGGCTTGAATGATGCTCCTCGACTTGTTGGGGATTGCAGCCGCATTAGCTACACCCAAGGGCAACGCGCCTACTCCAAGCCTGATATTGCCGCTCGCCTCCGACGATGCATGGTTTCATGGTGGATTGCTCCTCCGCAGGAGGGCCAGGTGTGTCGCCGCTGCCGCATCGATTCAAGTTTGTCATTCTGCCGTTTTGCGTTCTGCCGCAAAAGTAGACATACGCTTCCGGAAAGACAGTCCCTCTCAGCCCATATGACGCTACGGCAACACAAGCACCAAATATTGCCACCTCGCAACGGGAGACTGGTCAGAGCTTGACGACCAGTCTGAGATCAAGCGTCATCGTTCAAGACAGGCATATCTTCAGATGAAACGATTCAGGGGATGTGCAATTTCAGGGTGTATCTAACATACGTAAGAAAGCCAAAGTCCATCGCCGGATAAGGAATGCTGATTCACAAACAGCCCGCGCACCATTACCAAAAAGAGCTCCAGCCAAAACCGTCCATCCGTACATGGCTGTAACAATTTGAGCGCAAGGAAGACAGGAAACAACAGGGGCAAGACTCGAGCGCCCTTAGCCTCGACAAACGACTGCGTGAAGATTGCGGCTGTCCCTCCCCGCCGAGGTGGTCCGTGGACCTAGACTGCTCTCCGACGGAAGCCATCTAGTTGAGCAGTATGTCGATCTCGTACGACACAAAGTCCTGAACGTCGCCTCTCATCTTCTCGGCACCCTCGAGGAGTTTCTTTGCGTCCGCCTCCAGGGCGTGGGACAGATGCTGGACGTCCCCCTTCACGTCCTCGACGGTCGGCACTCGCAGACGGGAAGCATCTCCCGGAGCACCTTGAGTGTCCATGACGTAACCGCCATCTTTTACAATGCTGGTGAGGTTGGAAGCGCCACCGCCGTTCCACGCGAGGACCTGGTAGCATGGTCAGCGGAGTTTCACGTGAGTCACCCAACACGAACGAAAACCTACATTGTTCGTATCTTGGGGGATGTCGGTCAGGGCGCCGGTAGTAGCAACGGCGAGCAGATCCTTCTTCAGCTCCTCCGGCGTGATCGTGGCCACGGAATAACCAGAGTCCTGAGCCGGCTGGAGTGAGAGGAAGTAGGCCAGGAGACCCGCGATGTGGGGCGACGCCATGGAGGTGCCAGAGATGGTGTTGGTCGCGTGCTTGCTGCCGATCCACGTCGACTGGATGTTGAGACCGGGGGCGAAGATGTCGTTGCACTTTCCGAAGTTGGAGAAGTAGGCTCTCGAGTCGCTCACCGTCGAAGCGCCAACTGTAACGACCTTCTCCGCGCCGGCAGGCGAGTAGTCGCACGAATCGTCGTTGTCGTTGCCGGCGGCGACGGCGAAGTGCAGACCGATGTCCACGGCCGCGTTGACGGCTCGGTTCAGGCTGACGGATCTGCCGCCACCCAAGCTCATGTTGGCGACGCTGCCCTTGAACCCCTTCTTGCCCTCGCCTTTTTTGGCATCCTCAACTTTCTTGGAGTGGCTCAGAGCGGCCCATTCGACACCTTTGACGACGTCCGACATCGTCCCGGCGCCGTTCGACCCGAGCACCTTGACGGCGTAGACGTTGGCCTTCTTCGCCACACCAAAACGCTTGCCAGCAACGGTGCCGGAACAGTGAGTGCCATGCCCGTTGCCGTCGACGTCGTCATGGGCGAACGGGATGGTCTTGCCCCACGAGGCGCGGCCCTCGAAGTCGACGTGCTCGGTGTTTGTGCCGGTGTCGATGATGTAAGCGTCAACGCCCTCACCGCCGTCGTCGGAGAACAGATACTTGTTGAAAGTACTGAGGCTCAGGAGATGCCGGTGCGATATCCTCGCAAGGCCCCAAGGAGCGCCGATCTCGGTGTCGACATGGTTCTCGGTAGTATAGTCCTCCATAGTGTGAACCTCCGAGTCACGTTCCACGTAGTCGACCTATATTCCACCGCCATGTCAGCGCTAAGATCGATGACAGGTGGGGGTCACGTCGCTAACAAGACACGCGCGACAGCAAACGTGCAGGAAGTCACAAGCCAAGGCGAGAGTTGATAGTCATGCGTCCGACCATGCTCGTGGAGACCGTGAGATACAGAAGTCGAGATAGGCTTGTGGCAGCTGACTCGACGCCGAGTACCACCGGGTTGAGGGTCGAGATGAAGCCGCCTCACCACAACGGAATGGCGTGGCCGTCGTGGCAAATCCAGCAGTGTAGTTTAAAAAAAAAGCGGTTCATACTCACATCTGGATGTTGTCGGACCTGCTCGATAACCTCGTCGTCGAAATGACCCGAATAGCCAAGGAGGTCACCGATGCTATACGTATGCTTCAGGCCATGAAAAACGACGTCGACAAAGGAAATCTGAGAGCGTTTGCGGAGCTCTGTTCGTGTCTGCTGCGTCGACAAGTGCAGATTTTGAATCCATTCATGATGTTGCGCCGCCGAGGCCGGACCGACGTGCTTCTTGAAGACAACAATGTAGGAGTTGGCGATGGTCTTCGAGACGGAGGAGCTCACGATCGGTGCGCTGCCATCGCGATTCGAGTCGACCTTGATCACCGGCGAAGCCGATGCCGCGAGGACCAAGAACGAAAGAGCAAACACCGACTTCATTGTCGGAACACGATAGACAGAGACCAAGAAAAGCACGGTACGAGAAACGTCTTGGAAGGATACGTTCGGCGACGAGAGTGATGGACGTGAGAAGGTCGGAGAAGCTACGACCGCTCGAGTTGCCCGACAGGACTTTAAAGTGGGCGGTCGGTCAGGCGGCTGGCGGGAGGCGTCAGCTGAGTGACACGGGTGGCCAGTGGGCTTTGGGTTCAGATGACTGATTACTAACAAGTTCGGATGACTCAGCACTGCTGCCTCGGAGAAGAGCTTTCACGTGACTGGAATCGACTGCAAAAGCTGGAAACTCAAGACCAAGTTGCTCTACGGGAGTACGTGCGTATGTGCTTTACTTATAGTGGCTAGAATTGTACGTAACTGCATGTAGAGTGATGCACGGGGGTCTATTACCTGCTGGGGAATAGGGGAGGGGGGAAAGTCACTGGGGGAAACGTATCGTGTATGTGTACGTTACGTACTTCCGTACTCCGTACCTTCATACCTATGTACTTCCGTACCCTCGAGGATTCTTGCCAGTTGCCACCGGCAAGCCCCTCTACTCCCTACTAAGGAGTAATTAGTTTTCAGTCAGTTTAGATAACTTTTAATTATTGGATTTACTGATAGAGCTTGAGCCAGATACCTTATACCGCTTACTAACACGTCGTCTATCGTGATTTGTACGGTACGTACATTTGTACGTACGAGGTACAGTACGATCACGTATGTAGGTAAAGGTACGAGGACGTATCGTACGTATTACGTATCGTACGGAGTACGGAGTACTCCGTACAGTAATACGTACGGAGACTTACTTACTTATAGATACATACTTAAGGCATGTATTTAATGATAGGAGCATAGCGCATACTCGATATGTGATGATTGATCTTAGTATTTTTGTTAGAAGATAACGAGTACGTAACGTACTTCATGTTCCTGCAGGTGCCACTTGGAGGCTGATTAGCGGTGGGCAGCGTCGAAAGTGGCAAGGGAGCTATTCACAACTGATGACAGCGTCTACCGTCCCCTTGCGGCCAAGAGCAAGACGCTTCGGGAAAAGCCGTGCTCACGTCCAAGCTTCGAGGTGGTGAAACAGTCGTGATAGTGGACGGCCAAGGGATGCTGCAATCTTTCACACTGAAGGGTGATGTGAGTGAATATACGGAACGTACGGAAGTACTCCACTTCCCTTTGTCGAGATCAGAATTGCTGACGTCTCATCCAGCGGCATCCTCTACCCAAGTCTGATGTCAGGCGCATAGGCATGTCACAAGCATCCATATGTTGAAGGTACCGATATCACGTTTCTGTCACGAACAGGGTCGAATCTATCAAATGACAGCACATGTGATCCTTTGTGATGGAACACCACATTGATTTGAAACTCATGAGGTGGTGCCGGCTCACTACGGCGTCATGACACCACCCGCACGTCCGCGATCGTCTACAGCTCCTTCGCAAGCTTCTCCACATGCAGCGCTTGAAGATGATCTGCAGCCTCTTATCGTGACCCTGCAGCACAGCTTCTCCGAAGATGCCGACGCCGTACGGCTTGTGGCCCACTGGTCCTGCAACCTGCAACACATTCGTCAAATACTGGTCGACAGCCCGCATCCCTCAGGCAAAGACGTGTTTCGGCGACTGAGGGGGTTTGAGGCCCTTCTGGATGTGCTTGATCAAGCAGCAGGCCCTCATCAGTCGAACGGCCTTCCTAAGGCTGGCATATCAGGTTGCCTCGATCTGGTTAAGGCTGTCCTTGTTGTACTTGCGGAAGCTCTGGATGGGCATGCCGGTAACCGAAGGTACTTTTCTGAGCGTGTTGAAAGGCTCGGTTGGACACGTCTGGAGCGATCACTCTCCAGTGTCAGAGCTGCAATCGCAAACAGAGACCATGGCCTTTTCGACACTCACGGCTGTGAGCTTCTTTTTGGCCATCTTTTCTCGTTTGCCTTGAAAGACGATACACTCGAGTCTGTGTTCGGCGATCTACGCCGTCTCCGAGAACAGGATGAAGGAAGGCACGATACTTCTCGCGCAGCTGCCAACGAGGCCACGGCGAGAGATGCTGGGAGCCGATCCGCTCCCGAAATGCAGCTTACGCCGAGTGTGGAACCGCTGGAGCTTCTCGAGGGGAACTTGGCACGGTTCATCAGCTATCGGAGCCTCTTACGCAACCCCGAGATACTACCCACGATATTGAGGCTCTGGAAGGATTCATTCCAATCAGCAAGAGACGAAATTACCGCCGTTCCTTATCTCTCTCTCTCTATTCTGGTAGCTCTCCTGGAGGTTGTTAGCGCGTCGAAGTGCAATCTTGCGGCTGCAACATCCACCGAGATGATGTCCATAATCCTTCCGTATGTTCAGGACCGGCCGCCATCAACAAAACAGGACATTGCAATCCGCGGTATAGCCGATACTCTCATCTCACAGGGGCTTCGTCGAATGCAGGACGTTTACTCTCTATTTCGCAGTGCAACGAGATCGGCAGAAGCGGCAACCCTTCTCCTTGGTGCTATTCGGTCGTCTAGACAGCCACCGCATTTTCAATTTGACATGTCGCTACACGGCTTCTCATCGTTGGAACTTCCGACGCTTAATCGCTGCTTCCCACCCACGTCATCGAGTGCTGGCTACAGCTTTGCAACGTGGATTCATATCGACGCCTTCGATCCGAAAGTGCACACCACGGTTTTCGGTGCTTTCGATGCCAGTCAAACATGCTTCGTCATGGCTTATATCGAGAAGGACACCCATAATTTCATCTTGCAAACCTCGGTCACCTCTTCGAAACCGAGTGTGCGATTCCGGTCCAGAGCGTTTCAGGAAGGCCGCTGGTACCATATCGTCATCGCACATTCGCGTCCACGTACAACGTCGTCTAGCAAGGCTGCTTTGTTTATCGACGGAGAGGTCGTCGAACAGCTTCAGTGTCACTACCCAGCGAACCAGCCGCTGCTCAATTCGGGCACAGAGAGCTTTGCATCTTTGTCGTCCTCGCAGAAGAGGCATGCTCCTGTGCAGGCTTTCCTAGGAACACCTCGGGATCTTTCGGCCCGGATTGGTCCTGGAGTATCCTCTCTGCGGTGGTCCCTGGCCTCGTTCCATCTGTTTGAGGAGATTCTCACTCTTGATCTGGTTGCCGTCTTCTATCATCTTGGCCCTCGATACAACGGAAACTTTCAAGACTGCCTTGGCTCGTTTCAGACATATGAAGCCTCGGCCGCACTTAACGTCCGAAACGAGTCCATGCATCCCGGAAAGGCAGAGAATTCAATCCTGATGTCTGCTATCAGGTCCAAAGCCGGCAGCATTCTTCCTGAGCACCGGATCCTACTCAGCGTATTCGCGTCCGCCGCCGTCTCCATGGGGAGCAATTCGGATTTCAGGGAGTCTACGCTGATCAGATCGCTCTCGAGGCGGTCTGCAGGCAAGCTGCATCATCTGACCCATAGCGGTAATGACATCTTTGTGAACGGCGCTGTTCCCTCTATCAATACAGCGTTAGCTCAACCACACGGAGTGGCCGTCACAGCGGGCGAGTCTGTTCTCCTTAGCCCCTCACCCTTGGATGAGATGAGCTGGCGTATCGGGGGATCCGTAGCCGTTGGCCTGAAACTGGTAGAGGTTGCTGATACGAGGGAGAGTCTGGTCCGTGCGGTGACAATCCTGTTGGAGTGTGTTCAAGACAACTGGCGAAACAGTGAAGCGATGGAGAGAGAGAACGCGTTCGGGATCCTTGGCCTACTGATCGGCAAGAAGCTAGGAGTCACATCCACTGCTCCGAGCAAGGGGCCAGGCCCAGTTGAGGGTGGACCCTCAGAGTGGCAAAAGTTAGGCCTGGAGCTGCTCAGCGTCATCTTACGCTTTCTCGGTTTCAAGCGTGACCAGCGAGACCAGTCGATTATCATCAACCCCTTAGCTTATCGCATACTACTTGTGGATCTCGATGTTTGGAGGAAAACCGCGCCAACAACGCAGAAATTATATTTCGATCAGTTCCTCGCGTTTGCTAATGAGAGCAAGCACCGGCAATTCAACTCAACTCGGCTGTTTAAGATGCGTAAGTGGGCTTCCTTGAAGACCGGCGGACGGGGCTTTGCTAATTTACTTTCCTCAGGCACCGTAAAGAAGGTTCTGGACTCATTGAAGGGTGTGTCTGTCCACGAGGAAGTTGTGTCAGAGTTTCGGAGCGCTTTTCTTGCCCTCCTGACGTTCAGCTCCTCGGGCGAAGTCTTTCGGACGCTCTCGTTATTCATTACCTACGCCCTTTCGAGAGGGAGACGCTCTGAACCACTCACCTCGAGCGCGGATGTGAAGCACACACGGGTGTCATCTCCACTTTCAGGGACTTCAAAAGACAACTCTTTTCAGCCAAGTTCAATCGCCGCTGACGCAACAACTTCGAGCCGCAGTTTATCGTATACGGAGCTGGCACAGCTGATGCTCGATATTTATGTGGAGCTTCTCTGCAGAGATATCGATGAGACGAACATCAAGAAGTTTGCACGAACGGTTACTAACAAGGTTTGTCATTTTGTTAGTAAGGTTTGAACGACACTGACGAGGGAACAGTGGCTGTTGCATCTGCTCGCTGACGATGATCCGAGCATTGTGAGCTCTGGACTGAGAATTCTTGTCCGGCTTCTCGTATCTCAGGGTGGCTCCTACGTCAGCAAGTTTGCCCAGAAGACCAACGGCTTTTTGATTGCGAAGCATAACTTAACTAGATGGTGGCGCAATCCTACTATCTGGTCTATGCTTTTCGGCATGTTGTTTGGATCAGACTTTGCAGACCTGGGTGGGCAAGAGCCTACGCTAGACATGATTTCAACAAGGTTCATAGCCAGCAGTAAAGCCAAGATTCTATACCCCGAGGTACTACCGGTTCTTTGTGCTATGCTCGGAGCCGGCCTCAAGGATAGTTCTCATGACCGTCAACATCGAAATCGGAGTCGTTCTGGAAGCAAGGATATCGATAGCTTTGGGCCCATACAGGCCCTTCCACACAGGGGAGAGACTTCGAAGGCTTCGACCAAAGGTCTCGTACCTGGTACGTCTGCCTCCCTTATCTAGCGCCCTTTCTCGACTGATACCTCACAGAGGAAGTGCCACGACACGGGAACGAGCACGGCGGCAACGTGATTGAACAAGTACTGGAAACTCTTATCAGCCTTCACACAAACTCGCAGCCGTTCCGAGATTTTGCTGTTTCATCGGATTATGTTCGAGAGCTTCTCTCTTTACTCTATTCTGTCTTACTGTCATCCGAATCCATCACCGCCGAAGCAGAGCTTCATCTGCGAGACTCGGCATGGTTGGATACCGGCACCGGCAGCCCTTACCCTCGCAAGCGAGGCTTCTCCATGCCCCCTCCTACCGATCATGCAGCACAGAGAACCAGATCACAGTCAGGAGACCATCGACCACAACCAACGCTGCGTGCTTCGTCTTTCGTTCTCATTTCATCCGACCTGACCGGGTCGACATCAGCCTCTTCCGAAAAGTCGGTTTTACAAGTTCTAGACCCCGGCGCCGTTTTCTCACAGACAATATCATCTGAAAGCTCTCTCTTACTGGATCTTTCGATCCGTGTTTTTCTCGATCAGATGTTTGGAAGAAAGGAATTCACGGGCTTTGGCGTTTACAACAAGATACCCCCGGGCACACCCGAGAACGTGGCGCTTTTTGAGTCTTTTATTCTCAAAACTGTGGTCATGCGGATTCGTGGACATATCTTGGACCATCTCGACATCCTCAGCGAACCCCGTACCATTAACAACATGGCAACAGTAATGTCTCAGCTAGGTGACGCAATGGTGGAAGGATGGTTGGCTGGGGGAGCGGACCTGACATTGGACTTTGCGGGAACCGTCATCGAATGTCTGCAGAAGCCCGATATGGCCAAGAAGAAGACCGTCAGGCTTTGCAGTCAAGTCATCTCGATGATGAAGTCGGTCTTCCTTAGAGCTGTTCTCTTCCAGCTCTCGGAACCCGAGTCAGGGGACGCGGACGGCGAACAAACTGTTGCTTTCCTAAATCGGGTGCTATACTGGCAAAATATCGCCTTTGACGCCGATACGGTCAGACCCGATCAACTACCTCTGGTTTGGTTTCTCCTATATGGTAAGCTTGTCGGCTCGAGGGAAAAGGTGAGGGTTGCGGTCGTCAACTTCTGGCGTCTCATGTTGATGCATATGCCGTCTGCCACTTCTCACATTCAGTCTCATGTCACGGATTCGACCGGGAAGAGTTTATTGGCTGGTTTTAACCAGTTGAAGGGAATGGATGATGGAACGTTTCTTGATTGGATCGCCAGCCATCGCGAACAACTCGATTCTTTGTTATTTTCCCACCCGCTTGCCGCAACTTGGGCCGATTTCGGAGCCAGCGAGAACAAGAGGATAGAACTGATAGCTGTCACGAGAGCCGACGGTCGTAAAGAGAGACTCAAGCAGTGGGCAATGGAAGACAGCACGATGCAAACTATCTTGCACAGCCATGAGATGACGTGCTATCATATGGCGATGAACATCTACGCCGCGGAGCGGCTGAAGCAGCAGCGAGTCACTCAAGATCATCAAGACAATGCTGCGTTCCTCATCAGCTCCTACAAGAGGCTGGAGCTCAATCTTAAGGGCCCTTGTCCGCTCTTTGAGACGGAGCATCCTCAAAAGTGGCGCTTGGACCAAACGGAAGGTCGAAATCGCATGCGAGCAAGACTGCTGCCAGACACCAATCCTTCGGATCAAGAATATCAACCGAAGGGAAGGCAGTCGCAGGTTGCGGCAGACAATACGCGTCCGCGATCCGGAACCGGCCCAAGTACTCCTAAGTCGAGACACGTCGGAGAGCACCAGAAGTCTTTGCTTGGTCAGCTTGTGACCGAAAGCCCAGCTCTAGGCACCGAAATCGCCACAACTGCGGAGCCTGTTGAGCTCTCAGCTGTTCTTGGAGACGAGTTTGAGATGGTCGATGATCCTCGAGCCGACGGGGAGGCCTTCGAGGACAAGAACCGCAGGGTCGTTCGAAGCTTACAGAGGGGGGACCAAATTCAACACGTCTACAATGTGTCTCGAATCGTAGGGCTTGAAGCTTCCGAAGGGTTGCTTGTCCTGGGGAAGGATTGTCTCTATCTGATGGACGACTTTTTCCAACGATCAGATGGCGAGATAGTTGGCGTCTCACAAGCACCGAAGGACGAGCGGGACCCCTACGTGCGGATGATATCTGGGCGACAATCTGAGGACAGCCGCTCGGCGAAGCCTGATTACCATCGTGGATCCAGGCACTGGACCTGGACCGAGGTGATTAGTATCTCCAAACGCCGCTTCTTGTTTCGAGACGTCGCCATCGAGGTCTTCTTCACAGACGGGCGAAGTTACCTGTTGACGAGCATTTCTCCGTCTGAACGGAATGATCTCTACGCGAAACTCACCGAGAAGGCTCCACACGTTCATGGTGGCTCATCACTCCCATTCCCTGAAAATCGTTGGAGGTTAGAGACGCTTCGATCTCCTGAAGAAGACCCGCAGACGTTCGGCTCTCGGATCGCGAACGTCTTCACATCTGGTCACCAGTTCTCGGCGACGCGAAAGTGGCTACGAGGCGAGATCTCCAACTTCCATTACCTGATGCTTGTCAACACCATGGCCGGAAGGACCTTCAACGATCTCACGCAGTATCCGGTCTTTCCTTGGGTTCTGGCCGATTATTCGAGCGAGGAACTCGATTTGACGAATCCAAAGTCCTTCAGAGACCTGTCGAAACCGATGGGTGCTCAGAACCCTCAGAGGGAGGCGGAGTTCGATGGGAGGTACAAGGTTTTCGCCGAGATGGCCGACCACAATGCCCCACCTTTCCACTACGGGACCCATTACTCTTCGGCAATGATCGTAACGTCCTACCTGGTCCGGCTTCAACCTTTTGTCCAGTCGTTTCTCTTGTTGCAGGGCGGAAGCTTCGATCATGCCGATCGGATGTTCCACTCGATCGAGCAAGCCTGGACATCCGCTTCGCGTGAGCATATGACGGACGTGAGGGAGCTGATACCCGAGTTCTTCTATCTGCCAGAGTTCCTCGAGAACCTGAACGAATACAACTTTGGACTGCGGCAGAAGACTGGGACAAGCATCGATTCTGTAGCTCTCCCCAGGTGGGCGAAGGGCGACCCAAAGGTGTTCATTGCCAAGCACCGCCGAGCCCTCGAGAGCGAACATGTCAGCCAGAACCTCCATCAGTGGATTGATCTGGTCTTTGGCTTCAAGCAGCAGGGCGAGGCTGCCATCCGGGCCACCAATGTCTTCCACCACCTGTCGTACCACGGGGCCAAGGATCTTGATACCATTGAGGATCCTGTCGAGCGACTGGCGACCATCGGAATCATCCACAACTTTGGGCAGACTCCGCATCAGGTGTTCCAACGGCCCCATCCACCGAGGGATATCGCGAAGAACAAGCGGAAGACATTGGACGCGATGGCGGAGACGTTGACCCGCCTGCCGCTGCCTCTACTAGAAAGCGAGGACAGAGTAGCGTCGTTGGTCTTCTCTCACAAGCACGATCGCCTGCTCTGCGCCGCGCCGTTCCGACTGAATATTCCGCCAGACTACGACAAGTACGTGGAATGGGGGTTTGTGGACGATAGCGTTCGATTCTATCAGGCCGAGAGTAGAAAGGTGTGCCAGCTCTGGTTGCTCTACACCGAAGTCGGGATGGCTAATCATCACAGCTCCTTGGGCTTTTCGAGCACATGCATCAGAAGCAGCTGTCGTGCGCAGTGTTTGCTGATTCAAAAACGTTGATCACTGCGGGCCTCGACTGCACCGTCGCCGTCTGGACGATGACTACCGGTGCAAAAGCAGTCGATCTTCAACCGCGAACGACGCTCTTCGGACATATGGCTCCTGTGACCGTCATCGCCACGTCAAAGTCTTACAATGCTCTCCTATGCGTGTCAGCGCAGGGACAAGCATCGCTGTGGGATCTGAACCGACTGATATTCGTCCGAAATCTGCCAGCTCAAGATCCGGTCGAGGTTGGTCGATCTCCTGCTCCATTGGTGTTTCTGAGACTGAGCTGTCGTCTAAAGTGTGCCCGCATCAACGACGTCAACGGCGATATTGTTCTATGTCATAGACAATCCGTGGCCATGTATACTCTCAACGGGCAGCAAATCCTAACCCAGCAAGTCTGCGGCGCGAGTGATGACAAGGACGACTGCATCAGTTCCTGTGCCTTTTACGAAGGCGTCGGCAACGAATGGCTCGAGAGAGAGTTGCTGCTCACGGGACACAAGCGTGGAGTGGTCAATGTAATGGTCCCTCTTCAACCGTCACTTTGGAAAAGCGACTATTCCCGTCGCACGGGAATACTGACCATCGTCCAGATTTGGGACAAAACCGTCGACGAGAAGGCCGGCTGTTTCAAGTTGTGCCTCATCAAACGGCTCGACCACATCCACGTCACGCCGGGACCTCCGCCAGCTCCGGCACCACCTTCCTTGTCGATGCTGTCCACTTCTACCTCTCAGCGACAACCCTTGCGGCCGGCTTTCAAATCAGCGTCACCAGCATCCCGTGGCGGCGGCCGTGGCGGTGCTCACGGGACCACGTCGAACAACATCTCGGCGAGAATCACCTGTATCCTGCCCATGGTGCAGACGTTGTATACGGGGGACGACGAAGGACGAGTTGTATGTAAAGTTTCTTCTGCCTATCCTTTATCACTCTCCGTCGACACAATCATTTCCATGATCTATGTTTTATTACTCTCTCTCTCTCTCTCTCTCTCTCTCTACTCTACTCCTCCTCTCTCTGCCACATACCTCCCTCCTTTCCGCATCCCAAGTTCCGCATCCCATCTCAAATACAACCCCCCCCCCCCCCCCCCCCAGCAATACAAGATACCAAAGAGATGCCATCGAGAGAACCATCAGCGACTAACTCCACTCCTGTCTTCCCTTTCCTACCCCTGTCCTTTCGGGAGGGGGAGGGAAGAGGAAAAGGAGAGACATCTCTAGTACGAATGGAACTGCATGCATGCAGCTTTTTGAACAGAGTTTGCGTTGTCGGGAGGACTTGTACATGACCGCATGTGTCTGTGGATGCTCTTTTGGTGCTTGGATTAGGTTGGGCTGGGTTGAGGGAGAGGGGTGGTGGAATGCAAGAAGCCGGTTGTGGTAAGGTCTCCTATCTGAATCCATCGGTCGAGCTTTTCCTTTCCTATACTTGCTATTTTGGGAGAGGGGGAGAGGGGGAGAGGGTGTGGGTGGGGGGTGGGTGGGGGTTGTGCTCCAAGTAAGCTGTTCTAATGAACAGGTGGTATGAAGAGTGTGATCAAAGTCAGTGGTGTGCAAATAGGTGATATCATGATTGGATGATAAGTGCTATGGCTCAGTTCCCCAGAAGCATCCATCAGTCATGATCAGGCCTTGTTTGATCGTGACTGGAGCTCATGTGAGTGTGACTGACAAGATTCATTGATTGATCCTCTCTTGTGTCAGCGCTTATCTGGCTTATCTATGTCAGCTGGCACTCCTGTCTACCGTGCTTGCTAGCAGCTTGCTTCTCTTGGTGATCTGTCTTTCTGTGTTTGACCATCCTTCTCTAAACAATCTGCCCTTCCTTCTCTTGTTTATTTGTTTGTTGTTCTCTGACTGGCCTGTCCTTCTTGCCTTTGGTAGGTTGGTATGTAGGCGGAGACAATCTCCCATTCAAGTAGGGTCTTGTCATGCCCTTCTCAAATTACATGCTGTTCTGTGAGGTGTAGGTGAGTGTTACAAGCTATGGTGAGTACTGCAAGCTATGGTGAGTGGTACAATTTACAGCAAGCTATAAGTAGTGAGTATTGTAATCTCTGGGTGAGTGTCACAAGCTACAGTAAGTCTCACAATCTGTCACAGGTGTTGTTGTGAGCTGTCAGTGGATATTGTGAGGTATGGTGATGTTGCGGTCCGTACCGTGCCGTCCTAACCGAGTATAGGATTAAGGGCGAGATGTGGAAGGTGGGTTGGTTCTCGCAGGAGAGGAGTGTCAAGGAGTGCGAAGGGGTTTGGTGGAACGTGGTGGTGGTGACACCTGATCAATGGCTTTGTACAAAAGGATTGTATTGAAGTAGATCTAGTTGTCTGGATCACAACATGAGTTGAAGACGATCGTTCTATAAGGGAACTATCGCCGGACTATATAGTGCTGGCCTGTCAAGATGATCGAGATTGTCTTGACAGTCTCGACGTCGAGACAGGTGAGATTGTCTCGACAGTCCCACCATGTTATGCACCCTGCGTCAAGACTGGTGAGATTGTCTTGATGCTTCATGCACGCTGCGTCAAGACTGGTGAGGCTGTCTTGATGCTTCCTGCATCCTGCATCAAGACTGGTGAGATTGTCTTGATGCTTCATGCATGCTGCGTCGAGCCGCCTGTGTGTATCTTGACAGTCACGTGACCCCTTGTTGGTTGGTCACTTGACTTCCATAGTGTCCTCTTGCCTGGCCCACAGCCTGATTACCTATAAATGAGTGGCTCCCATCCCAGGGGTTGTAACACTACCCTCCTCTTCTTCATTCATTGTCCTGATAAATTCTTGAGTATGTCTGCGAAATCACGTGCCTCTGCTTACCGAAAACAACTGGCAGCCCAGATCCGTGATCATAACTTTGTGTCGCTTGCTCCGTGTGACTTCTGTGTTTTGAACCACAAGCCCTGCTTCTGAATATCTGACAACAACAATAAGTTGAAGTGCGCTGAATGCACTCGTCATGGGAAGTCCTGTGTGTCACTTTCTTGGGAGTCGCTGAACATGACCTGAGATAACCTTCGCGAGGATTTGGCTGTTGATGAGACCAAGCGGGATACTCTTGTTGAGCAGCTTGCCGAGCTGCAGGCTCGTGTGTCCCAAAAGCGAAAGGTTCTTGAAGGCGCTGAGGGTTGAGCAAAGAAGAAGCTCCGGTGCCTTGTTGCTGAAATGAAGGCAGATGGTGAAGACTTGTCGGTGACAGTCATTGACATGTCCACGCTGCAGGCCAAGCTGTTCAGTCCTGCTTCTGCCAGAACTGCTGCAGGAGGAGCTGGCAGTTCGCGAGGTTCCTGAGTGGTTCCCAGGTATTTTCCGAGTCTGGGTAGTTTTTCCACTTGACAAGGTATCACTGACCTTTTCTCTTCAAGATCTGTTTGATCTCAAATTCCTGTTCTTCCTCTGGTTGGTAATAAAATGTTTCCTGCAAGGGTGTGCTCTGGTCAGCTAATTTGATCATTAAGATGTGAAAGTTTGGGTGTACCTGAGCGTCTCTCAGTAGTTGCAGTCTGATGTTGACTGGTCCAGTTCTTTCTTCGACTGAAAATAGTCCAACCTTGACATGGTCCAGTTTCTTTGTTCTTGGTTTCTTGACTTTCCAATTTTTTGTGAGGAGGTAGACTTTATCCCCCTTCTTCAGCTGAGGTATCATTTTCGATTTTTTGTCTATTTGGTGTTACATCTTTTCTGAGATCTCTTGAAGGTAATGCCTTATCATCGTGTGTGTTTGTTGTAGGAGCTTGTCATGTTGGAGTGCTTTCTCTGTGTTTGGTGAAGCTCTGCTTGGCATTCCGATGTTTGCGTGTTATCCAAAATTGGCAAAGAATAGCGATTCCTTTGTTGAGTCTGATCTGTGCTGGTTGATTGCCAGCTGTGCCACTGGTAATAATTGTACCTAATTGCTGTGGGTCTGGTTGATGTAATACCGCAAATAAGTCTCCAGGACTTGGTTTGCTTGCTCTGTCTGGCTGTCAGTTCGTGGGTGATAGGCTGTAGACATCTTGGGTTTTGTTCCCATGGCTGCACTGACTGTTTTCCAGTAGTTGGATGTGAAGAGTTTGTCTCTGTCAGTAATGACTGTGATTGGAACTCCGTGGTCCCTGACCAATCTGTCCAGTAGGAGGTATCCCAACTGCTCTGCTGTGTGGGTTTCCTTGAATAGTACCACTATTAGGTATTTCGTAAATCTGTCCACAATCACCATAATTGAGTTGTAGGTGATTCCTGTGACTGGGTCTTTGGACTTGGGTAGCTTTGTAATGAAGTCTATTAACATGTCTTCCCAAGAGCCTCTTGGTATTGTGTTCAGGTGTCCCTCTCCGTATAGCTTATATCTTCCATGTTTGTTTTTCTGGCATAGTAGACACTTGCTGATGTAGCTTGTGACATGTTGTCAGAGGTTGATGACATTATTCCCTGCCTGTTAGATAAGGTCTGTGGTTTTGGTGACTCCTGGGTGACCATGTGCTGGATTATTGTGGTAGTTCCTTATTAGTTCTTCAGTGTCTTCTGCTGTGAGCTTGTTGATCTGTGGTTGAGGCACCAGGTTTCCTTGCTAGTCCTGCTGTAAGATTGTTCCTTGGTGTTCATCATCTTCCATGTGGTTTTTTCGTCAGCTTAGTGTGTCTGCTCTCCTATTGTCTTGTCTGGGAGTGTACAAGATCTTGAACTTATGTTGCCCTAGGAGTTCAGCCCATCTGACTTGTTGTCTGTTCAGCTTCTTTGTTGTTGTGAACATTGTCAGATTCTTGTGGTCTGTGAGAATAGTGAGTTCAGAACTGCTTTCCGCATACACTCTCCAATGTTCAAGTATGTTGACAACTGCCAGTAGCTCTTTGTCGTGGATATTATAGTTTTGTTCTGCTTGTGATATTTTGTGTAAGTAGTAGGCAACTGGGTACCACTTGCTGTCTGCCTGTTGGCATAGACATGCTCCCACCACTTGGTCTGAAGTGTCTGTTTTGATTTGTGTTGGCTGGCCTGTCTTGAAGTTGAGGAGAACTAGTTTCTTGGCGCAAGTGTCCTTGAGCTGTTGGAATACTTTTTGTTGTCTCTCCATCCACCAGTACTCTACATCCTTCTTTGTGAGTTCTGTCAGTGGTGTTACTATCTGTGAGTAGTTCTTAATAAACTGTCAGTTGAAGTTGGCAAATCCTAGGAAGGCTTGTACTTCCTTGACTGATGTTGGTGTTGGCTATTGCTGAATCACTTTGATTTTCTCAGAGTCAATCTTGATCCCTTCGATCTCTATGATGTATCTGAGGAATTCAACTTCCAGTTTGTTGAACTTGCATTTCTTCAGGTTAAGCTTGAGCCCTGCCTCTTGTAGACATCATAGAACATCCTTCACATGTTTGGTATGTTCCTGTTGCGTGTTCGAGTAGACAAGAATGTTGTCCAGGTAGGTGATAGCTGTTTGGTCCAGGTGTGCTCTGATGACATTGTTGATCAAGGCTTGACATGTTGCTAGTGTGTTTGTGAGTCTGAATAGCATGACCAGATACTTGTAGTGTCTGTATCAGGTTCTGAAAGCTGTCTTCCATTCTTCTCCTTTTTTCATGCGTATCAGGTTGTATACTCCTTTCAAGTCCAGCTTGGTGAAGATTGTAGCTTGGCTGATCCTGTCTCGCAATTCATTCACATTTGGCAACAGGTATCAGTTTTTGATGGTAATGTTGTTGAGTTTCCTGTAATCCACACAAAGTTGAAGACTTCTGTCTTTCTTTAGTGCAAATAGTATTGGGTATCCTGCTGGCGATTGAGATTCTTGAATGAAACTCTTTTTCAGGTTTTCCTCCAGGTACTCGCAAAGTCCAGAACCACGTCCTTCAAGGACCATCATTTTTGACAAACACCACAATTTGTCATATATTCTGGAAAACAGCCGAGTTCCTCTCTGAAACCACTCAAACCTTAAGGTGAAAACCCATCACCTTTGAGAACCACGCCTGTTTGTCAAAAGTTGTGATCTTGAATCCACGATCTTCTTCTTCAACAACCAGCAATCTACCCACAACCAGAGAAAGAGTCTCAGGATAAGAGGAATGGTTAGAGTCTGACTGACTCTGGAGCTAGCAGAGTCTTTGGCTCAAGGAAAGTCTAGATAGGGGGTCTGGTCCCTAGTCTAGGTTAATACTTCTAGCTTTGCCCAGAGCTTAGTTGGAAAAAGCTGCCCAGGAAAGTCTAGTCTTGGGGATTGGTCCCAGGACTAGATTATTACTGCTGGGAAACCAGGTGACCCTTCTTTCTGGCAGTACTCTGCAGACAGAAAACACCAAACCAGTGCCAAACAATCTCTAACATGGCTCCCAAGAAGAAAAAACCCACCTCTTCAGAAAGTAACACCAGAGCTACACCAGCTATACTCTCCCAACCAGCTTCCAGTCTGCCTAGCACCCAGTCCAGCTCTCCTACCCTCCAACCAGCTCCCCAGAATGACTACAAACTAGTAGACTCCTGGATCAAAACCCAACCAGTCCCAGAATCTATTCTGAAAAGCTGGGAAAATATCAAAAAGAACTCCTTCTCTACAGAAGCCCAGTCTAGCTCTACTGGCCTCACCAACAGAATCTTCCAGGAGCTGGAGAATATCAACAAGCGGCTGGACAAACAAGAAGCCAAGCCATCATATGCCCAGGCTGTCCAAAAATCCATTCCAGCGCAAATCCCTCTACCTGCAAGAATTCTCAAAGAAGTTCTTGTACATCCTGGTATCCAGCCACCTGACATGGCTAATAGAACTCACATCCAGCTTTTCCAGGCTCTTCAAGACAGACTACCCAGCCCCTACAACAAGCAGGTCAGAGCAGTAAGGAAACTTCCTTCAGAGGATATCCTTATTAACACAGAAAGCCAAGAGACTAAAGTCTTCCTAGAGAAAAACCCTGCCTGGGTATCAGCTATCTTCACAAAGGAAGCAACCATCCAGCCCAAGAGATTTCCAGTTCTGATCCATGGAGTCAGAACAGAAGATATCCAACCTGAAGACCTGGAGAAAACCCGCCAGATAATCCAGAACAGCAACCCATCTCTGAGCAAGCAAATCACCATCCTGAGAGCCTACTGGTCTAAGAAGGCTATAGCTCAAAAGAAGCCAGTTACCTTTCTCCACCTGGATCTGGCTACCCCTGAACAAGCCAATCTTTTGATTGAGAGTGGGCTAGTGCTGGGGCACAGGATGCATGAAGCAGAACCTTTTCTGGCAGACACAGTTATTGCACAATGTTTCAAGTGCTTTGGCTATGGGCACCAAGCACACTTCTGCAAGAACAAAGCTGTGTGTGGTGCCTGTGGAGGCCAGCATGAAAGGAGAGCCTGCCAAGTTCCTGAACAGCTTCTCAAGCCAAAATGCTGCAACTGCAGAGGAGCTCACCCAGCCTGGGCCAGTGTCTGTCCAGTACACCAGGAAGCAGCCAAGAAGGCAAGAGAAGCATGGAACACACGCCCAGGAAAATATGAGATCCCAACAGCTACCTCTGTTCCAGCTCTACAACCCCCCCCAGTTATGTCTTTCCCTCTCTCTCAGTCTCTACCAGGAGGGAAAAAATGTAAAACAGCTGAGCCAAGCAGAAGCTCAGAGCGACTCAGAGGTGCACTCCCAGAAGTGCAAATTCTTTCTTCAAGATCAGCCAACTCTGGAGGAAAGCTACCAGCTAACTCCTTCAAGATCTTTGATGCTGAGATGTCTGCATGAAAGACACAAAGCTGACACTTCTCCAGTATAATGTGCAAAAAAGCCAATCAGTCCAAGAGCTACTGCTAGCAACCTCAGCTCTCCAAGAGGTGGACATTATTGCACTTCAAGAGCCCTGGAAAAACCCTCACCTAGAAACAAGCACTTCAACTGTTTTCTCTTCCTTTCTTCCTCTCTACTGTTCAGAGATTGGCAGAACACTTTTTCTTATTAATAAAAATCTGAAACTCTCTTCTCTTCATCCTACCTTCTGGAATAAAGACTTTGTTTCTCTTGAAATCTACTTGGAAAACTCTTCTACTTCTCTTTGGGTACATAATCTCTACTTCACCCCATCAAGTCAAGAAAACTACACAGAGGCATCAGAAGCTCTTCTCTGTTTACTCCAAAATGCTTTACAAGAACAAGGACAACATATTCTTCTCACAGACTCAAATCTTCACCACCCAGACTGGTCAAAGAAAAGAAGACTGTACTCTGAGACTGCAAACAAGTTTCAAGACCTAATGAAAGATTTAAATCTGGATTTAGCTATTGCACCTTTCACCCCTACCAGAGCAAGATCTCTTTCTGAAAAACCATGTTCTGCTATTGATCTGTCTTTTATTTCTTCTTCTCTTTCTAACTCTCTGATTTTCTCCAAAGTGGCTCTTCAGTTCTTTCATGGGTCTGACCACAGACCTGTACTAACCTGCCTGGACCTGGATCCTCCAAGGAAAATCTGGAAACCAGAAAGAAACTGGAGAACACTGGACTCAAACCTTGCAAGAGTAGAGTGTGAGAAGCTACACCTGCCCTTCCACTTCCAAGACAAATATAAAGTGGATGAGTACTTGGAGTATCTTGACAACTTTCTCCAAGAAATAGCAAGCAAATCCACACAGCTCCAGAAGCAATCTGGCCACTCAGTCCCCTGGTGGAATCAAGAGATCCAAAACAAGGTTAAAGAGGAAAGAAGAGTAAGAAGAAAAGTGCAAAAAAGACAAGCAAGTCAAGAGGAACTTGAGCAAGCAACTAAGCTCAAGAAAAAGGCAGTCAGAGATGGAAAACAGAACACTTTCAGACACCAAATCCATGAGCTGGCCAGCTCTTCAAAGTTCTGGAAGCTTGCAAAGTGGGGAAGGTCCAAAGTCAACAAGACTCCTGATCTTCCTCTGGTTCCTGACCTGGAAACACAAGAAGGAATAGCCAAAACCTTTGAGGAAAAGACTAAAGCCTTCTCACAGCAGTTCTTTCCAAAAGCTCTAGTTCCAGAACCAGACTCAGAAAGCTCCCAGACTATCTCTGAGATACAGCTCTCCCAGGAGGTAACATGTGAAGAAGTGGAGCAAATTCTGGCCAAGAAGAAACCTTTCACAGCAGGAGGGAGAGATAAGCTGCCAAATGGATTTCTGAGAGCTCTGGGGCCTAGGTTCTGCCAAGCTCTAGCTATTCTGACTTCAACATGCTGGAAACTGGAGTACTTCCCTGAAAGATTTAAGAGTGCAAAAACAGTCTGCTTGAGGAAACCTGGCAAGGGAACCTACAATCAAGCTAAAGTCTGGCGCCCTATAGCTCTGCTAAACACAACAGGCAAGCTGATGGAAGCTATTGCTGCAGCCAGACTAAGCAAGATAGCAGAAGAAGCTGGACTATTGCCAGATATCCAGATGGGCTTTAGGAAAGGAAGATCCACAGAAGCAGCACTTTTCCTTCTAACCTCCCAAGTGGAAAAAGTCTGGAAGGAAGGCATGGTTGCATCCCTACTCTCACTGGATATCTCAGGAGCCTATGACAGAGTTCTCCCCAAGATACTACAGCAAATTCTGAAAAGAAAAGGAATACCTGCCTGGCTAGCTTCCTGGATCTACTCCTTCTGTGATAAGCGCTCTACCACTCTTGTCTTTGATGATTCTGAGTCTTATTCTATTCCTATTCATTGTGGAGTTTCTCAAGGTTCTCCATTATCCCCTATTCTTTTTCTATTCTACATTTCTGAATTGCATGAGACTGTGCATACTCCCTCTTCTGGTGTATCTGCCCTGGGGTTTGCAGATGATACAAATCTGCTTGCTTTTGGTCACTCCTTGAAAAGTAACCTTCTGAAGTTAAAGAACACACACCACAAATGTCTATCCTGGGCTGCAAGACATGGAATAGTCTTCTCACCTGAGAAATATGAAATACTTCATTTTTCCAGAAGAAGATCAGACAATCTTCAGCTCAAGCTCAGACTGGGGAATGTGATTCTCAAACCAAAAGAAGAAGTGCGAGTACTTGGAGTGTACCTAGATGCAAAGCTCCACTGGCACAAACACCAGAGGATTATTCTTCAAAAAGCACAGAAAGCACTCTCTTCTCTTTCTAGAACTTCCTATTCTACTTGGGGCTTTCCAGTTCACACATCATGTCTGGTGTACACTGCTATACTGAGATCTCTACTGAGCTATGCAGTGGGGATCTGGTTTAACTCTCTAAGAAAATCCTCCAATATCTCTTCTCTTGTTTCATTTCAAAACAGATGCCTAAGACTTATTGGAGGTGCCTTCAAAGCCACTCCTTCTTTTCTATTAGAGAGTGAGCTTTTTCTTCTACCTCTAGACCTATACTTTAAATTTCGCACTGCCTGTTTTCTTTCTTCTATTCAAAACTCCCCTCTCAAATACTTTCTTGACAGTATCTTTTCCACTATTTCCAGCTATGCCTCTCTCTTGAAGAAACCTTTAAAGGAATCCTCAACTATCTCTCCTAAGTGGAAATTCACTTGGTTAAGTCAAATAACTACTAACCAGGCTAGTTCAAAGAAAGAACTACAAAAGCTCTTTACTAAAGAGTGGGAAGATGTTAAAGGCCAGTCCACGTTCACACAGAATGTGGGTGGTCCTGTCTTCGACCGAGGAGGGCAGGGACTCAATAGATGAATAGCAAGTGGGGTAACTCTCTTGCTATTGTCGCTCGTAATGTGCGTTCAGCCTGGAGAGCTAATCCCTCCGGGCTCTTTGGGGGTCTTTATACAGATGCCCCAAGGGGGGGGGTCTCCTCGAGGGGTATCATCCTTTTGCGTGGACGAGCTCCTCGCTTAGCTCCTGCTCGTCCACCGGACAAGCTCCTCGCTTAGCTCCTGCTCGTCCACCGGACGAGCTCCTCGCTTAGCTCCTGCTCGTCCACCGGACGAGCTCCTCGCTTAGCTCTTGCTCGTCCACCGGATCGGTCGGATGTTGTTCCGCATGACTCACACCTCTCCCTTGCTTACCTGGGCTGTTCCGGCCTAGGCCTTAACACTATCCCCTCCCTCCAAGGGTTCTGTCCCCAGATCCTTTTTGTTCCTGCTCCTCTTTTGCCATGAACCAAAGCCAGACAACTCGAACTCGTCGTCGTGGTTTTCTCTCTTGTCGTGTTGGCAAAATAGGCAAGGAATCAAAAATCGCATGCGGTGCTTGTCGTCGCGACCACGCCAAGTGTGTCGTGAGTTCTGCATCGTCTTTTTGTCGTCGGTGCATCGAGAAGGGTCGTCGCTGCGACCTTCATCTCTCGGAATCGGAATGGAAGAAGATGGAGCTTGAGCGTGAGCAGCTCGAGGCTCAGCTGCGGGAGACCGATGACCAACTGTCAAAACTGCTTCCCCGGCAGATCCGCCTCCGCCGGCAGCTGGGTCGTCTCTCACAGAAGGAGGCCGATGCCATCCGTCGTGAGCTGTCAGCCATCAAGGATCAAGAGTCCCTTGATGCTCAGGAACAAGAGGCCCTCCGCATTATCCGCGAACGGGAGGCCCGTCAAGCTGCTGCTCCACCGTCCTTTGAGGACGTCTTCTCTTCGGAGGCTTTGGCTTCTCTCGAGCCGTTATCTCCGTCGGACCTGGTCGCTGCGGATTTGCTCGGTGGTAATCCACCAGTTTCCGGTTCATCGCAGAGCTGAAGTTCTCGGTTGGTTCCCACGAATTCTCCTCTTCGTCAAATCCTAACCACTTCACCAGGTACTCGATTTTCCGTCCGTTTCTCCGACTGTCTAGGATTCTTTCGACATCGTACTCTTCTTCATCGTCCTCGAAGTGCCATTCTGTTTCGATTGCTGCGTCGCTGGGTGCTGGCTCGAGCAGCGAGACATGGAATACTCGGTGTATCCGTACCTTTTTTGGCAGTCTCAGTCGGTAGTTGACTTCTCCAGTGCGCTTCTCAATCTCAAACGGTCCGATTCGTACATGATCCAGCTTTTTGCTCGGTCGCTTCGAGCGCAGGTTTTTTGTTGACAAATAGACCTTATCCCCCCTCTCCAGGGTTGGTCCCTTCAACCTTTTGCTGTTTAGGCGGTGGCTTGTTGTCTTTTGTGCGGATTCAATTGCAGTCTTCATTTCCTCATGCATAGCAGTGAGTTTTTCGACGTTCGTTGAAGTGCCACTTCCAGCCGCCATCGCTTCCCAGCGGGGGTTTCTGCCGTAGTTCGCAAAGAACAGCGTCATGCCTGTCACGCTGTGTTGCTGATCGTTGTACGCAAACTGAGCCATTGGTAGCAGTTCTACCCAATCGTCCTGTCGGTGGTTGACGTAGTGGCGTAGGTACTGTTCCATCGTCTGGTTTGTTCTCTCAGTTTGTCTGTCTGTTTGTGGATGGTAGGCAGTAGACATCCTCGTGTCTATCCCTAGCTGTCTTGTCCACGTGTTCCAGAATTTCGAGGTGAAGAGTTTGTCTCGATCCGAGATAATCTTCGTGGGTAGCCCTCGCTGGCTAACCAATTCTTTGAGCAGGACATTGGCGAGTTCGCTCGCTGTTCCTGTCTCTCGCCACGGGATCAGGTGAGCGTATTTGGTGAGTTTGTCAACAACCACCAAGATACTGTCATATTTCACCTTTGTTACCGGGTCCTCTGACCTCGGCAGCTTCACCACAAAATCCATTGTGATAGTATCCCAAGCCGCTTCTGGGAGGTCCATTTGTTGACTCTCTCCATAGGGTTTGTGGCGTGACGGTTTGTTTTTCGCACACTCTTCGCAGTTGCGAATAAATTCCGTCACTTTCCACTTCATTCTGTTGAAGTGGTAACGTCTCCAGATCTTTTCCAGGGTCTTGTCTCGCCCAGGATGTCCGTGTAGAGGTCCATCGTGATGTTGTCGAATCATGTCCTCTTGTGCGCTCTCTGGCACTTCTTCCTTGTTCGTGGCCGCAACGTTGTGGCCTAGGGTCAGGAGTGCACCCATTTCTTCAGTTTTCGCTAACTGAGGTTGAGCATAGACCAGAGTTTGTCCTTTTGTCACTAGGATTGGGCGCTCTTCTGTCGTGTCGTCTGTCGTCATATCAGGCCGTCTGCTAAGCGCGTCCGCTCGTGCGTTTTCTGATCCTTTTCGATAGAAGATCTGGAAGTCGTATGAAGCTAAAAGCTCCGCCTATCGGACTTGTCGTCTGTTTAGCTTCTTCGTCGTCGTGAAGTAAGCCAAATTCTTGTGGTCTGAGTACACGTCCACTGTGTACTTTGCTCCTTCCAGGTAAGGTCTCCACTCCTGGAATGCGTCGACAATCGCTAACAACTCCTTGTCATGAACATCGTACCTGAGTTCTGGGCCAGAGAACTTTCTCGATCGGTATGCGACAGGGTGTAGGCGGTTTTCGGCGTCTGGTTGACACAAGCAAGATCCAAGTGCTTGGTCCGAGGCATCTGTCTCCATGATGATCCGCCGTCCGGGATCAAATGATGCCAGTATGGGTGCGGAGGTGAACTTCTCTTTCAGCTCCTGGAACGCTCTCTCTTGGCTGTTCCCCCATGTGAAGGTTTCTTCCTTCTTTGTTAGTTCAGTCAAGGGTGCTGCTGTCCTCGAGTACTCCTTGATGAATCGTCGGTAGAAGTTCGCAAATCCCAGGAAGGATTGGACTTCTTTGAGGTTTTTGGGTGTTGGCCAGTCTCGTACTGCCGTGATCTTTGTATCGTCCATACGGATTCCTTCCGTCGTCAGGATCGATCCCAAATATTCCACTTCTTTCACGTGGAAGACGCTCTTATCAAGGCGTAACCTCATTCCTGCTTCTTGGAGCGCATGTAGGATCTTCTTGACATGCTGTTTGTGCTCCTCCAGGGTTCCATTGGTGTAAACCAAGACATCGTCGATATAAGCGGTAACAAATATATCCAGGTATTGTCGGAGGATGGCGTTAATGAGCGATTGGAACGTCGCCGGTGCATTCGTAAGGCTGAATGGCATAACAGTATACTCGTAATGCCCGTACCTCGTACGAAAGGCTGTCTTCCATTCTTCGCCATCTTTCATCCTAACCAGGTTGAAAGCGCCTCGGATGTCGAATTTGGTAAACCACTTGGCTCCTTGGATTCAGTCCTGGATTTCCGATATTAACGGTAGCGGGTAGCGATTCTTAATCGTGATCGCATTGAGCTGCCGGTAGTCGACACACAGTCGTAATTTGCCGTCTTTCTTTGGCACAAACAATATCGGGTATCCGGCCGGTGATGTTGAAGGTCTTATGAACCCTTTCGCTAGGTTCTCGTCCAGGTAATCTCTTAGGGCCTCAAGCTCCTTTGCTGATAGAGCGTAAATAGGGCCATGTGTGGGTTTCTTTCCGTCTTCCAGCGGAATTTCGTGATCCCACTCTTGGTGTTCTGGTAGCGTCGCGACCGCTTCCTCACCAAACATCTCCTGGTAGTCTTTATACTCACTTGGCAGCTGCGGTGCCTGAGTCTCGCCCACGGCGTCATGCGTGGTGCAAAGTTGATGGTTTCGGGGCTTCATCCAAGCCACATAGGCTCGCCCTCGCCGGTGGTGCTTCTTCCACCCTGCATATGAGATCTCTTTGATTCTCACTTTCTCTGGCTCTGCTCGAGTTGCCAGACTCCTCTTCGGAAAGACTAGGTGCCTTCTTTTCCAGTCGATCCTTGGGTTTTGACTTTCCAACCACGGAAGACCCAATATAACTTCATGTGGTATCTGGACCAAGTCGAATTCTTCTGATCCGATTGTCGTACCGTCGACACACAGTCGTAGGTTCTTGGTCTCCTTCGTCACTCGTCCTTGGTCGTTGGAGAGTGGTGTCCCGTCCACTACCGTTAGTTGGTATGGATTCCTCTTTTCCTGAGTCGGGATCTTGTGCTTCCTGGCGAAACTTTCTGACATGAAGTTGCCAGTAGCTCCAGAGTCGATCATGGCATTTGTCAGATGCCCGTTGACTCTCATCTTGATGCGAAAATGCGGACTGCAGGCTGTCGCGTCGAGGCTCTGCTTGACCCCTTCTCTCCGGAGTGTTGTCTTGCCTGCTCTTCCGACTCCGGATTTGAAAAGCACTGCTAGTTTTTTGAACAACCAAGACTCTGAGCCTGGCGTTCTGCCGCGTGTCTTTCGCATTTTTCAGTGAAGCATAGCTCCCATGCGTCTTCTCCGCAATCATCGTGTTCTTTCCCTTGCTGGCTTAGCTGGTGCTTGATGCTCCAGGCTTTCTTGTGGTATTCTGGGCCAGGGAAGTGGTGCCTTCTCCTTTTCTCTAGGAGATGTTCCTTGCAGTGGTGGTCCTCACATCCTTTCCAATAAGGACGTCTGCAGGCTGGTGTCGTAGCCTGGTGATAGTCCACTTGCGCTGCGATGTCTTGGGGCTGTGAGATGCTGATGGTGTCGTCCACCCATCGCGTCACTCTTGCTTCGCCGTCCTCCGACAAGGTCGCATCCTGTCGTCGGAGTAGTGGTGTCTCGGGAACTGGTGGCATGCTGGTTATGTCAATCTCGTAGTCTGTTGTGTCGAATTCGGAGATCAGGTCATCCTCCCAATGAACCTTATCGATCTGGTCTTGGATTGTGTGCAGGTCCTCCAGTGACCTCTGCAGATCGTTCTCCAGTCTTTCGATGTGCTGTCTGAGATTGTCCTCCTGTCCGAGGAGTGTTGCTTCTGACCGGTTCATGGGTAGCGTGCCTCTGGGAGCCCTCGGTGGCTCCTGAATGCCCTTGCCTTTCCAGGCACCGGTGGCATTCAACTGCTTACCCTTGCCTTCTTTCTTCTTCTTGCTTTGGCAGTTGGCTGCGAGGTGTCCTACCTTCTGGCAATTGTAACACTTCCGTGTTTCTTTCTTCTTTGTTGCCTGTGGTGTTGTTGCATCGATCTCCATGGGTGTCAAGCCGTACTTGTCTTGTGCTGGCGCTGTCTTTTTGCCTCATGGCCTTGCATGCTTGCCTCACTTCTCGAGTTCTTGTTCAAACTGTCGGTCGTCGATGCGTACCGCTGTGTCAATCATATCCTCGAGGTCGGTGGGTCGATCTCCTCGTGCGATGTCATCCTTGACTCGTTCCTTGAGAGCTTGGTAGAATAGTGCTGTCAAGGCACTGTCTCCCCATTGCGTCCTCACTGACAACTGTTGGAACTTCACCGCAAAGTCTGATGCTGACCCTGTCTGCCGTAGTGCTTGGAGCTTTCGTTCCGCATCTCGTTCTTCATCAATGACCCCGAAGGTCTTCTTCATCTGGGTCTTGAAGGTAGAGAATCTCCCAATGATCTGCCGTGTCGTGGTCTCCATGCTAGAGGGATCTTCCTTGTTGTCGAGGAAGTCTCGTAGGTAGACATTAAACCAGGCAAATGTCGGTCCGTCCAGGTAGGAAGCTGCGAACAGCACCTTCTCCTGTTCCGTAGGGAATTGTGCGGCGTTGAATCCGTAGTAAAGCTCAAGCTGAGAGAAGAATAATTCCAATCCCCCTCGTGATCCATCGTACCTCTTCGGCGTACCTACCTTCAACGGCTTTGGAGGTAAGGTGAGGGTGGTAGGGACAGGTGGTTCCTGGGCTTGCGCCTGAGGCGCAGCCCGAGGTTGGCCTGCCTGCGAAGGGGTAGGGCTGCGTGGATCTGCCATCGTATTGAGCCGGTGTCCTATGTGTTAGAGGCTGAAACTGTTAAAGGCCAGTCCACGTTCACACAGAATGTGGGTGGTCCTGTCTTCGACTGAGGAGGGCAGGGACTCAATAGATGAATAGCAAGTGGGGTAACTCTCTTGCTATTGTCGCTCGTAATGTGTGTTCAGCCTGGAGAGCTAATCCCTCCGGGCTCTTTGGGGGTCTTTATACAGATGCCCCAAGGGGGGGGGTCTCCTCGAGGGGTATCATCCTTTTGCGTGGACAAGCTCCTCGCTTAGCTCCTGCTCGTCCACCGGACAAGCTCCTCGCTTAGCTCCTGCTCGTCCACCGGACGAGCTCCTCGCTTAGCTCCTGCTCGTCCACCGGACGAGCTCCTCGCTTAGCTCTTGCTCGTCCACCGGATCGGTCGGATGTTGTTCCGCATGACTCACACCTCTCCCTCGCTTACCTGGGCTGTTCCGGCCTAGGCCTTAACAGAAGACCAATAGGAAGAGAAGAAAAGAAGAAGCTATCCAGGCTGGCAGACTTTCTGTCAAAAGCCACACAAAAACAATCTGAAGCTCTACAAAGAGTTACAGAAAGCTGAGGCAAGTCTGCTACTGCAAATCAGGACTGGAAGAATTGGTCTGGCAAGTTTTCTTTTCAGAGCTGGAGCTCCTGACTTCCCTACCCCACTATGTGTGTGTGGCCAAGCAGAAGAAACTGCAAAACATATCACCTCTTCATGCTCTCTTTATTCAAGACAAAGACAACAAGTCTCTTTTAATCCCCAAGACTTCACCACTATTATTTCAAACCCAGAGCTACTACAGAAGTTCTTGTACTGGTTTATGTCTTTGAAAAGACTAAACCAGTTTAATCTAGCTTTCAAACTCCACTATTCCCAATCCAATACCTAGATTCTCTTCTCTTACCAGAAACTTCAAGATTCCTTTTGTTACATTCCCTAGTCACACCCTGCCTTCAGTTTTTATCTCTTCAAAGGTTTTCTGAAGGAGTTCACTATTAGCTAGAAGATCTGCATGGCTGTAAAGCTACTACCAGTGTAAGAATCAAATAAAAAAATAAAAACTCGCAAAGTACTTGGAGCTTTTTCTCTGATAACTGGTAAATTGGTCCAAATCCTGGCTCTGTCCCTGGTTGCAACTTGATCTCATAATCCCAAGGTTGGTGCTTAGGTAACACTGCTGTTGTTGTCTCTTCCTGAAAGAGGTTATTATACCCAGGTCAATACTCTTCAGAGATCTCCAGAGGGTTAACAACTTCCTCTCTCTTCATCTCTGACTGTTTGGCCACCTGGTTCTGGGGTATACCTGTCAAGGTGGACCTCTTCTCTTGAGAGTTGTTCTTTCTGTCAGTGAGGTTCCACTGAGGACTCCTTCCCTCATCTGTCCACACCTTCTGTGGCTAGTAACAGGTCTGAGCTGTGTTGTTAGTGCAGTTCCTAAACGTGAGTACTCCTGTCCTCCAGTTAACAACTGGGTTGTGCTTCTTTAGCCAAGGCATCCTCAAATAGATATCCTGAGTGGCCAACTTGACGATATCAAGGTGGATCCTTTCAGTATAGTGTCCGGTAACTATTTCCATTGGCTGCGTCTCATGGCAGACTAGCTCTGTCTGTCTATTTACTATCGCAAGCTGATAGGGCTGCCGCTTGCGTCTCCTTCCAGTGCTGAGAGTATTGTAAAGTTATCTTGAAATGTAGTTTCCACTGACTCCAGAGTCAACAAGCACGTATGTCTGTACTGGCGTGTTAGCGTGTAGTGACACAGGTAATTGCAGGTGCTTTATGTTGCTAGGGGTCATGTTGTTGAGCTCCTGATGTCACCCCTTGACAAGGGAGTTCAGTCTTTTCCTGATCAAAGTGTTTTTCCACTGACTGGGCAATAGGTCCAGCCATTCCCATCAGTTCTGAGGAATCTGTTCATGAATTTGTCTTGCTGATGCTTGTCACATCCAGGCTTAAGGCAGTACTGCCAGTTGTTGATGTAGCAGTTGTTGTTGTTGCCTTGCTGTAGGAACATGAGGTGTTTGTGCCAATCATGTGTGTGCCCGGGGAATGCGGTGTGTTGGCGTTTGTCTCAAAGCTGGATCTCACACGTATCCTTCTTGCAATTGACCTAATGCTTGTGGCAGGTGGTGCGGTAGAGTGTGTGACGAGGCAATGGCAGAGCAGAACTCAAGCCTAACTGATTTGGTAACCTTGACCTGACTTGGCTTGAGACTTGAGACTTGGATTGATGTACAAGGCGAAAGACGAGGAAGGAAAAGAGAAAAGAAGAGAAGAAGCTGGGGGAGCAGGAGAAGTTCTTATAGGCAGGGGATCAGGCAACGGCGGAGCAAACAGGCAAACAGTGCAGATGAGACTTCCCGGCAAGGTGCGTGGCTTGTGCCAGATATGCAACTGGGCCAGAACCGTGACATTACCCCCCTCCTTCACATGGTGAACTCCTGTGAGCCTCAGGCCACTCGTGGGTGTAGTTCTGTGGCTGTGGTTTCCTTGGGTATTTCTCATGGAAGTTGTAGATGGCGTCTTTGGCATTGTCAAGATGCTCAATAGGCTCTTCAGTGGTATCTTCGATTGGCCATCCAGACCATTTGATCAGGTACTTGAACTTCTGTCAAGATGTTGCTGGCTTGGAGTCAAGGATTTCTTCAACCTGGAACTCTTCATCTGTGTCTTGACCAATGACAGGGCCAGGGTGTTCATTTGATTGGCCAGGGATAGGATTAGCAGGTGTCAGACGTAGAAGAGAAACGTGAAAGACAGGGTGGATCTTGAGAGTGTGTGGAAGCTCCAGATGGCAGGCACAGCTTCCGACTGTCTTCAACACCTTGAATGGTCCAATCCACTTGTTGTCAAGCTTTTTGCATGGGCGGCGTGTCCTGATGTTCTTGGTATTCAGCCAAACAAGATCTCCAGTTTGATAGGATGGTGACAGGACTTGATGCAAATTGGCGGCGTGAGCTTGAGCTTCCTGGGATAGTCGGAGTTCAGCTTGCAACTGTTCCAGAATCTGCGTCATTTCTCCAGAGATTTCCATAGCATCTTGGTTGCAGGCTTCACCCATGGGTGTGATGCTGAGCTGTGGATGGAACCCTTTGTTGGCAAAGAACAGTGACATGCCAGAGGAATCAGACTGGGAGTTGTTCTGTGTGAACTCTGCCAGAGGAAGCCATTGGACCCAGTCATCTTGGAGATAGTTGACATAGGATCTCAGGTAGTGTTCAAGCTCCTGATTCTCTTGTTCTGTCTGACCATCTGTCTCTGGGTGGTGTCCTGAGGATAGTCGTAGCATAACATCAAGATGGGCACAGAGTGCTTTCCAGAATAAGCTGACAAACTGACCTCCTCTGTCTGAGACAATGCTCCTGGGCAAGCCATGGGTACGGACAACAAACTGGATGAACATCCAGACAAGATGCGAGGTTGTCATCTCAGCACATGGCACAAAGTGGTGTTCTTTGGTGAGACAGTCAGTGATGACCCAGATGTGCTTGGCACCAGGGAAGCAGGCATCTCTTGACTTGGGCAAGTCAGTAATGAAATCCATAGCCAGATCCTGCCAATGTTGCTGAGGCACAGGAAGAGACAGCAGCTCTCCTTGGCGATCACGGGCAGGCTTTGCTCGAGAGCAGACATGACAATTCCTGATGTACTGCCGTATGATGTTCACCATCTTTGGCCAATAGTACCAATGAGACAGAAGATTGTGAGTCTTGTCAATCCCAGTGTGGCCAGCCATTGCTTGGTCATGGGCTTCTTGGAACAGGCGTAGGCGTAGCTCATCGTTCTCAGGGATCCAGAGTCAGTTCTTGTAGAAGAGACAGTCATTTTCCAAGCTGCAGTCTGAGAGAGACACTTCTCGACTGTGCCTGACACCATCCCTTAGCATCTGTGACACTGTTGCCACTGGATCGCCTTCAGCAAGGTTGTTATAGGCAGCTTGGATAACGTCTGAAAGAGGTGTAGCATCAGGTTCAGTGTCAACTGGTGCAGCTTCTGAACATCTCAGGATCTGGATGGGCTTGACTTAAACCTCTGAATGTGCAAGATTCTTGGGCTTGAGGATGACTTGCTCCATGAAGTCTTGACAGGGATCACTGTCTGACGGGAGGTCTTGGGAACGTCGAGTGAGGGCGTCGGCCTTGCACTGACTGCCTGGACGGTAGCTGATCTTGAAATTGAAGCATGACAAGAACTCACTCCAACAGGCTTGACAGCGGGAAAGGCGCTTTGACGACATGAAGTACTCCAAGTTCTTGTGATCAGAGATCACTTTGATAGGTTCTGGAGATTCTTCAAGCTCTGCTCGCCATTCTTCAAAGGCACAGACAATTGCCAGCAACTCTTTGTCGTAGATTTCGTAGTTGCATTCTGCCGGCAGGTGGCAGCGTGACAAGAAGGCAACAGGGCGTAGAACTCCTTCATGGTCTGGCTGTGACAGGACAGCACCAGAGACGTAGTCAGAAGTGTCAGTCTCAACAACACACTCCTTCTCCAGATCAAAGTGCTGCAGGATGGGTGCAGTGCTGAACACCTTCTTGATGCTTTCAAACAAGCGCTGCTCTGGGGTTTCCCACTTGAAGGCAACATTCTTCTTGGTCAGAGCTGTGAGTGGGGATGCAAGCTTGGCAAAGTCTTTGATGAACCGGCGGTAGAAGTTTACAAAAGCAATAAAGCTCTGCACTTCCTTGAGACTGGCAGGAGGCTTCCACTCCTTGATGGCGTCAGTCTTGGCTGGGTCCATACTCACAGATCCAGGTCAGCCGTCTTCAGTGGCAGACTGAATGATGAGGCTAAGGTACTTGACTTGATGGACTTCAAAGTCACACTTGGAGATGTCAACTTGCAGGCTTGCATCTCGTAGTCGACTGAGAACAAGCTTGACATGCTTCTGGTGTTCCTTGAGTGTCTGACTGTAGATAAGGATGTCATCCACATAGGCAGTGCCAAAGACATCAAGGATGTCAGGTCCCAAAACATCATTGATGTAGTTCTGGAACATGCTTGGAGCATTGGCAAGACCAAAGGGCATGACAAGGTATTCGTAGAGGCCTGAGCGTGTGCGGAACGCAGTCTTCCATTCTTCACTTTCCTTCATCTGGATACAGTTGAAGGCACCAACAATGTCAAGCTTGGTGTACCACACAGCTTTGCAAAGCTGGTCCAACATCTCCCGGATCAGTGGTAGGGGGTAACAGTTCTTGATGGTGATAGTGTTGAGTGCTCTGTAGTCTACACAGAAACACAATCCACCTCCTGGCTTCTTGACAAAGAGGACTGGTGCAGCAGCAGGTGATGAAGATGCTTGAATGAAGCCCTTGTTCAGGTTCTCTGTCAGGTATTTCTTGAGAACTTCAAGTTCTTCTCTGCTCATGCCGTACAGAGGTCCAGAGGGTGCCTGGGTTCCTGGTTCCATCTTGATCTTGTGGTCAACTCCTGGGCGTAGAGGAGGAAGCTTGTCAGCGTCATCCTTGCTGAAGACGTCCAGGAACTTGTGGTACTGAGCAGGGAGAAGTGTGGCAGGGTCCACACACTTCTTTGGCTTCAACGCCTGCTCAATGTCTCTCAGAGAAACACTGAACACCTGGTGATCTGGCTTGGCAGCAAGGAGAGAAAATGCGGCAGCATTGATGGGGATTGGCGTGGCAGAAAGAGGCTTGGGATCCTGAGGCTTTCCAGCAGACGTCTTGGCTTCAAGATCCAAAGAGATTGGATAGCCATTGTTTGACTTGAGGCATGCGGATCAGCAGTGATCTGACTTGAACATGATTGAGGTGTTTGCCCAATCAATGTGTGGCCTGTGCTTCTGGAGCCATGGCATCCCCAGAATCACATCATAGTGAAGACCAGGAGACACAAAGAGAGAGACTTCTTCCTGGTGCACACTATGTGCTGTGGTCATGATTGTCTTGGTGAGATGTGTGGTTTGTGACGTCTTGCCATCGAACAATCACAATGTGCGTGGGTAGGGGAGAGGTTCTTGGTGAAGAGATTGCGCAAAGGAAGCACCAATGCAGCCAAATGCTGAACAGCCAGAGTCAATAAGAGCATTGCACTTGAATTTCCCATCTAGGATACAAGGAAGAAACAAGCACTTGCTGTCCAATTGCTGGTCTGGAGACAGATAGCCAACATGGAGATTCTTTTCATGTCCTTGGGTGTGACGATGACCAAGGACTACTTGTTTTCCGACTCTGGAGTAGTCTCAACAGTGGCAGACTTGGTGGTGGTCGTGGTGGTGGCAACAACAGGCATGCTTTTCACTGGACAGAAGGTTGAGACGTGACCTTGGTTCCCACAGTAGAAGCAGAGGCCTTTGCTTCGGCGATGTTCTCGCTCTTCTGGCGTCAGCTTAGAGTGGCTGAGATCTATAGTAGGACTTGGTGGCTGTGGCGTGAAGGCTGGCTTGATGAACCCTGGACGCAGAACTGAAGCTCCTGACCGTGGAACTGAGGCTTGGGTGGGAGGTGCTTGACGTGGACGGCGAGAGTTGGCAGAAGTGGCACGCAACTGGTTGTCCTGCAGCTGGCATTCCTCAACAAGCTTCTGATAGCTGATGTTCTTGAGGTTGATGCTGACAAGCTGCTTGGCAAGCTCTTCAGAGACAGCGCATCGAAGATGGCACTTCAAGGCCTTGTCGTTGAAGCCTGTGCGTGGAGCATACTGATTGAACTCTGTGAAGAACTCGGCAAAGGAACAGTTGGCCTGACGTAAGGTGATGAGCTTCCTCTGAGCTAGGAACTCTGGGTCTGGGTCAGAGAAGGTGTTCCAGAGATCTTGGACGATGTCGTGCCAGTCAATGTACTGGCCAGCCGTGATCTTAGCTGAGATGTAGGACTGCGCAGTGCCAGTCGTGCGTGAAAAGACGTACGCAATCCGCGATGTTTCCGTGGGGTACCAGTCAGCGTTGAGCGTCATCTTGAGTGACAGTGACGTGATGAAGCTCTCAAGCTTCTCATGCGTGATTTCCGTGTTTCCGCCATCACCACTGAAGATCTCTGGGTCAGCAGTGCGTTCGGACTTGGACTTGGGAGTAGTGTTAGTAGCTTGAATTCGCATGAACTCTGCAAACATGTTGCGAAGGAACTCGTCATTTCCAGCAACTGGCATGGCTTGGTCTGGTTGTTGAGACATGACAAGGACGTGAACGTGGCTTGGTGAAGTGTGTTATGGTTGGGTAGGTCTTTCGCAGTGTGACAAGGCAATGGCAGAGCAGAACTCAAGCCTAACTGATTTGGTAACCTTGACCTGACTTGGCTTGAGACTTGAGACTTGGATTGATGTACAAGGTGAAAGACGAGGAAGGAAAAGAGAAAAGAAGAGAAGAAGCTGGGGGAGCAGGAGAAGTTCTTATAGGCAGGGGATCAGGCAACGGCGGAGCAAACAGGCAAACAGTGCAGATAGGACTTCCCGGCAAGGTGCGTGGCTTGTGCCAGATATGCAACTGGGCCAGAACCGTGACAGAGTGAATGTTCTCTGTACTTTCGTAGTTGTTCGTGGTAGGTGTAGTAGTGCTTTGTGCAAAACCTCCACTGTAGTTCGCTGTGCTGTAGGTTTTGTGAGTCCATGCTGTAAGCATAGCTTTCTTGTAGTATTTCTTCTTTGATAGATGTGGGTTTATCTCAGTCCCCATCAGAGGTGGTTAAGAGCTCCTGTCCCTTGTCCTGACCTGTCTGTTCTGGTAGATCCTTGCCTCCTGATGTTGCTAGTTGGTGGGCTGCTTCCAATGTCTGATCGTAGTTGTCCTATTGTTCAAGGGATAGCTGAGCCTCTCCTGGTAGATCCTCTGGCTTGATGATATTCCAGTCTCTGTCAAGTGTATTAAGTTGCTGTCAGTGTACCTTGTTCTTTGAACAACAGTCTTTCACCATGTGGTCTAGCTTGCCACAGGCATAGCACTTCAGTGCTTTCCTTTTTTTGTTGTTCCTTCCCTTTGTGAACCTTCCCCTGTGGTGGACTGCATCCAGTTCCATAGGTGCATAGCCATATAGATCATGTGGCAGTGCCTTGTTAGGCGGCTAGTAGTGATTGCTCACATGCCATGCAGGGTGGCTGTATCCTCTGTCATGGCATTTCTCCATCGCTCACTTGAATAGCTTGTCATCAATGTTGATTGCTTGTGTGATGAGCTTGTCCAGTGTGTTGACTACTTGTCTATCAAAAGTGATTTTGTCCTTTATGTTTTCTTTGAGTCTACATCAGTACATGACCATCAGGGTGTTGTTGTCCCAGTCAGTCAGTACTGAGTATTGCTTGAACTGCGTGGTGTACTCTGCGGTGGAGTGTTGTTGTTTGATGTGCTGGATCATTCGTATAGCCACTTTGTTTTTGTTAGATAGTCCAAAGATCCTTTTGATCTTGTCCTTGAATTATGTCTATTTCATCATCTATTCTGTTATGCTGTTGTAGTCTCTGTTTCCTGAGAGATGTTTGTTGACGTAGGGCTTGATCCATCAATAAGCATTACCTCTCATGTAAGTGGTTGCAAAGAGAGGCCACTTTTCTTTAGGCAGCTTTATCTCTGGTTGGAATTGAAAGTAGACTTGGAGTTGCATAAGCCAGTCATCAACCTTGTTCCTTTCACTATAGAACAGGTCTGGCTTGGTGACGCTAACTTTTCCATCTGGGAATCCGGGGTTGGTTACTCCTGAGGTACTCATCCTTGAGAGTCTTCAAAGTGTTGCAGTCTGTACTGTGCTGTCCTAACCAAGTATAGGATTAAGGGTAAGATGCGGAAAGCAGGTTGGTTCTCGCAGAAGAGGAGTGTCAAGGAGTGTGAAGAGGTTTGGTGGAACATGGTGGTGGTGACACCTGATCAATAGCTTTGTACAAAAATATTGTATTGAAGTAGATCTAGTTGTTTGGATCACAACATAAGTTGAAGATGATCATTCCATAAGGGAACTATCACCAGACTATATAGTGCTGGCCTGTCAAGACAATCAAGATTGTCTCGACAGTCCCACCATGTTATGTACCCTGCGTCAAGACTGGTGAGATTGTCTTGATACTTCATGCACACTGTGTCAAGACTGGTAAGGCTGTCTTGATGCTTCCTGCATCCTGCATCAAGACTGGTGAGATTGTCTTGATACTTCATGCATACTGCGTCAAGCCACCTGTAAGTCTTGACAGTCACGTGACCCCTTGTTGGTTGGTCACTTGACTTCCATGGTGTCCTCTTGCCTGGCCCGCGGCCTGATTGCCTATAAATGAGTGGCTCCCATCCCAGGGGTCGTAACAGGTGAGTGATGCAAGCTAGGACAAGTTTTGTGAGATATGGGTGAGTATTGCAAGCCATGGTGAGTCTTATAATGCAAGCTACTGCATGGCAAGTATTGCAAGCTGGGGGCAAATGTTGCAAGCTATAGCACATGTTGCAAGTTATGACAAGTGTTGCAAGCTATGACAAGCATTGCAAGCTATAGTGAGCTTTGTGAGTACTGTAGTAGGCAAGTGCCACAAGCTATATGGTGAGTATTGCAAGTTACAGCCAGTCCTACAAGCCATCACAAGTGTTGTGAGCTGTGGGTGGATATTGTGAGGTATGGCGAGGGGTGCAAACTAGGGTGAGTTTTGTGAGATGTGGGTGAGTATTGCAAGCTATGGTGAGTGCTACAAGTGATGGCAAGTGTTGCAGGCTGTATGCAAGTGATGATGGCAAGTGTCGCAAGCCACGGCGAGTCCTACAAGCAGTGTGAACTGTAGCAGCATAAGCAGCCAAGTACAGCTGTGATGATACAAAGAATTACTTGTGCCGTAAATGGGATGACAGTATGGCTGCAACAAGTTCCACATGTGTCTGTAGTTCTTTCAAGGCCTCACTGCTGTTGGGAAAACAAAAAGCCTGCCGTTGAAAAAAAGAGTGGGTGTATGCCTTGCCTTTCTTTCTTCTTCATGTTTTTTTCTTCCTTGTCCTTCCTGTTTCCTTTCATTCTTTCTTCATTCTTACTTCCTTCCTTCTATCCTTCCTCCCTTCCTTTCTTGTGTTCTTCTTTTCTTTCCTCTCCTCTCATTCCTCTACATCTTATCCTGTTCGTTCCCTCGGCCTTGTCCGTACCAGGCCACTCTCCCTAGTCGTTCTTTCTTGGTTCACTCTCCGTTCCTGTCCCTTCCATTTCCCGTGGTCCTATCCCGTGGTCTTCTTCTACGACAGTATTTTCGTAATTAGCGTGACACTGTTAAGCCACATTGTAAGCCGCATTTCAAGCCGCAACTTTTTGAGACGCCCAGCAACTTCACGCCAAGACAAACATGTATCGTGCCAGCGTCGACACCTGGCTCAAAATCAAAAATGGCGCTTATGTGCAAAAAGATGACCACTGGTAAACACCACCTTCTGGTCCTTGTCACTGATGGAACGTAGTGTGGCTGGACATAAACTTGCACATGATTACACGTACACACACGCACGCATCTGTGCACTTCACCGACACTTACTTGCAGATTTTCTTGATACGTGCTGGTACCTACTTGCAGAGCGCCGTCTGGTCACTGATCACTGATCACCAGGTACTGGTGCAAGAGCTGCGTCAAGACGAGATATACTGTACAAATGATTTGATTTAGAAGAGCTGGTTCTGAGGCTGATGCTGCTGATGCAAATGACAATCTCTTTTCACGTTCTTCTCTCAGTTCAGCTCAGCTCAGCTCAGCACTGCTCTGCTCTGCCATACCCTGCCCTGCTCCGTGCTCGAGTTGGCATAGACACAACACGATGACAGTAGCAGAGACAGAGGTAGAAACGATGGTAGAGACAGATACAGTGGTCATGTCTGAGACTGGAACGGAGATGCGAACACGAACAGAAAAGGCAAGTCTAAAACAGAAGAGTGGGGAGGAGGAGTAAAAGAGGCGAGCGAACGGGGATGGATCGGTAATTGGACTGGGTTAAGCAAAGCGCATCGGAGGCATCTGTCGACAGGAACCGAGATGAGGAGTTGGAGTGCAAGGGTGGAAGACTTGCAAAAGCCGAAAGGGTAGGAACGGCCCCACAGATGACCACCCTTACCCAAGAGCTTAAGACCGCCCCACCCGATGGAAGATGTCCCCATCGCAAGCATTCAACCCAGTCAGTTCGCCCGGATGGCCTCGCCACCGCCGCTTCTTAGCTTGCCGGTGTTCCCAGCTGCTCCTCCGGCCAGACCTTTGGCGTACCCAGCCTTGGCTGATGTCGACGTCGGCGGCGGAGGCGGAGGAGGCAACGGCGGCGTCGGCGAGTTCAGGCCCGACAGATCTTCGCCGTCGTAGTACTCGTCCCGGCCGTATCCGTCGCTCTGCGCACCGAGCGCCTGCGCGTCCGCCAGGTCGTTGCCGGCCGCGGTCGACTGAGCGTGCGGCTGGTTCGCCGCCGGATTCTTCGCCGCGACCTTGCCGCCTCCCTTCTTGCCCTTGCGGCCCTTCGTCTTGGCCTTCTCAAGGAGTCGGCGCTTCTCCTCCAGACGACGGCGCTCCTTGAGGTCGTTGATCTCGTACTGACGCACCAACGCTTCTGGCGGCGTGCCAAAGATGCTCTCGTACTCGCAGAACTCGCAGATCCAGATCTCGTCGCCGCTGGGAGGGTGATGGATATTCTTGTACCTCTGCTGCACCCGACGCTCGCGAGCGGCAATCAGGTACTGGCTGCCGCCGCGTTTCGGACGTGTCTTCTTGCCGGTCTGCAGCGTGGGTTGAGCCGTACTTGCCGTAGGTTGCTGCTGCTGTGTCTGCAACGGCGGCTGCGGGGGAGGCGGCACCGGGGCTGGGTGGTGCTGCTGCTGCTGCTGCTGTTGCTGCTGCTGGGGTACTGGTCGACCAAGACCTGGGGCGTACTGAGGCACCGGAGGAGCCTGCAGCGGGCGTCGGTTGCCGGCGAAGCCGGAGTTCGTTTGGGTGCCATGCGTGGCCGAGTCCCGACCCAGCTGGCTCGAGGCGCCAAAGGTTTTGGTGCCGAGGCTGGTCCCCGGCGGGCGTAACCCGGCCGGGTGTCCGCTCGGCGCAGCAGCCTCCCTCCCCGGCCAGGTCACGTTGGACGACGCCGTGAACGTAAACTGCGCATTGCTGGCGTTTGGCTTCCGTGAAGCCTCGAGCCGCAGCAGGCTCACGTTCTCCTGATCCTTCGCAGCGGCGGTGTTGAACGTGTCCTGAACGGCGTTGGCGATGGCAGCGCCGATGATGCCCGAAGTCGTCCTCGCGGACCCAGCGGCGTCCGTACCACCGTCCCTGTCGCCTGCGGCGAGCCTCGCGTCCGCCGGCGAAGTTCCGCCTTTGACGTGAATCCCACCAGACCACTCTCGAGCCCGAGTCCTGGCCGCCCTGCCACTGCCCCAAGCGTTCAAGCCGTCGCTGGAGACGCCCAAGGGACTCCGGATGGCGCCCGTCCGCCACTGGTTGCGCGCGAGACGTCCGCTTCCAGAGCCCGAGATGCCGCTGCCGATGCCAGAGCCGGACAGAGCCGAGTAGGCAGGGCTGCTGTACTGCTGTCCCATGGGCGCAGACACGTCGTCGGGCGACGCCAGGTCCGGGCCGTGGCGGGACGAGATGTCCAAGTTGGCAAGCTCGGCCGACAGATGATTCTGGTAGATGCCTGTGCTGCCGGGCGTGGGGATCTTCCGCTTCTTCTTGTTCTTGGTGTTCTCGAACGAGTCGTATCCGTCGACGGACGAGCTGGTCGAGTTGGGCGGTTTCGGTTGCAGGGGCGGCAGGTCGACGGCCTGTGGATGCTGAGCAAACCGGGTTTGGGCGGCGTGCAGCCCGTTCATCTCGTGATGGTCCTGCTGGTGCTGTTGCTGGTGCTGGTGTGGCAAGAACATGTGACGGCCCCGAGCCCCAATCGGCTCGTCGTCGCTTTCCAAGTCTGTCTCTGGGGGCGGCGCGTGCTCGTGCTGGCTACGGCAGATGCAGGCATGGTGCTGTTCGGGGCAGCTCGTGGCAGGGTCTCGAACAGCGCCGTCGATCCCGCTCCCACGCTCGGCGCCCGGATAGGAGTACGGGTAGTAGAAGAGCGAGGTCGGCTCTGGAGCGGGCGAGTAGAGGATGGCATCTGCCACCTCTGGGGACAGCAGTGACCGCAAACGGCGCTTCGGGAGCGGTCTGATGGGCCGATCTGGGTAGAGCGGAGATGGAACATCAGGGGCGTGCGAGACGGGCGAATGCGGAACATATCGCGTCGCTGTGATATGGAACGTATCCTTTAGCCGAGCACACATCGTCCTCACGCTTGCCAGGAAGGAGGCCATGTCATCCATGTCGTTGCGTTGACGACGATGGTGATGACGACGGGGGTGGGGGATAAAGGACTGAGCAGGCAGGGATGGACTCAAGGGTATCACCAGTCTCGTGCGGTGGAGGTGGGCAGCATCCAAAGTGGCGAATTTTTTTTCTCAGATGCGCAACAAGCACCAAACGGCGATGGCGTCGGACGGGGAAAACATTCTTACCCATGAGCAGACAAGCTCCGATAGTGTCCTGGAGGAATTCACCGGCCTTCAAAAGAGGCTCAGGTGGGAGGATGGAACTCTCACGATTTGCCCACTAAAAGCAGGTGTTATCAGGCTTGCAGCATCCAGGCCAACACTATCACAATATTGTTTCCTGCTTCCTTCCTTCTCTGCCCACAGGGCTATGACATCACCAGCACGCAAACAAGACAGGCACGATCGAGGCTTTTGGGATGAGGAGATGTCCGGGCAGGTCAAAAGCAAAGGTGCTACGATGCGTAGCGAGCCCAAGGCGCGGGCCTTTATCGATCACTAGAAAAGTCGCAGAACCACATTATCAAAACGATGCAATCCGGCAGCAGCAATCGAGAACGTCTCGCCGACCAGACGTCTCCCTCCATGTCTCCCTTCCTCTGTCTATCAGGTCGACATCGGGGGGCCTCCTGGGATGTGACAGCTTCAAGCAGAAAATCGTCCAGCTTACCAGATGTGTGCACGAGCTAAATGGAAGCTTCCAACGGCGAGGAGCAACGAGACTTCCTCCGACGCAGGCGTAGCAACAACGGGGAGAACAGTCACCGGCTTCTAAAACAGCATCGTCCGTGGCCCTTCGCCTCTCTTGCTCTCTAATCTCCCATCAATCTTTTCCTTGTCCCATCTACGTCCATTTGTAGCAGTACCTCCGACGTTGCGACGTGTACCGTACTGAACTGTGCTGTCCCGTAGTAATCGATGCGTCAGCAGCTCACTAAGCCTGTTTGAGATTGAGGCTCTGTAGCGTCGCTTGCCCGACTGGGCCGGTGAGCCCCGGAAGGGTTAATTACCGGCCGTTTCCGCCAGGCGACTGGTGCTCACTAATCATAGGAGGCATCACGAGTACGGAGTACGTACGAGTAGTACGTATGTACATCCTGTTCGACTGGTATCCCGCCGTCGGAGCCTTTTCTTCTTCCGGAAGCCTAACTCGGGGGTAGATTGGCCTCGATACCCAGCCTGGACCAATCAGCTGCTATGAGCGCCTGAATTTATCATGGCAGCAGCCAATAGAAAATTAGAAATCAGATGAATTCAATGGGTTGCACTGGCTTTCCCCCTATCGATAACCTCACCGGCAAGAGGCTTTCGGCGTTTCGGTCGGTCTTAAAAGCTTCCTGTCGACTTCCGTCGTCATCGCCTCCGCCCTCGCCGCCTAAAACTCCCCTCGAGGCGTGCGACCGCATCAACATCGCAACCCTTCGATGGGGGGTTTTCCTGTGCTACATTTCTCCAACACCAGAGCATCCCTCCACCCTTCACCGTCCAAACTCACCGGCACAGCCAGCCCGCCAAAGGTCAGCTGCTTCTGCGGTATCTATCTACAGTATCATCGAAAGCGGCCGATCTTCTATCACCCTTCCGTGCCCTCGTCTGTCGCTTGTTTCGAAGCCGACCCTCGCTGGCAGAGGGCAGATGGCCTCCGCTCTTCGGCGGGGTACCACGGCGCACAAAATGCGCATGGCGGTACCTCGTTTCCTGGGAGCCAGTGCACGCCATCTGGGCGGCCAGTGGCGGGGTCACGTGGAGATTTTGGTGGACGGCTCATGCCATCCGCGCAGCCCATTGCAGCGAGCGATGCGCCCAAAAGACGAAGTGGAAGAACACAAGAGGGAGTGCGATGAGCTCTAGGATCGCAGTCCCCTCCACCACGCCCATCCACCATCTGCGTCCCTCGGTTCGAGATCGCGAGCAACCCTCGCGGCGAGATCAGCTGGAAGAGCCTCTATCGTGTTCGCCAACCCTCAATCTCCTCTTGAGCATCGTCCCAGGCACGCCAGGACCGGGACCCCTCGTTTGGGGCCGCTAGAAGCACAGAAACACTCATTTTTCCACCTGCCGACTCCGCTCGCCCACCGTCACAGCTGTTGTCGGTGACTCGACCGACGTTGCCTGTACCTCCATCGACGTCGTCGAGGACGCATAGCCTATCTCTGCGGATCGTGCCCCTTCCGCGCCATGCCTCAGCGTCGGTCGTCGAGGGCTCTCGTGACCCAGCCCTCGAGCGCTTCCCAGCAGACCGTCGAATCGTCATCGTCCTCGACTACGTCTGGCCGCGCCGAGCGCCACACGCGATCTCACACCAAGACGTCGAACCCGCAAAAGACCGTCACGCCTCGCTCGCGCGGCTCGGATGAACTGTCGGCGGCCCGGCCCGAGCAGGCCCAAGGACGCCGTCCCAAGCGCAAGCGAGGTGGCGGAGAGGATGTTGCTGCTGACCCGGCGCCAGAGCTCGCCGTCGCCGCCGTAAACGCTGAGGCTGAAGAAGAGGCCCACGACGATGAGCCAGATGAGGATGACGAGGAGGTCACTCGCTGTGTCTGCGGGCAGCTGGAGTACCCGGGGCCGCCGTTTCCAGTCTCGACCCAGCACGACCGGGGTCTCCAAGACGACCCGATCCCGCGATCGCCGGTGGACTCGGCCGATCCCCCGCCGGAGGAACCTGGCAGTCTCTTCATCCAGTGTGACACCTGCAAGGTCTGGCAGCACGGCGGCTGCGTCGGCATCATGGACGTCAGCATGAGCCCGGACGAGTATTTCTGCGAACAATGTCGTCGCGATTTTCACAGCATCGCACTAGGACCGAAAGGGTACGTAATAAGGTCCCGGCTTTCTATTGTCGTGCGTCGTGTGCGCCATTCGGGCATTGGAAGACCGCTGACAATAGGGGAGATGCCACAGCCAACGGTGGTCACGCTACCTACCTGTAGTCGGCCCGGTCTCATCCAAGGCTTCACCCACATCTTCTCACCCGAGAGAGACCGAAATGAAATCCTCACGATCCAAGACCGCCGCCCAGAACTCGCTGGCCCAATCCAGCAAGCGACGGTCAACCATGAACAGTCGCGACGCCGCCTACGACGAGGAGGAGCAGCTCCGCCAAGCCATCGAGGAGAGCAAGGCAGCGAAGATGGCCGGGCTTCGACAGGACGGGAAGAGGTCGAGCAGCGATAGCCAAGAGTGAGTTGTGTCCTGCTCCGCCAGGCTAGGTGACCCGGTCGCTGCTGACGTCGTGACCCTCCGTGAAAGCGGCCCTGCCAGTACTCTCAAGCGCCCAAGGACGACTTCTCGTTCGGCGGCGTCTGGCTCGCCACCGAACGCTCAGCATCGTGAGCAGTCCCAAGCCGACGACGATACCACCGGGAACCGAGGAGGGGCGCCCAAGCGGGGACGGGCCGCGGCGGCGCGCCAGCAGCAAGAAAACGAATTGCGAGAGCTGGAGGCACAACGCACCCGAGAGAAGGCCGAGGCGGCCGGGAGGCGCAAGGGACGGGCCGATCGGCGACGAGCAGAAGGTGTGTTCCTCGTTCGAGCGTGTGTCGCGGGTCTGCCGATACCCGACGGCAACGAGCGTGGAGTGGTCGCTGACGATTGCAGAATCCGAGGCTCCCAGCGAACCTCCAATGTCTCGTACCGGCGGTGCCATGAGCCCGCCGGCGTCCACGACGCGCTCGGTCGAGGCGCGTGCCACCCCACGATCCGGCAAGAACGCGTCGACCAACGCGCAAGCCTCGGCGGCGGCAACGGCGACGACGACCGCTCCGCGGAAGACCACCCGGCCGCAGGCCCGACGAGGCCGACTCGGTCGCAACCAGTACACTCGAGACCGCGACCTCGCTCGAGACGCGGCCAACGGCATGCGGGAGCCGTCCGCCGCACGAACCGAGTCACGTGACGGTCCCGGAAAAGACGACGCCCGGAACGGTCTGAACGGCGAGTCGAGCAAACCAAGCAGACCGCGACACATGAACCCGAACCGGACGACGATGAACGACATGAGACGCCGAGCGGCCGCCATCCTCGAGTTCATCTCACGGGTCCAGGTGGAGATGGCCACCGAAAAGACGCCAGCGGCAGCGGTTGGTAGCAGCGCCCCGCCGAAGACGACGACGGCGACGACGAAGACGGCCGCGGCGACCAGTGGACCAGTCGGCAAGACGGATGGCGCGGTCGACACCGGCGGTGACGTTCCGAAGATCACGTTGACCGGGGGAGAAGAGAAGGCTGGCCCCGCAACCACCGAACCGGCGGCCGAGGCCAGCGGTAGCGGCAGTGGCAACCAGACGCAGACCGACGCGGCCAAGACCGAAGAGAGGAAGTTTACCGATCTCAGCACCGTCGAGATGATGGATGTCTTGACCCGGAACATTGTTCTCTGGCAGCAGGAATACGGAAAGTGGGGCGATAAGTGAGGCGACGACTCGATACCGAAGAGCAAGAGCCTCCCTGGGCAGCAAGAAAGGACTCAACTCATGATCACGAGAATGTAGTCGACTGGGGTGGTGTCTCTTGTCCTTCATGTTGCCTCAGTTCCTTTCTGGTCGACTTTTGCCAGGTTTGGACCGTTCCAGAATTGTATCTTTCCAATCGATACCCACGAGCCTACGGCTTGCCTTTCTGCGTGCCTCGCACCCGACTGCATCTTCGAAGAGATCGGGCTTCCCCAGTACCTCAAGCCCTTCATCCCACCCTGGCTCTTCCTTTGCTCCCTCCCCTTTCAAACAAGCCAAAGAAAACTCTTGAAATCGGGCTCAGGCAATTCTCGGTACCCAAGTGCTGGTGTTTCAGAGACTGCAGCGTCCTACCTAAGGGAAGGATGGATGCAGCAAGAGATGCCCCCTACGCAGACGAGACGTGAATGTGTAGTAATGTCCTTCAAAGTGGGCAACGTGACGACGGCATGTAGGCACACTTCCTACTGGGACGTGTATCTGTACTCGCCCTAAGAACACAGAGCCGCATTGGGAGAAGCAGCCCCACGAGGATGCAACTGAGAGATGCCGAAGACACGATCAACTCTTCTCTGCTGGACGATCGAAGCAGAGGCGCAGGAGAGCTAGTCTTGGAACCGCTCGATGTTCTCAGCAAAGGCCGTAAGACCAGTAGCCGGTCGACATCAATAAAGCGCACGGTGACAACGGTAGCTGGAGGTACGACACGCCGTCGGTACACCAGGCGTTCTGTAGCATGACTTGGGAAGGCATCACCGAACGTCGGGCTCTTTGCGGAGTACTTCGTACGTACCGTGTACGGAAGGTTGGAAGTACGTATGTACTGCTGAGTAGATCTGCCGCGTCACTTTTCCACGGCACGAGGGGGCACGGGGGGGTACCGCGGTCGGCAGGCTTGCCGTGCTTGACTAACAACCACCACGGCCAGCCATAGCTGTAGTCGGTACGATACGTACGTACTACAGGTACGTAGGTATGTACGTATGGGTACCGTACTGTATTCTCAGCCACGGCAGAGAGCAATATACCACAGTGCTACCTAAATGCTCGTAGGGACAAAGGGTCACCGCAGCCTTACACTGACAGAACCGTCACACATTTCACTCCAGCACAACTCCAGTCAGTCAGTCCCAGAGAGACCAATTTCCTACAAGTGATGCGTCATGCTGTCATACACTCCTGTCAATACAGCAGTGAGACTGTGCTGACTCAGCAGGAAGGTATAGTCCCATGCTTACCTTGTACGATCAAGTGCAACACTGTCGGTCATGACTGTCCAGCGCGAGCAGATGCAGTTCACAATATTTACCGTACGAGTACGAGTATGTAGTCCAATACGGTAGATGAAAACCAGCCACTATAGCACAGTCTAATCTAATACGACCGACTTGATCTCCATACAGCAAGGAAAAGGTGACGTGAGCGTACGTAGCAGCCTCACCCGGTCGTCCCAGACGGTTGATGGCTACGTATCCTCAGTTCTGACCCTGCTGGCTCGGTCCCACGAGAAGCGTACGAGGACCACGAGAGGACCACACCAGGACTCATCATACACACTCACCCGCAAGCCCCCCCCCATAGCAGAGCTACCCAAGCAACCCCCACCCCTCATCCCCCACCCGCAAGCCCTTCCAAAGAAGAGCTATACAAAGACCAAGAAAGGGACGGGATAGAATCATTGAAGAAGCACATGCGGATGTATACGAGGACTACGAGTGATAACAGCATCATGGCAGGAGCACAACATGATCTAGAAGATAAAAGTCCCTTGCGTCTGTCTATGACGATGAAGAAACTCTCTGGCCCAAGCACGGAGCCCGAGGGGAAAACCCAAGAGCGAGACTTGGGAGAGTGACTCGACAGTGAACCCGAGCGAGTGACTCGAGAGAGAACCCAAGAAGAAACCCAGGAAGTGGTCTAGAATGCGCCAAAGAGGGTCTCCCCAAAAAGAGCCCAAGAAGAGGACGAAGAAGAGGACGATGAAGAGGACCTTTGCAAGGATGTGTAACTCTTCCTGGAGGGGGAAGGTGCTCATCTCCGTAAAACATATAAAAGACACACACACACACATACACATACACACGGGCGCGCGTGCGCGCGTGCGTGCTCGCAGAGAGAAATGCAGGCCCAAGACTCCAAAGTCCACAGCCGTCCATGTCTCGAGGTCGCCAGACGTCCACGTCCGCAGCCTTCCACGTCCCCAGGGTCCAACCACGATCCCCGCTGGACAGCATGGACAGCATAAAACAGACAAGCAAAGAAACAAAGAAAGAATGAAAGAAAGAAAGAGGGAAGGAAAGAACAGCGGCACAAACGAACAGAGGCTCCTCACAAGAAGCCCTTCGCCAAGGTCTTCCTCCTCTCAGTACTGGACGAGGTAGGCGGGACGACGAGTTGACTGGCTCTTCGCGCGGCGACACGGCCCTGGTCTGTGGTCTTTCTTGCCGTTGTCGCTGGTCCTGCCGCTCCTGTCGCTGCGGGTGCTCCTGCGTCTGCGTCTGCGTCTCCGTCTCTCTCTGCCGCTGACGATGACGCTGATGCTGACGCTGGTGATAATAGCGACAGGGACGATGAGGATGACGCGACCCCGTTCCCGTTTCCGGCTCCGGCCCCGGTCCCAGCTACGGCTATTGACGGGGATTGACCTCTGCTCCTTCTCCCCTCTCGGTCGACCTCTCTTGCGTTCGCGTTCGCGTGCGCGGTGCCGCTGGCCGAGTCTGCTGCGGCGCCAACGACGGATCTGGGGGGGCCGGAACGCGGGTTGGTGGATGGTTTCGTCGACGACGGCGTTGTCGTCAGCGATGAAGTCGAGTTCGAGATAGGACCCGGTGACGACGCGGCGTGCGCAAAGGCTGGGCGCACGCGCCCCGGTGACGAGCGTAGCTGTGTCGTGACGTTGAAGCTGCTGCTCCGACTGGCGACGCCGCCGGCTTCGCTGAGCGCGGCGAGAGACATGGGTGCGTTGCGGCCGAGCATGAGTCGGTGTTGATGCTGATTCTGGTGGTGGTGATGATTGTGGTGGTTGTCGCCCCCGGATCCCGCCGTCCCCGTCATCGGACTGTTCCTCTCCAGACGCAGCGCCTTCCAGCCCTCGAGTTCGCGCTCGAGACGAAGGCCCTTCTCGCGCTCCTCGCGCAGCTCGCGTTCGGCCCGACGCGTCTGCAGCTGGTTGCCCGAGTCGCTGGCCTGGAGCTCCTCGATCGTCTGCAGCAGCCGTTCGACCTTGTCGCGCCCCTTGCTGATCTCGTCGCTCAGCTGCGCGTTGATCTTCTCGCGTCGCTGGATCTGCGCTTCGAGGTCCCGCACGGACCGGTCGACGTTGCGTATCGACCGCTGCGACTTGCTGTGTTCGGATTCTCGCGCCTCGAGCTGTTTCTCGAGCTATCGTTGATCGTGATTAGCTGCGGATCGACTGGGGGACGGGGACGACGGCATGGGTCTGGTCGACCGGGGCGACACTGCGACGCCCAGGGACTGGCCATCGATCGATGGGGCATACACCGGCACACGCACCTCCTGGATCCGTCCGTGCAGGAACCGCACGTCCTGGCTCGCCGACGCCGAATAGCTCTTCGTCTCGAGGTCCACCAGTTTCAGCTGCAGATCCTTGGCCGTCTTCTCGAGGCCCATCTTGTCCTTGTGCAGCTGGCCGTTGGCCTCGCGCTGGCTCGTGATGTCCTTCTGCAGCTCGGCCGCCAGGGCCTCGGCCCGACGCATCTTGCCGACCGCGGCCGCCGCGATGTCTTCTTGCTGCGCGAGGCTCGACTTGAGCTCGAGAAGCTGCCGGTCCATGCCGGCGGCGTTGCGCATCGACGGGCTCTCGCCGCGCGCGAGCTCCTCGAGCCGCTCGCCGGCCTCGGCCAACCGCGCCTCGAGCCCGCGTTTCTCCTTCAAGAGCCCGTCTCGTTCGGCCGCGGCGTCGTCGACCGATGTCCGCAAGCTGCGCACCTGCGAGAGCAGCGACACGATCTTGCCCTGCGCTTCGTTGTGCGCCGACACGGCCTCGTCGCGCGACGTCGACAGGTCCTGCAGGGTCATCTCCAGACGAGACTTCTCCTTGGCCCAGGTCGAGCTGTTGAGCACCTCGTCGTCCCACTTGGACCGCAGGTCCTCCAACTCCTCGCGCAAGTGTCTGGAGTTGAGGCGGTCGTCGTCAGTACTCTCTCGAACCAGAAAACCCCGAGACTTCTTTCGTTCACGTTCTTCCAGAGACAATAAAACCGGGGTGAGACATACGTATTCTCAGACTTGACGTCAACCACATTCTCCCGCTCCATCTCGAGTTCGCCGGTCAAGGCCGACAGCTCCGTCTGGTACTTCCTGCGAGTCTGCTCCATCGAGTTCTCCTTGTCCTCGAGATCCATCGCCCTCTGGCTCCGGTAGTCCTCGAGCTCGTGCTGCAGCCGCTTCTTCGCCTGCAAGGCGCCGTCGAGATCGGCCGACATGTCCTCGACCCGCCCCTCCAGATTCTGGCTCTGCCGCTGGAGATCCTCGATCAAGGAGTCCGTCTGCTTGCGCTCGGCCATGATGGTGGCGCACGTGTCCTCGGCCTCCTTGGCCTGCGACTTCGCAAACTGCTCGGCCCGGCTCGCTTTCAGCACCGCGATCTCGGCCTGCTCGAGCTTGTTGAAGTACTCGTCGGCCCTCGCACGATACAGGTTGAGACTGTCGTTGAGGTCGGCGCCCCGGGACGTCTCGGCGTCCAAGCGGATCTGCACGTCCGCGAGCTCCTGCAGCAGGTGGCTCCGGCCCACGGCATCCTGATCTCGGCCCGCGGCCAGCTCCTGCATCTCCGACTGAGCGTCGCGAAGTTCCATCTCCAAGGCCTCCCGCGCCTGCTTCAAGCCATCGAACTGCGTCTTGGCCTCGGCCAGCTCTGCCACGGTAGAATTGTGCATCTGCAACAACGACTTGCGAGACCGCTCCTGCGAGTTGATGAGGTCGTACAGCTCCTCGTGAGACTGGGTCTGGACGTCTCTCAGCGTCAACTCGCCGGACTGGATCGACTTCTCGAGCGCCGACACCTTCTTGGCCGAATTGTCCAACATGTCGTGCAGACGGTTGTTCTCGCGCTCGAGCTTCTGCACTCGTCGCAGCGACGGGCTTTCGTCCTGCCAGCTGTCCCGCAGCGGAGTCAGACGTCCGATCTGGTTCTGCAGATGCCGGTTCTGCATCTCCGTCATCTGCAGTTGGTTCTGGACCATCTCGAGCTCGGCCGCTAGATCCATGCGCTTGTGATAGGTGATGGTGTCGATGGTCTTGTCGGACCGGCTGGAGTCGTGCGTCGCGTCGGTGGCGTTGCTAATTTGGCGGCGGGTCGGTGTGGACGTGTTCGACCATCGGTTCGCCTCATGTCCGCCTCTGAAGTTCTTGGGCGAGCGCGAGTTGTGCAGGTTGTTCTGGTCGAGCTCCTCCAAGAGATTGCGCTTCGACGAGAAGTGCCTCTCGTCGATCTCGGAAATCTCCTCCTTGTACCGGCGTCGGAGATCTGCTAGCTGTGTCTCGGCCCGAGAGCATCTCTCAGTCGACACCCGAAGCCCCTGCTGAGCCTCCTCGAGCTTCTTGGCGAGGTCGACCGTCCTCGCGAGATCCCGATTGCCAGGTTCCCACACCGCTGGCACCTCTCGATTCGGGTTGAACACCTTCTGTAGGAGCATCAATTGGCTGTGGCATTCGGTGAGCTGAGCGTTGGTCTGATCGAGACTGGCCTGCACCTGACGCGTGTTGGCCTGCGCTTGGGCCCGAAGCTGCTTCTCCGTCTCAAGATTTCGATGCGCCTCTGCCAGCTGGATGTTGAACGTCGAGGTTACCTTCTCGGCGTTGCGGCTCGTCTTGTGTTCGCGCGCCACCTCATGCTGAAGATCCTCGAGGTCCAGCGAAAGCTTCTCCTTGGCCCTTTCGAGCGACGTCATCGACATCTGAGCATCCCCAAGCTGTTTCTGCAGCTTCTTGTTCTCCCCTTCAAGCTTTGTCTTGTCGGTCTGGAGAGCCAGGAGGCGCGACCGCTGGGTCTCGCCGGCCCTGGAGTTCGACCTAGCAATGTCCAGGTTCTTCTGCTGGATCTTATTCATGAGGGCGCGGTTGTCGTTCTCGGAGGCGGCGAGGCGTCCTTTGACGGTGACGAGCTCCCTCTCGAGACGCTCTTTGTGCTGATCGTGCTCGAGCCGGAAGATGTCCGAGTCCGCGATCGTTTGAGTCAGCTGCTGGACTTGAGACGAAAGGTGGGCGCGCTCGGCCTCCGATTCGGCCAGCGCAGCCCCTTTCGCATCGAGCTCGCGACGAAGACCAGCTTGCCTCTCCTTGACCTGCCGGGACAATGTCCTCTCCATGTCTGTTTCGGTGTCGAGCCTGGACCTTTCGCTGGCGCTGAACCGCTCCCGAAGCTTGCGTAGCTCATTCTGGAGCTCCTTCCGCTCCTTTTCTGTCGACGTCTTCGCCTCCATGATGCTCCGGAGGTTGTCCTGTTGCATGTACAGCTCGCGTTCGATGGTAATCTTCGAATCGGTCAGGGCGTCGTACTCGCGCTTAAGAGTAGAGTACCTGTGTTCTCCGAGCATGTGCACGTCGTCTCTGGACTGTCTCTCGCGACTGAGCTCCGTTTGCACCTGAAACAGCTCCGCTTTGAGGTCCTTCATCTGCTCCTCCAAGATCCTTCGACCCTCGCCAGATCTGGCATTTTCCGAGATTTTCGCTTCCAGTATGTCCTTCGCGTCTGTAGCTTCCCGTTCAAGCTGCGAGTGTTGAGATTGCATCGCATCCCTTTGTGCTTGGGCTTCGCGAAGGTGCTTTTGCAGATGATCATGCTTTGCCGAAAGCGATCGTCGCTCTTCGTCGAATGCCTTCTGTTCGGTTTCGTGCTTCTTCACATCCGACCGGAGGATGGAAAGTTCGCTCTCTTTGCGTGCAATCATGTCTTCGTAGTCGGTAGAAGTGGACGACAGCTCGGACAGCTGGTGGCGAACCTGGCGATTCTCATCGAGGAGATCCTTGACTTGCTTCGCCGACACCTGAAGTTCCTTGGTGGCGCTGGCGAGCTTCAAGTCGAGATCCTGGTCGGTTCGTAAAAGCTTGGTCTCTAGCTCTTGCAGCTTTCGCTCTTTGAGGCTGACGTGGCTCTTCAAGAGCTTGATCTCCTGGGAAAGGCTGTCCTGCCGGTCATCTTTCTCAGAGCTGGCTCGGCCCACCTCTTCCAGCTCCTGCTCCAGAGCATTTATTCTCTCTTCATATGTAAGTTTGCATGCCTCTAGGGTCGAGATGATCTGAGCCGCGTGATCAAGCTGCTCACGTCGAGCCTGGGTCTCTTCTTCCGCCTTCTTCTTCGCAGCAAGGAGCTGGTCTAGCTGGTCCTCTAGCTGTTCCTGGTCGCATACGGCCTCGGCGAGCTTGTCTGCAAGCTCTGTCTCCCTTTGCTGCAGCCTAGTGAAGATCTCTTCTTTGTCCAGTGCAAGGGCACGTTCACTCTCCAGCGTGTGCTGAATACGCTGAACCTCGAAATCCGCTCTTCGTCGCTCGTCCTCCAGGCGCTGGACATCCGAGACCTCTTTCTGCAGCTTTGTCTCAAGCTTTCGGATCGTCTCGTCGCGCTTCTTGACCTCGCCTGATGTTCTGGTCGCGCCCAGCAGAGGCTTCATCTGAACGTAAAGGGACCACCATGGACTTTGGCATAGATCCAGATAAGTCCTGAAGTTTCCATGTATGATCTTCGAAGCTTCTGCTCGATATAGCCGCTTCTGTACAGTTCGCCGTTGCGTGAAGCCGCGAGCGACTGACTGAAACTTGGCGACGATCTCACGGATCAATGCATCTCGTTGCTCCTCGAGCTCGGCCAGAACACCGGCTCGGAAAAACACCTTGGTCAGCCCGACTCGGTAGAGCGATGGATCTAGGTTGAGCTTCTCCAGCATGGTTCGAGCTGCGGCCTGACCCTCGAGGTAGCCGCTGGGCATATTGCGACAGAGGACCTCGTACCGTTGCCTGAACTCAGCAAACAGCAGGCGATTGGGAAAGCCAGTACGAGCAATGCGTATGCCCTCAAGAACACCGTTGCATCTCAGCTGATCCAGGACTAGCGGGGCGCTGAATATCTTCGGGCGCTTCTTGTGGTTTGGAAGTATGCAGCGAACGAAATGTGGGTGAGTCGAATGCAGTTGGTTCATCAGGCTGCTCAGTTGCTCCTTGTGACGTTGCGCGACGGTGCGGAAGAGACCCTTCTTCACCCGACTCCTCGAGGCTCCAAGTTCCTCTTCGTGCTCCAGGCAATCGGCAAAGAGGTGAGCGATGTGCCTGTCGTTTGACTTGGCAAGGAGCCTGGTGAGATTGTCGTTCATCGGGTCCTTGTTCTTCTCTAGCCATCCCTCCGTCGTGTATTCCACCTCTGCCGCGTAATGAGTCAACATGAAACCCTGCTTGAGGAGGGACCGCCTGTATTTCGGAGTCTTCCGATCCCAGAGCGAGTGTAGCTTCTCAGTGAAGGACTTGTCGGTTGCCTTGGGCATCACGGCGTCTTCGTCGAGACACGAGAAGATTCCAATAGGATTCGGAAGCTCGATCAGGTCGATCGTCGGCTGCAGGTCCTTTCCAAAGTCGATGAACCTCCACTCGATCTTTTCCCGAGCGTATTCCTCCTGCTCTAGGACGAACATGTGGTGGTTGAAGAACTGCTGGAGTTTCTCGTTCGTGTAGTTGATGCATAGCTGCTCGAAGCTATTATCCTGAAAGATCTCGAAGCCAGCGATATCCAGCACACCAATAAAATGAGCATCGTCCAGACCTGCGCCAGAGCGGTCCAGCCGGCGATTTATGCGGCCAACGAGGTCCCCGAAGCAGCGTTCGTAAAGGCCTTTCGCCAGCGCGTCGATGGAAAGCCGCACCTGCTCTGGTGTCTGTACCTTCTCGACCATCTCCTTTCCAGCTTTCACCCGAGGGTGGAGCAATCCTCGAATGAATGGCTCTGTGGGGATGCCGAGGACTTGACAGACCAGCTCTGCCTGCGCTTGCGCGGCCGGGTCCAAGCGTGCTTGATCGGCACGAGCACTCTCCTTGATCACCTGGATGTTGCCGAGATGTAGCACAGCGGCGATGGTCCGAAGAATGCACAACTGGTCGTTCTCCGAGAATCCCATGACGCTGAACGCTTCCAGCAGGAAGTTCCACTCCTCGCGGTCAGATACGCCCGCAATCACGTCGTTGCCGTCCCGGGTGTAGGCGAAGTCTTCGATGTCGGCGTCCTGTAAACATAGGGCTTCCTTCGTCCCGCGATCAGCGCCTCGGAGAAGCTGATAGAAGATATGGTAGTTTCTTTCGTTCGAGTTGAGCCGCACCACACGCGACTTCTCCAAAAGATACCAATCGATGTATGCGCCAGCAATCTGGCCACCCCGGTTGAACTCGATCCGAATGAACTTGCCGAATCGAGACGAGTTGTTGTTACGCACGGTCTGGGCGTTGCCGAATGCTTCGAGGATGGGATTGGCACGTAGAATCTGCTGAGACAAGTCCGATAACCTCTTTCCAGACTTTGCGCCTGGCGAGTCTGACGTGGCCACAGCGGCCAGGTATTGAATGACCTTCTTCGTGTTCTCCGTCTTGCCCGCACCCGACTCGCCGCTGCAATCAACCGTCAACACGCCGTCTTCTGTGCCGACGATGGAGAATGGAGACTGACGTCACCAGGATACTTTGATTTTCTCCCTCTTCCACTAGGTTTCGGAAGGCCTCATCCGCCATCGCAAAGATGTGAGGCTTGTTGTCCTCCCGAGCCCGGCCCTTGTACATCCTAACGTATTCATTGCTGTATATGGGCAACGAGCAGTACGGGTTGACGGTGACGAGGAAGAGTCCGGAATAAGTCTGATGTGATCAGCGCCAGATACTTCTTCCCTTTGCAACGTCAAGGACAAACTTACGTAGATAAGATCTGCTTGGTATCTCGTGGATATATTATGTACGACAGACGCCTCGTTGAGATGCGTCAACTCCGCCATGTCGCCAGCTTTGTCAAACTTGGCCGGGTTGACCTTGTCGACATCACCAGGGTCGACTCCTCTCTGCTGTTCATCCACAAAAGTCAGCGCGAATCCCCAGTTTCCGAGAGGTGCACTGCGTACGGTCCCATCGTCGCACTGGACGAGCAGTCGACCTGCCTCCGTCTCCTCGACGACCCATCCTCGTACGAATGCATTTTCCAGATCCTTTAACCAAACGTAACGTCGACCGGAGAAGTCGTTCTCGCCTTCGATGCCTCGCACATCTTCCACCCCTCCTCGACCCTCTTCTGACTTGATGAATTGCGGCGCGAAGGTGTTCGATGTGCACTGTGCGTTGGTCCTCGAGTTGGCCCTCGTTCGGCCGCTGGACGTGCCCAGAAGCGCCGACATGGATTGGTTCCGACCATGTACGCCAGGTGGGGGTGCCGAAAGTGGTGATGATATTAGTGCCGATCTTGGTCTGGGGTTTCCATTAGGTGATCCTGACGACGGCGATGGTGTATTTCGAGCAAACGGGTTTCCACGCAAAGTCGAGCCTGTCGAGGCTGCCATGGTGGTTCAACTCGACACGGTTCTAGAAGAGTGTTTCATGACACATCCAACGGTTATGATCAGAGAAGCGGACTCAGCAGCGAAGCATTAACATCCCCGAGTACGAGTTCGATGGGAAGTAAGGCGAAGGTATGCAGACTGAAAAGGACCTCAGCTGGCTGTCGAATGTCGAAAGACAGAACGAAAACAGTGAATCCAACTGGAAGTACGGAACGTATGGAAGTAGCTCATTGGCGAGAGCTCACTCCAGGGCGCCTCCCGGATGCTGGTGTTTGTTTACTCATTACCCTTTATGTAATAGTGTGATCGCCAAGGCGGGTTCCCGAGTATTGGTATCGTGGCTCACGTGACGCTGCGCAAAGGGGCCTGAGCGAGGAGGTACCGATAGAGGTACGGAAGTACTTCGTACTGATACGTATGTGCGAGACCAGACACTCACCGCAGTACGTTACTGTATGTACCACGTGACGTACGAAACGTGCTACCCTGGTGCGTCACGTATTCCATCAGTATACTCCGCACATACGACTATGTCATGTATTATACAAGGGTATGAGGAGAGCTTCTGGTACCGATACGTAAGTACAAAGGTACAGAGAGCACCGTCGTCTAGAAAACTCTGATCCTCTGCCGCCGTTGGCGCGACGGGCACTTACATCACATGACCGGCTTCACCCAACCGCTCAAATCTCTTCCATCTCGCTCATTCCGGTAAGAACACCCCTGAGATTGCATCAACAACCATTCATCTACATCTCATATCACCAGACCTAATAGAAAGAGGAGGAGCGTATAAATCAAAGCAGAAAGGAAAGGACATGCACTGCTTTCTCTTGGAAAGAAGTGTTTGGCCTGGGTGCTGGCTACACTTCCACCCGAGATCCTTCCACTAACAGTGGTGGCGACAAGATTCATATAGCACCTTCTCAGATCTGCTGTACTCCCTCCTGTCCGCCCAAGTCGTTCCTCTTGGTAGCCCTGGTATCGGTGGTGGCTCTTCACTTCCCTGCTATTCGTCTTGTTGAGCTGTCGTCTGTTCTGCCCTGCGCGACTAACCCACTGATTAACTCAACCTCCGCCAGACACACAGGCTAGGATAGGCGTTTCAAGCCTGAGGCCGATCAGGATGGCCTCCCATCCTCGGATTCCGAGTGACAACATGGCTTTTGACGCCGATCCTAACGCGGTGTTTGATCCAGCGGCGACCGCATCGGCCCGTACGCAAGCCTTTTCTGGCTTTCAACATCCCAACTTTGGGACGCAACAGATGCAGACTACTCCTCGTGGCGCAATTGCCAGCCCGATGGTATTTTCAGCAGGCCCACTCCAGCAGTCCCCTTTCCAAGCTGTCGCCAGACAGACTTTACGGCCGTCACCTTTCCCACCTTTCCTCACGGCTCCGTCACCCAACTTTGCGCTACCCCAGCCTGCAAGGCTTTCATCATTCGGTCCGCCGTCTACAGATGGCCAAAGCACTGGTGCAACGGTTGGTGTTGCAGGGCCCGGCAGCGCGGAACGCGAAGAAGGCGAGCTAAGCGATGTTGAATTCGTGGCCTCTGATGCGAAACCAACCCGTGGTTTTCCTACCGGCCAGCAACGAACTAGAAACGGAAACGGTAGAATCTTACCGTCCAATCCTCGCTCCGTGGCGTCTCTACGGAGCCCAACATCCTCACTGTCGGTAAAAACTCCCCTGAGCCAAGGTTCGCGACCGTTCACGCACAAGGATGATGCAGCCAACGGGTATGCTTCGGGTTCTTCTCAAGACCAACCCGAAAATATCAAGTCGCCTGCGCACTCTGGTATGTAGCTTAGCCAAATCAGCAAACGTGTCATCTCAATCTGACTCACATACAGGTTCCCCGCATCTGTCTCGAACGATGCCGAAGAAATCCACCACAAGACCAAGACAATCGTCATTTTCGACGCCGTCAGCCAATCTGCAAGCTCTCGAGAGCCCTATGGGCCGGCCAGCGGAGGGCAGGCCTCCCCCCGAAAAGAACCCCTCCGAGGTCCGCGGGATGGCATTAAGCGCTATCCGCGATATGCTAAGCTACGACATCGATTTCAAGCACTACTTATCCGAAGGCATTGATCGCGAGACGCTGGCTAGTCTCTTTCAAGAGTTAGGCCTGCCCGTACCACCCCGGAAAGATAGTCAACGATCACTGCTCGAAGGAACAAAGATCTCAACTACTACAGGACACGCCGCGCATGGCGGCCCAAGCAATGGCATCTCCCAAGGGGAACGTCACCAACCTCAAATGAATGGATTGAACCAGAGCGGCCTGCCTGGTGGCAGGATTGTGGATACCGCCCGCAAGCCGTTGCAGGCGGCCGCGGAAATGCGCCAGACACGTTCTGGCGGGGAGCATAGTCGACAGAGCAGCACCCCATCGACCGCTCCGGCCATGCCGGCGCAGACGGCGAAGCAGACCCACGATCAAGGTCCTGTATCAAGCGTACCTAAGAAGATGAAACCTAGCGAATCCCACGTGGAACGCAAGGATCTTATTCTAGCGAAACTGGCGGCCAAAGGTGGAATCAGTCTCCCTCAGAGGTCGGCAACGAAGACGTTGTCCAAAGCTGCCTACCTGAAAACAACACCCCTCGACAGCCAGCCAACGACTGAACAGTCAGAGACACGTGGAACACCTAGCCTGCTGGACAAACCGGAGCAGTCTGCCTCTGCGGCCGACGTGCGCGCCGTGGCCGATACGATACTGGCAGCGCTCCCGGCCGTTAGTAACTCTGCCCCAAGTGACGGCCGTCGCCCGAGTGCGTCACCGAAGGATAACCGTGTGATGCTACCGCCCGGGAAGGTAGCTCTACCGGAACACACTCATCCCAGCCAAAGGCAATCTAGCGCCGTCTCGTCGTCTCTAGGGGCAGCAGCCGGAGCCGCAGCGCTGACTGGGCCATCTTTGGCAGAATTGCCGCTTCTTGGCCGAGGCACCCTCCAGGAGCGGAAAGAGTTTCCGGAGAAATCGGCCACCGTCACAACAATACCAGGTCTGTCCATGACTGTTGCTTCGGCACCTGAGGGAGTGCCCGTCCAACTCAATCAACCGCTGGCGTCGAATGTGCCGCTGCCAACACGTCTCGCCTCTCGCAAGCGTCTCGTTGCTGCGGACTTCGATAGCGAGCCACCGCTGGCGTCGAATGTGCCGCTGCCAACACGTCTCGCCTCTCGCAAGCGTCTCGTTGCTGCGGACTTCGATAGCGAGCCACCGCCGGGGGGTTCGCCTGCGAAGAGGCCTTTTGGAAGCTTCAGGAGGCAGCAATCTTTGGTCATCGACGTCAGCGACGACGAAGATACCGGCGACGAAGCTGCAGGCGACCCGAGCAAACTCTCTGACGGCGAAGTATCGGCCGGCCAGAGCTCGCAAGGCCTGGTCCAACCGGTCCGGAAACGAATCTCGATTCGAGACATGCCCCCCTTACTCGATTTTCCACCGAGCAACAGGACCGTTCGCAAACACAAGGACAGTGTTACGCGCACTTCAGGCGCCGGCACTCCAGTAGCGGACGGGACTGTCTCCAGAGGCAAGTCGCTCGCTCAAGAGGATCTCAAGCGTCGGGAAGAGGAGATCCGTCTTATGCGGAAGACGATCGCAGAATACGAGCTCCGGAAGGCGACGCTGTCCAAGAGTCGAGCCCAGACACCCACGAGGCCAAGCACATTGCTTAGTCCTGCTAAAGTTCTGACCATTCACGTCACGGAATCCGATCATCGTGACTCGTCCAGGACTGAGCCGAGCCAGCAGGAAGATCTAGCAGCGGAAGAAAGGAAGAAAGCTGCCGCTGCCGCCGCCGCCGCCGCCGCCGCCGCTGCAGAGTCTGCCAAGCGACGAGAGAATCAGCGGTTGGAACAGATGAAGACGGAGGAAAAGATCCGTCGGCGCAAAGAGATAAAAAGTGGCCTATCACAGATGGCGGCCGAGATGGAGCAGGAAAACAGGCGACTCGAGGAGCTCAAAGCCGAGCGTGAACAGCGCGAGATTTCCGTACAACAAGCTTTGCTGAGAAGGCAGCGGCTGGAACAGGAGCTGCTCCTCCTGGACGTTCACGACTCGCAAAGAACGCCCCAAGGTGGTCCCGGCTCTTTGGACATGTTGGTCCCAGAAGCTGAAAGGAACGGGGTCCCCGTCAGTAAGTGCTCTTTGACAACTTCGAAAATTTCTCCGTTCATTGGGGACCTGCTGCATCATGTGTTTAACTCTACGGTGAGAGTCTTGTCCTGACTATTAGCTTGTGTAGGCACAGCTTCGGTCCCATCAAGCCTGGATGCGGCCCCTCAGGATGCCGCATACCAAGTGATAGCCACCACAGCGCAGGATACTCAGCAGGCCTTGACGGCACCCGTAGAAGCTCCTTCGGGAGAGTCCGCATCCCTTGCGGTACCACAGTGTCTCCCGACCAACCCTGGGGAATCTACGAGAGCATCGGAGAATGAAGATGGGGCTTTGCAACCTGGGCCCCAATCTACCGATGTTTCTCAAACCATACACCTACCGGAATTAATGGACGTTGAGGAGCAAGAACCTCGAAAATCTTCACTTCCTGGTCTAGCGGCAACGGGTATGGAGGTTGATGGCGAGACGGCACGCAAAGTTGTGGAGCCGGACAAAGAGCCTCTTGCCGTGGATGACGGCGCGGAACAGCTGGACCATAGCATCGATGACACAGACCATGTTGAAGCAACCCATGGTCAGGAATCTAACGCCCTTGCGGAAGGCAGACGGCTTTACGTTGGCAATCTGGACCATGCAGCCACTGCGGACGATTTGGAAAAGCTCTTCAAGGAGTTTCGGGTGTACGTATTAGTTGAGGATCCAAGCGAGCAGTCTCTCATCTCGTCCTTTGCTTTTTCTCTGGACATGAGCAATGCTCACCGCTTCGCAACAGGGAGGACATAAATATTCCCGTGAATCCCAAAAGACACCGCCTCGCCGGATACGCCTTTGTGACGCTCCACACGCAAGCAGACTCCCGGGCGGCCATTAATCTGCTCTCCGGTCAATTTTGCTTGAGTCGCAAGGTGTTCGTTGGGCTGGCTAGGGAGCGCAGAAACAGCCAGACTACCAGCAGCGTCGACGAAACGCCACGAAGTCATCAGAGTCCCCGTGTCACCGCTGCAGCAGAACGTACTGCATCAGCCGAGACTGATGAAGCTCTCACGACCGAGGAACACGAGGACGGGGAAGTGACTTCAGATAGTGAGACGTCGACTGACTCTGATGCATATGAGCCACCTGAGGACCTGCCGCTTTTCATCCCGAGTAATCAGAGGGTGGCTCCATCTCCTCCGCTCCCAGCCGAAGCTGATGACTCGCCCCCTTTCAGCCCCAAGTCCGTCGGCTCTGTCAGCGGGTCAGCTCGAGAGCATTTTGCGCAGACATTGCCACTTGCAACCATCTCTGCACCAGAGGCGCATGAGGCGCCCGCTGTCAGCATCGTGGATGACCCGGTAAGTAGTGCTTGCCGTCTACAAGGGCGCTCTAACGACGAAATGCAGGACAAGACTGGATCGCCAGTCCGTCAACGCAGCAGCTTCACGGCGTATTCTAGTCCGCTGAACTGGTTTCACTCTTATCGCTATCATTCCAACTACCTTGAGACTGTCTCGCAGGGCTTCCGTTCTCTGACATACAGCCATAGGATCGACCCTATGAAGCCTCTGTGTCGATTCGAGGCGGTCGGGGGCATCTGTAATGACCAGTCCTGCGACGGGCAGCACTTTCGGGACATGGAAATCAGTGGTGCGTATCGGTCTGACATGGTCCACCTCGGTCTACTCTGTCTGAATGTCCGGCGTCTGTTGCTCGAACTAGTTTCGGGGGGACGATGGTCTATTGCTGACTCTGTGTATCCCGCTAACGCCGCAGATGAGATCATCCTGTTTCAGCTGAGCTCTGTAACAGATGACCGTTCGCCGGGCGAGAATGCCAAGTTCATGTCCGGTCTCAGGCACACATTGCAGGAACTACGCTCCAATAAGCAGACGGATTTCTCAACCGTCGCGGCTGCAATTTCCGCCTACCGCTCGACATTTCTTCAGGACCCTTCTCGAGTCTTGGTTCTGAATCCTCAGAACGAGTCCGCTGGTAAAACAGCGTAGCTGGTCTGATTCTCTCGTGCTGTTTCCACACTGCACACTTGGATGTTGGCATCTGCATGCCTTGCATCACGATGACGCGTTTTCATTCTCCTATGACCTACTCCGCGACACAAGGACAGCAGTCGTGCACATCCGTCACGTTTCACATACAGGTGTCGACCACTTGCACTGGCTCTCATGCGACTTATCTATTTGGGGCAAACAGGATCGGATGAGATCAGCCGGGCGTGGTCATGTCGGCATACTTGGCAGGAGCAAGAGCATTGATCTGGGCGTGGCCCTTCTGGGGCAATAGGTATTACAGCCCAGACGGCGCTGGTTCCAGCGATTGGGCTTCGGAAGAAGGGGGACGGGCGTCCATCGGCGGATGGGCCAAGCTTTTGGTAGTCTGAGATCTCTATCACTGTTTAGTCCTGCATAGCATATAATCTCAGCAGCAATAGCCGCAATTCACGACCTTTGTCGTAACAAGCACCATATCATGTCCATGAATATGCTCCACTTTTGTGATGGCGACGGGTCTATCGAAATATTTCTCGGTGCTGAACATAGAGGATGCCGTGGCTCTTGTTTGGCAGCCGACACCTGGCTCCTTAGATCGGCTGAGAAAATTGTGCACAACTTAGTCATAAACAGTACGTACTCGAAGCTTTGCGACAGCCTTCCACCGTAAACATCCTGCTTCCGCCGCAAAGCGTTGAAATCAGACGTACCATCCGTACACGTTTCTCGCATCATCTTGAACAAAGGTCAGAGCTAGGGCGTTTCTCCGATGTGGCGCACTACCTCTGATATTGTGCTCTCAGCAGTCTCGTAGACCCATCTCATCATAAGGGCTACGGTCAACAGCGACTATTCCTTAAGACGGTCTACCAGAAATACGTCTATCGATAGTTAGACCCCAGCGTCGCCGACATGGATCGCACTCTAGAGGAGAGGATCGTAGATCGTCAAGTACGTGCACGATCTGCCGACCTCTGGAACTGAGCCAGCGATTGACTCCTTCAAACACAGCGGTCGAGTGTTCCGCGGTCGAGGGCCCGTCGTCATAGTACCGGTCCGCGCGACGGCATCAGAAAGGTTGGTGGGTTCTTACGTGGTCTCAACTCGATCCTTGTCCAACGCGAACTGGTCATGGGTGAGGCACAGTCGACTGATTACCGTCTCATCAGGTTCTTCATCACTATCCCTCCTGTCCTCACTCCCTTTGGTTGCTCGGCGCCGTAACCTCTCGACCCTTCGACCTGTCGATCCTACGAGATACCTTCGTGTGCGAGCAGGCGGAACCAGGAAACATGAAATGATGTGGCATGATTTCAGCTAACGCGCTTCACAATGCTATCTCGCCGACTCAAGTCAAAGTCAAAAGAGGAGTACAGGGATTTCGATCGGTAGGTCCACTTTCGTTCTCTCAAGGCGGAATGTCACAGTGTGGCGAGTCGTACTGACGCGCTTGATGCAGTGACTGGGTGCATGATAGATTCGACGACAGCGATGAGCGTAAGGGTAGCCTTGCCTGATCTTGGAAGTGCTCAGCTGAGCATTGGCCGGTGCAGCTCGTGGACGTCGTCGGCCGACTTATTTCACCTATGAGGAGCGGACCCCGGCAACCCGTGACGAGTCAGTGCATTCTTTCCCCGGTCTTGCGGACTTTTGCTGATGAAAGTTTACATCAAGCGACCCGCCAGGCGCTAAAATCCGCATCGACAACTTGCATTACGACTTGACTCAGGAGGATCTTGAGGTGCGTTCAAGACGGTGTTGCTGCTGTTCGTACATCTAGGGCAACCTCGCTGACGACATTGGAACGACTGTTAGGGACTCTTCTCCCGCATCGGCCGCGTCAGGAAAACAAGCATCCGGTATGACCGGGCCGGCCGATCCTCTGGCACGGCGTTCGTCATCTACGAAGACTTGTCCTCCGCGAAGACTGCGATCCGCGAGTACGACGGCGCCAACGCCAACGGGCAGCCCATAAGCTTGACGCTTGTTCCAAGCGCACCGGCGGCGCGTCCACGCAATCCATTCGACACCGCCACGAAACCAGCACGGAGTCTATTCGACCGTATCTCGGGAGTTTCAGACCCCGAGAGAGCCCCATCAGAACACCGACACCGTCATCGATCCGTCTCTTCAGGACGCCATCGACCGAGCGACGTCACCAGGCATGGGCCGGAGTATCTCGATCGGTACACGCCGGGGCAAGGGTACCGGCACCGGTCACGCTCCCCAGTGTCTTCAGGCCGGTACGCCGTCCGAGGAGTAGGGGGAGCGAGAGACGGTGGTCGGAGATACGACGGCCGACGAGACGACCACTCGTTCCGTGACGGCCGTCGTCCAGGCGGCAATGGCGGCGGCGGCGGTGCTGGTAGACGAGATGGGAACAACCACACATCTGGTCGGTTCGACAGCCGAGACGGCAGACCGCGCAAGACGCAAGGCGAGTTGGATGCGGAGATGGAGGATTACTGGGGAAGCAAGGGAGTCGGTGATTCCGGAGACAATTCTCAGATGGGCGGCACCGCAGCACCATCGACGAATGGAGGTGACTCTCTGCAGCAGCAGCTATCTCCCAGCGAGGTGGTCACACAGAACCCTCCGGCGGCATTCATGCCAGATCAGGACGTTGAGATGACGATTGAGTAACGACACAGTACTGCTTGCTTGCTTCCTTCCTCTTTATCTTATCTTGCTTTTCCCCCTCCTTTGCCCCCTTCCTCCTTTACTTTTCCTCCCCCCTTCCTCTGCTTCCTTCCCTCTTTACTCCCTTTGGCTACTTTTCTTATCAAGAGTAATACTAAATGCGGTCTCTTATCTATCGACGGGAGGGGGAGCATGTCCTTCCGTGGCTTCGTTGGTTACTTGTAAGCATCCTCCAATAGTGCTTGCTACTGTTGCTACTACTGCCACTGCTGCCGCTACTACTGCTGCTACTGCTACGGCTGCCACTACTGCTGTCTCCACCACTACTGCCGTAGCTACTGCTGTTTCCACCACTACTGCTACTGCTACTGCTGTTTCGACCATCACCACCACCACTACCACCACCATTGCCGAAACCACCGTCGTTGCCCCCACCGCTCCCTATCGAGTAGTCATGGTCCACATACAAGTTTCAGATAGGAAGCAGTGTGATACTGAAACACAATATCTCCACTCTGCCCTTTATTCCCGGTTGGTAAAAAGAAAGTTCTGGTCTGTTGGACACCTGTCTGTGTACATCTCTCTTGCGCCACCTCTGCTCTTTGTCTTTGTCGTGGTTGATCTGTGGGCTCTCATTCATCCTATGTCATTCATCATCCCTCATCTCTTATTCATTATCCATCATCTCTTATTCATCATCCATCATCCATCATCCACCATCCATCATCCATCATTCATCATCTATCATCCATACTCCCTCAACCACCACTACACATCCCTAGTCTCATTGTTGCCTCGTTGCTCTCGTCTCTCCAGGAGCACTTCAATATGTTCCGACGCAAAAGAGTAGCTGCGCCCATGTACAAGAACAGAATGAACACGGGGTGAGCCATCTCTGTTATCTGAAAAAGTCACTTACAGCTCAAGATGGAGTCAAGGGAGAGACTAGCGGGATGGCAGGAGAAGATATAGTAGTAGTAGTAGTAGTAGTAGTAGTAGTAGTAGTAGTAGTAGTAGTAGTAGTAGTAGTGACGGTGGTGGTGACGGCGGTGGTGGTGGCAGCAGTAGAACCAGTAGTGCTCCTCAAAAGCGGTGGATCCACTATAGTGGCAGGAGTGGCAGAAGTGGCAGAAGTAGCAGAAGTAGAAGAAGTAGAAGCTCCAGAACGGAAAGGAATAGAGCAACAGCAAAAGCAGCATAATATTCATGTAGCAGTAACAGTAGCGGTAGCAATAAGCCACGACAAGTCCCGCCCCGCGACACATCTACCGAGCTACACTTGACCTGCTAGCAGAGTCCAGACTGGAGACGTCTACGTACAGTACATACAGTATCTGCCTGCCCGACGAGCACACTAGCTACGAGTAGTAGTGGGTGGTGTGTGACACACAGTACGCAAAGTGAGAAGAAAGAAAGAGAGCGAACGAGTCATACAGAGGACGTTCAGGATGTTCCGTTCCATTATCATGACTGTACTTTTTACGCGTGGAATCCAATCTCATAGCTATAATTCTTACGCGGGGAACGAGAGCAGCGTAGAGTAGACACGCCGTGATTGCGTCGGACACGTGGAATCGTAGACATTCCGCTTCGTCCCGTGTAGTCTTTCCTGGTCTTCCTCCCAGTCTGCGTTGTCGTCTCTTTTCTAAGAGGATTTCGAGATGGCTTTGTTTGCACGTCGAAAGTGATGGGCGAGACGAAAGATGAAGAGAAAAGGCAAGGGGTGGGAGACGGAGTGGGAAGCATCAAATGAGAGTTGAAAGGCGTGTCAAAAAGAAGAGATGCAAGGAAGAAACTAGGATGGAGAGAAGGAAAGGGAAAGACTAGCTATCGCCATAGCCCATACGGCACCGAGCAGAACTTCCAGAGCTTGATCGTACCGTCCTCAGAGCCCGTGGCGTACAGCTTTCCGTCTGGAGAAAAACTGACAGACCAGATCGGGCCGTGGTGGCCCTTGGAAAGTTCTGTCTTCGTTAATGGAAGGCTCCCTTCTGTAGGTTCAAGAGAAAGAGCGTGGAGAGCAGCAATGAGAGAGACTGCAGAACGCACCCAGTTCCTTGCCGTCTTCAAAGTCGTGCATACGAACCCACGTATCACCCGAACAACCCGTGACGAACCGCTGCTGATCAGGATGTAGCGCGACACTGGCCACCTCGTATGGCATCTCAAAGGTTTTGGCCAGTCTGTTGGGCTCGAGGCCGTCGAAGAAATAAACGCGTTTGCCTGCTGCCACGCTAAGAACCGGTCCGCCGCCGCTGGCGGCACGATCTGTCCCGTTGATACCGCCATGACTCCCATTGACGCCGTTGATACCCGAGGTTGGGTTTGCCGCCTCGGCCAACAGAGACGCTGTACTCGGAGGATTTACCGTTGCAGCAGCGTTCAGCTCGCACGAGCCTACTACGCCGTCGAGTTCAAATTCACAGATAAGAGATCGACTTCGTAGGTCCCACCACCGGATCTTCTTGTCATCGGCTGCGGTGACCAAGACATTCGGATCCGAGGTCCATACTATGCTCTTGATTGTACCCCCGTGCACACCAGGGCCGATTTCATAGCTTGCAGCTGATTTGTCAGAGACGCCATTGACGTGCCCATTGGTGACAGCACTACCGTTGGGGAGAGAGCTGTTAGGGCTGGCAGGACGGCTGGCAGCCGACAGATCAAAGATCCGAAGCTTCTTCTCCGCGCCACCGGTAGCCACGATACTGGGGCGTGGCTGGCTGGGAAGGGCTACAGCCCGGACTATGTGTGCGTGTTGAAAGGTGTGGAGATTCTCTCCAGTATGGGTGTCCCAGACCTTCCTGTAGAGAGCGAGGGTTGTGGTCAGCTTCCAGTCGAACCATGGTTGATTGGGCCGACGAAGTGGGAGGACTAACGCGGTAAAATCGGCAGAACCGGTCACTGCCAGGGTTGCATCAGAAGAGATCCGAGCTTGCCATACGGCGCCTTTATGCCCGACGAAGGTGCCAATCCTGATGAACATGAGCAGTGTGCCCAACCTAGCAGATGCGTCTCACAAACCAGTCTCCAGTGATTCCATCTCGGAGCATAGGATTATTGTCTGGGAACGGTGAGACAGAGCCACCCACCCAACGGACGTGCCGCTCACCTTTGCAAGCGGACATCAAGTAGTATTGGTCGTCGTCGACAGTAGAGGAAAAATCAAGATGAGTGACGGGTCTCGAGTGGCCGTGGCATGTCAATGGGACCACTTTCGAGGGTTCTGGTCAGGATCGAGATCAGTTTCATGATGCATCACCTGTCCACCACGAGAGCCCAGTAGAGGAATTTGACCATGCGCGATGCAAAGTACGTACCGGATGCCATCGCGAAGGCAAGATGGAAGAGAAAGCAGAAGATAAAGCGTTCGTCTTGGCTACCGATAGTAGGATCCAAAAGGGTAATATGCCAGTCCGGAAAAGAATTCAAAGAAGGTCACTGGAATGCTATGGCCGACGACAAGCAGTCGCTGGCCAGTTTCAGAGCCAGACTAACCCTCCCTCGACCAACGAACGTTTCTGATTAGTATAGAGATCAGCTCTCAAGCTAGGAAGTCATCACGAAGGTCATGGTATGCTAGATCGGTTTCGTCAGCTTCAGTATAAAGGGCCAGTTTAAAACGACTGGACATATGGGTCATCAGCAATCTTCTCATGAGAGATGGCTAGCTGAACTTATCAAGAGTGGTCACCCTTGATACATTACGCACAATGGAAATCAGTCAGTCTCATGATGCCTTGTCCGAGTTCAAGCTCATGGGCTGCTCCCCACTGCACATCGGGCCAATGTACAGTACGTACGTACCGTACGTACTGTACGGAAGGGTGGAAGGCACGAAGGGTACATAGTCATACTGTACTTGTACTTCCGTACATGCTTATTGTACCTGTGGTATATACGTACCGGTACTGTACTTGCTATGGCCGCGCGACACGTGACATCGGCAGTAAGATAATCCGGATTCCGACCTTGAACCGACCAACTGAACGTTGACGTAAAATGTGAATGCCTAGTTGTTCCTCCTGTCTGCGGCCATGGACGTGTTCTGCACTATCAAGCCGATAGCATATGTGGGCGTGGAATAAATGTTAGACCCAGATCAAAACAGACGGCTCCACGAGGGCGCTTCAGCAATGGACGACTTCAAATTGTCTGCCTCGTTGGAAGGCCACGGAGATGATGTTAGTGGATGACCAATAACCTATTCGTTCATGCCTGCTCGATCTTCAGAACCTGTACTCTTTGACGTACCCGTCCATCTTGCTGACTATCTGACTACTCAGGTCCGAGACGTGGTGTATCCAGACCCTCGTTTCATCTTCTCTGCCTCGAGGGACGCTTCGGTACGCATGTGGAGCCTCACCTCGGATGATCCTCCCACATATGACGCTACAGTTTCGTCACATGGGACGAGCTTCGTTAATGCCGTTACCTACATTCCACCCAGCAGTTCATATCCCAGAGGCCTCGTCGTATCAGGCGGCAAAGACACGATCATTGAAGTACGACAGCCAGACGAGTCGCCGGGAGCCAATGCCGAGGCCCTTCTCATAGGGCACAGCCACAACGTGTGCGCGTTGGATGTGGATCCAGCCAGCAAGTGGATAGTCAGTGGGAGCTGGGATGGCCAAGCCAGATTGTGGCATGTAGGAAGATGGGAGTGCGATGCCGTACTTGAGGAGCATCAGGGCAGCGTTTGGGCTGTTATGTTTTGGGACTCGGATACGGTTGTGACCGGTAGGTGTTGCTCTAGATGTACTTTATCTTGCCGCTGATTGGATATCGGGAGGTTAGGATGCGCAGATAAGCTGATCCGGGTCTTCAATGTGCGGGGCAAGCTGCTGCGCACTCTCTATGGCAACACCGAGGTCATTCGAGCCCTCTGTAGAGTCCCTGAAAGCCATCCCTCGGAAGCCCAATTAGCGTCAGCAAGCAATGACGGTATTATACGCCTGTGGACGCTCAACGGTAGAGAAGTCGGCCAACTACGAGGGCATGACAGTTTCATCTACTCGCTTGCAAGCTTGCCGAGTGGGGAACTCGTCAGTTCTGGGGAAGATCGGACTGTCAGAGTGTGGCAAGGGACAACCTGCGTTCAGACTATTACTCATCCAGCCATCTCCGTATGGTGTGTCGCGGCCTGCGCAGCGAATGGGGACTTTGTCAGCGGCGCCAGTGACCGTAAAGCTCGGGTTTTCACCCGAGCCAAGAAGCGACATGCAAGCGCAGAGGTCCTCAAGGAATTCGAAGAGTCGGTCAAGTCATCCTCAATCCCACAGCAGCAAGTTGGCGATATCAACAAGGAAAACCTCCCGGGCCCCGACTTTCTCCAGCGAAAGTCGGGATCTAAGGAAGGCCAGGTGGTCATGATCCGAGAAGACAACGGCAACGTCAGCGCACACCAGTGGTCGATGCAGACGAAGCAGTGGATCAACGTCGGATCGGTCGTGGACGCTGTCGGTAGCAGCGGACGCAAGCGCGACTATCTGGGACAAGACTACGACTACGTCTTCGACGTGGACATCAAGGAGGGCTCGCCACCGCTGAAGCTTCCGTACAACCTGTCACAAAACCCATACGAAGCAGCCACAAAGTTCTTACAGGACAACGAGCTCCCGATGGGATATCTGGATCAAGTCGCGAACTTCATCGTCACGAACACCCGAGGCGCCACGATCGGCCAGGACCAACAACCTCAAGAAAAGGGACCGGATCCGTTCGGAACCGAGTCGCGGTACCGGCCAGGTGACGGCGCACCGCAGCCTCCTCCGTCTGCCGCAAAAGCGCCAAGGAGGCTACCGCAAAAGTCGTACCTCTCGATCACGCAGGCCAACCTGAAGGTCATCCGGAAGAAGATTGAAGATCTGAACGACGAGCTCATCTCCAGTGGGCAGAAAGACGTCTCGCTGAATCCGTCCGACGTTGCGGCTCTTGGCACGCTTGTTGAGCACCTGGAAGGAGGCACCCTGTCTGAGCCGTCTAAGCCGGCCGCCGCCGCCGCCGCGATCAACAACGGTTTGGGCGTGGTCATCCGTATCGTCACGGTGTGGCCGCCTGCCCAGCGGCTACCTGGCTTGGATCTGTTGAGACTGTTGGCCGCGCAAACGACGGCGCTGGCTGCATACAAGGCTCGCAACGGCGAGAACCTCGTGGACATACTAGAGCGCTCCGGGGTTTTCGACGACGGGGACCGGAGCAACGACATCATGCTAGCTGTTCGGATGTTCGTCAACTTGTTTGAGACGACCGAGGGGCGTGCGTTGGTTGACTCCGAGTTTGACAAGGTATTCCTTCTTCCAGACGCCTTTTCCTCACTGCATGGATCGGCCCCACCTTCCTTCTGAAACACGGATCCTCTGCTAACCCGCCATGCACCACCAGATTCATAGCCTAACTTCGAGCGCTCCATCTTCGGCAGCACAAAGCAACCGAAACCTACAAATCTCCTACACGACCCTCTTGATCAACTTCTCAGTTCTCTTTACGACGTCTTCTTCCACCTCTGCCAACCCCACTGACGCGCCGTCCACGACGGGCAGCGCAGCCAACCGAGCGCTCACGCTCCTCGAGCCGCTCACGGCGATACTGAAGAAGGCCGACAGTGACTCCGAGGTGACGTACCGCGCTCTCGTCGCAGCAGGCACGTTGGTCAGCATGGACGTGGAAGAAGTGAAGAGCGCCGCGACCGAGGTTTTCGGCCTCCTGGACCTGGCCAAGAAAGCCAGCGTCGCCATCGCCGAGCCTAGGATCAAGGAGGTCGTCGTCGAAATCGAGGGCATTTTGGGGAGGGGCAAGGGAGGTTGAAGCGAGCTGAGGGTAAGCTAGGATAAAATGGAATATGTGAAGAGATTAGTTCATCGCTGGATGGATGACTCAATAGGTGAACGCCTGAACGACCAAACGGTTACGTACTGTACGTAGACTTATCAGATACGCCTCGAACAAGGACCTTTTGTGAGTTTTGCTACCGTACAAAAGTACCCTACAGTACGACAAAGTTCAATGGGGTCCGGTGTCCGGTGTCGGTTGTCGGTTGTCCGATACTGTACGTAGAACGTCCGGCCGATGACGCAAGGAGATGAATCACGACGAGGGGATTGTGCCAGCAGGTTTCAAAGCACTCGATATAGAGTAGAGTAGAGTAGAGTAGAGTGAACGAGGGCTCCGAGGGCGAGGTTCTTTACTGTATCGTACTTTTATGATGATGATGATGATGATGATGCGAGAGCGCTCTAGTCGGTAATTGATCAAGCAGTGCCAAGGGACTTTTCTGTACGAGTTAGGGTACTGTGGATGAATTCGCTCTGGGGATGGATCTGTTGATTAGTTGTGGCTCAGACCTGACAGATAGGGAGGGAGGGGGGGGGAGGGGGGGGAGAGGGGGGGAAGGAACTAGAGTACGGTTCAATGGAGGCTACTTCAGTAGATCAAGGGGCCGTTAGAGAACACCTATGGCTACTACTGTACGGAGTAGATCAGGAGCTATTGTGTTGTGTTGAAGAAAGTTGGGGGGGGGGGGGGGGGGGGTTCGAATTGTTCGACTAGGAACGCTGTCGCAAGCAGCGGGGAGAAGAGATGACGACTGATTGATTGATTAGGGAGAACTAGCTAATCAACTATATGTAGACACGAAGCCTTTGTTTGCCTTAGAGCTGGGGACGGCTCTAGAAGGCACTGGACGCTCCTAGAAGGCACTAGGCGGATCCATGCAGGATCTATGCAGGGTCAGCGGCACCATGCAGGATCAACGTCAAACACGAATTAGATACTGTAATTGGTGAACGGCATGGATAGCACGGTTGGACGAATGGATGTGATTGATAAATTTTGATTGACTGCTGCTGATACAGACTGGATTGACGGGATATCAGTGTGGTGATCAAGGAAGAGGGGCCGGAGAAAGAGAAAGAGAAAGGGCAAGAAGTGGCAGTGAGACTAGAGGAGAGCAACCCGAGGGATGGCCCTGACGAGTGCTGCTCGGTCAAGGATGACATGCTCAATAGAGAGCCAGACGAAAAGGGGAGGAGACGATATGATCCGGGTAGTGTGCAGTCCAGGGCTAGCCGGCGATAAAGATGCGCCATCCCCTTTCTATCCGACGCAAGCTCGCTCTTCAGACCTCCAACCGAAAAGGTGAGTTGCATGAGGATCATCCGGGCAAGTCGAAATCAGGCATCGCCATGACCGGTCGTTGGCGAGGCGAAAGGTTCCAGAGCCCGCGATGCAGTGGCTTGATCAGTCCAACAGGCTGGATGGTGGGGCCCTTGATTCGGCCGGCGTGGGGTCTACATTGGGATCCCTGGTGACGCCGTCCTTTGCGCTCCAAGACACCACGTCCGTCCACCGATTCCGAGCCTTTCCTTTGGGGACACCCAGCGAGGCAGCTCCCTTTTTCTTGGTGTTCGTCTGGTCTGCCGGTTTGTTTGCCGAACCGGAGCCGGCCGACGTGTTATTTTCGGAAGCGTCTTCGTCCGGAACGCTCAGGTCGATCAGAACGTCGTCCTTGTCGTCTGAGGATCGGCCTGGAGCAACAGCTTTCTTTCCCTTGGCTGCCGCACCGCGAGCGTCTGGGCGGGTCCGTTTGGCTTTGACGACTGGTCGACTAGACGCGCCTGTGGCGACTCTTACTGCCTTCGAAGTCTCCGTCCACTGCTTGCAATCACAGGAACAAGGCTGCGAGCATAGGAGACGACACGGATGGCCGCACGATAGCGTCTTGGGACACTTTAAACGGCATGCCATGCGCTCATGAGGGATCCTGTTGCAGCGTCAGCGACGGTACCAGCGAGTGGTAGGCGAGGTACTCACGGATGACATTTCAAGTTGCAAACATGTCCGCAGGAGAAGCGACCGCCGCATTTACTGTGGCATCCGCCCGTCAGGCCTGCCCAATCTTCCGGTTCTGCAGCACCGTTAACAGACATGGTCTGACTCGCCGGAGCACGAGCGCCTACCCTTGATCCACGTGCGATGTTGGTGGCTGACGCACTGGAGAGGCAAAGCGAATCCAACCCTGCGTGGCTCCTTCGCCATGGTTTTGACCACGGCCCACCACAGGCGACTGGTCTTGCAGAGCATCACGGCATCGCCGAAGAGGTAGAAGCCGAGTTTGGCACGCTATCGACGACGTCAGCAATATCCTACTAATCGTGTAAAAGATACTTACCGAGAGAGCGACGCAAATACGATGCTCATCCTACGGGCACGTGGTAAGTCTGGTGCAAACTGCGACAGTCATCTGCGCGGAAGACATACTGAGAGGAAGCCTATGCTGTTGTGAGGGTTGCTGCGGACGAGCGACAGCAGAATGATCCCACTCTCCTCCCCTGTGTCGAGTTGAAATTAGAAAACCGTCACGGGCTGCTTTGAAACATGGATGCTGACCTTGATACGAGTCCACCGTCCTCACATTGAAGATATGCCCTTGCAGATCCGGATGATACTTGAGCTTCTTGAGGATCAGCTTCCGCTGTCCATTGTATAGGGTCAGTACGGTGATGTGAGACGATCCGACCCCGTTGCGAATCAAGTGGTGATAGAAGGCAACGATCATGTGAGCCTCCCTCTCGTTGCAGCAGGAGAAATACTCGTCGCGGCTTTCAGGCCAAAAGTGAGCAAAGAAGAATGACTGCGGTAGGGTCAGTGATCGATTCACTCTGATGCGGATTGCTGAACTAACATTGACACCACCCATTCCTGGCACGGACGGCCTCGAAAAGACCGAGGGATGATCAATCAGGTCGTCATCTACCGAGGCCGTTAGTCGTGCGCCCGAACCCGAACATGGTGGGAAACCTACATATCGTCATGAGATTCTTGCGGATCTCCGGTATCATCCCTAGATGGTCTTAGCCCTCTGCTTAGACCACAGTTGTGGGTCCCATGTCTTACTCCTTTGACATTTGAGCGTGGTGAACTCCACGTTGTTGTTGACCAGACGTTCGAACATAGAGACTCCGAGATTGAACGGTTCGCCTTCGAGCTCACTGACCGAGCAATGCCCTCGCAGCTGCTTATGATCGCTGTAGGACGCCGTTAGCAGGGCAGCTCGTTCATGCCGACAAAAAGACAGTCATACCCCACTAGAATCAGGTGCTCCAGCGACTCGACGCAGCCCGTGGTGACGAGCCCTTCCAACGTCTCTGCAGCCTCCTCGACCAGCAAGACTCTCGGTCTCAGGCTGGCAATCAACGGCCTGTATTTGCTGAGGCCCGTCGTGGTCATGCCGATGAGCTTCGAGTTCTTCAGGATGACCGAATCTTGCTCCCATTTCCCGACGCGCAGCTCTCTCGCGACTCTCATGTAGTCTCGGCTATACCTTCTGAAATTGTCTCGGATGGTCTCCTTGACCGTCTTCTCGAATTGAAGGTAGACGAGTCCTCGAAGATGAGGGGGTACGGCCCACAGGTTCTGTGTCTTCGACATTCGCTCGACAGCTTGACTGGTCGCTCCGTGACGCCGACGAGCGGTGTAACGCTGCGCGATGGGAATCCATTGCCCGAGAAGGCAGTCCGTGCCTTCGTCGTCGTTCGATCGAGCCTCGGCTTCCATCTCCCTCAGCTGTTCGAACTCGAGGTCCTCTTCCTCGAACTCAAGATCAAGATGTGTTTCCTTGTTTCGGTACTGGGCCTCGACCAACTCCTCGCCGAGCCAAGCAGCCATCGCACCGGAGGGGCGATCGGGACCGTCGGCCTGGACCCAGTCCTTCGCCCCTCGTTGTAGACTGTTTCTCTGGGCGTCGGTGAGGAGACCGTAAGTATGGAGGAGCTCGCCCGAGAAGGGCTCTTGCTGATCTCGCAGCGGGTCGAGGAGGCGTGCCATGTGCTCTTCTATCCGACGCAACTTCATCAGCGCCGGCCGTCTCATGGAGCCGGTGACGGGTGAGAGGCGTTCCAGGCGCCGGACTTCGAAGAGAGTTCGTTTCTTTATCACGTCTTCGTCGAGCGTCCGCGCACCAAGGCGGATGAAGTTCTCTTCGAACTGGGACACATGGCGTAAGATCTGGTCGAGAGCGTGGTTCGTCTGAGACGCCACTACGATCGGGGGGTCCCCTTCCGAGGCCGCATTCAAGAGTATCCTCAGGGCAGTCACAGAGACGTGAGTCTTGCCCGTACCTGGAGGGCCTTGGACTACGGCCAGCCTCTTGGTGAGGATTCTCTTGATGGCTTCCAGCTGGGACGGATCCAGGGTGGTCCCCAGCGGTTGGGGGGCCCATTGCAGCACGTTGACCCTTTCGAGGGACGCCGCGACAGATTCGTCCGTGGACAAGGACGAGAGGTCGAGATATGGGCTCCGCTGCACGTAATCCGGAGCACCGACTTTATTCTGTGCGCCAACCAGATGGTTTGAGAGCGGAAACCTAGGCGGACCCGTGTCAGGAAGGAACATGAACCTGAGGATAGGAGGGACTGGATGACGGCATACCTCTCACCCTGCAGCCTCTGCAGGCCGGTCAGAGTGTGCCTGACCGCTTCGTAGTAGCCCGATCTTGCCTCGACCATCAGCCACTCTTGGAGCGGATCGATGTCGACTTCGAGAGGGTCGGAGAAGAGGACGTCCACTTCCGGGGGGTTCGCCTGCACACCACCCAACGGGCGGGCTGCGATGACGGCCACCTTACAGACGGACTGAAACTTGTCCGCCGCTGAAGTGATGGCGACGAGTGTTCCGGGCAGCAGCCTCTTGGTCTGCTCCCACACAATCTTTTTTCCCGCCCGAGCGGTCGAGAAGACTACGCGAGCGGCTGGTCCCTGATGAGAGAACGTGTAGCCGATAACGTGCACCTACCGAAGTACATCGAAGGTGAGTCGGGTGATTTTCGTAGGGCAAGGGAGGCACCTGCCATACCTTGTCGTAGATGCAAGCGACCTCGCTGTCATTCATCCCCGGCGACTTCCTGACCTCCCCGACGGCGTCTCGGAGTGGTGCGACGACGTCCTCACGGAGCAGCTCAAAATGAGATCGGAGGTAGTCCTCCTTGCTGCCCCACGGACCGCGGATCACATTGACCGGCACATCGACGGCTTCACTCTCGTTGTTGTCCTCGGTCTCGCCGACGGCGCCTAGGATCTCACGGGCGTCGGGAATCTCTGGCCGTCGAAGCCACGAATCCTCGTCCACGTCTTCCGGATGAGCCGGAGACAACGCGTACTGGCGAACGAGCTCGTTCGCTCGCCCGGGTGCGGGTGCCCGGTCATCGGTCGAAGTGGCTGGCAACATGGACCGTTTGGCCATTGCCTTCGACTTTGATTTCCCCATCGGTCCTGCTGACGACATCGGTAGACGTTAGATGTTTTTTCCGATGTGGTGTGTGGAGGAAGTTGTGGGAGGAGAGTTGAAAAAGATTTGGGGTGGGGTTGATATATAAGGTGTTTTGGCGGGGGAACCGCACGGGGTAATATCACGCGTGTAGCCGCCGAATTCGGCGTTCCCCGTGATATCTGGGAATATCAATAGAGACGTTAGAGTACCAAAGTACTCTAGCATCAGACAACACAAAAAAAACTTGATCAAATCAAGTGTTTGTTCATCATCTCAAATGATGAGCAGATTCAAGAGATCTGGTCATTCTTCCATGACCAGGTCGCTCGAGCCAAGGTGCTCTGTCCTAGGACTCCTTGGCTGAAGAGCCCCCTTCCATAAGGGCGCTCTACTCTCAGACTCCGGCCACCTTGCAACGGTGGCCGACATTTTCGCAGCATAGCTCACCAGCGGGTTAGCGGACGGTAAGAGATGCACCAAACAAACAGCATCTCTTACCACGTTAAGTTGACAACTCCACCAGGACGTTTAGGGGTTGCGGTCCTCGACTTCGGGGCCACACCACTTGGGGGTGGATCAACCTCGAGGTTGAATACGCAGAGCCCGCGGTGCGGGATGCGAAGATAGGAAAATCCTATCTTCAAGGAAGTTATGTTCTACTTCCGTTGCAGTGTGCACCCAGCATCCACAAACTGTGGTAGCGTGTCCGGAGGTCTGCAGCGATCGACAGTTGATCCTTCATGAACCTCCTGCCCTTGAAATAGGACTGAGGCCAATAGAATTTTGGACGACAGAATCGGCGTTCACGGCCGGACTCTGCAAACCGGCCGTGGCTTCTTGAGCCACGCCCGACCCCGGTGAAGTGGTCTTCTTCCGTACCTCACTTCACGGGGTTCGGTGTTGTGCCCGTCGAAATCACAGAGGTGGAGAAGTAACCTCGGCCAACTGTGGTATGCAGCTCGAGCCTTTGCTTTTCATGGACGTCGAGTGGAACTCGAGACTTTGAGAGTTGGCTGATCAAGCGGTTTAGGTCCGTGTCCTTGTCGACAGGACCACGCCACCACAGCCTCAGGGTGTTGCCTTCGGTGTGGAGTGTGCCCAAGATGGGAGACGTAGAAGACGTGCGGTCAGACGGCCGCAGACGGACCAGTGTCTGCAGGCGGTCACAGGCCTGGGGAAAATGGCAGCCGACGAGTTTTTCGAGAGCGAAAATATCGCGATGTCGACGACCAGGATCGAATCAGCAAATACTGGTGATCGAGCAAGTGTTAGCAAGCGGTATTCCAAGATGCCTGGAGTACCCAGTCGTACATCCTCGTGGCGAGGCAGTGGCACAGAGCAGATCCCAGAATACGTGCTCAGCTTAGCACGTACTGGGTCGACTGTCGAAAAGTCGACACCAGCGTGCACATAGGGCGGGGGCCACTCAGGCTCGACAGGTATTTCTGATTGCTGAACATGTGTATTGTATGATTCGATCGCGAGCTAATGTGCCTTTCCAAACAGGTCAGTATCAGTCAAGCTGTTGATGGAATACTCGCCACTGTCACAACGGTCTTGTCGATAGAGCTCCTATGGACGTAAGGGAACAATGACACACGTACGTTTCCTTTGCTTCTCTCGCTGCATCAGGAGCTGATCCAGTATCGCAGGCGACGCCCAGATTGCGCTGGGACAGTCAACAGTCCCAAGCTGGGCGTCGACACCACGTCCCGCAATCTTTCGAGCGCGTAGACTGTTATTCAGATTAGCGTGACCGAGATCCACCGCAAACGATCAAGCAATGCTCGTCGGGAGAAAACGAAAAAGAGCTCTCAAACAAAAGGAACGACGTTTGGAGTCAATGCACGCCCAGGGTCCCTCCAAACACGCCAACAAACAAGAGGAGGGACACTCGAGGCATTGCAAGAACACCGCCACCTCGTCTGCGGCCGAACCCGCGAGCGGAGCCGAAGAAATCCTTGGTGCGAGACCTGAGAGTAGCCGCTAGAACTCCTCAGTGGCAAGGGGCGCAGAAGAGGAAGAGGCCCGCGATCGCCGCGTCTGTCGCAAGCTGCCCCTGTTCTCCGATGGAAAGACGATAAAGCGAAGACTCGAGAGGAAGAGGCGGGCGTGTTGCTTGGCAGCAACACGAGCTTCTCCTCGTAAGCCGCTGAAGGCGGTGGAAAACACGAAATAAACATAGCCACAGAGAACTGCTCTGAAGGCCAAAAGGAGAAATGGGCAGCGATAGCTGCCGCAACACACCCGTTCGCCCACACCCGTCCCAAGGGACAGGCGAGCGGATCACCTGGCTGCAGAGAAGACGAGAAAACAGAGCCACAAAGAAACAGCTCTGGAGCCAAGAAGAAGAATCGACCGACGATGGCTGCTGCGAGAGAATTCTCGTCATCGCGCGCAGAGATCACAGTGACAGCGAACGTCTGAAGAAAGATCGGACAACTTGCTGTACAGAGAGGCAACAGCTTTCCTCGCAAGCCGGTGACAGCTGCGGAGCAAATTAAAGAAGCCGTTTCGGAGGAAGCGAAGCCGGAGACCCAGGGCTTCGGCCACTCATTCGGCCGGAGTGAAGATAAGCGGCGGAGGCTGAATCTGGGCTAACAGCTCACCCACGCGATGGCCGAGACATCACCAAGGAACGATGTGAAATGCCTTATAGAAAGCGCTTACCAGTTGCTCTGATGGCCAAAGCCCTGGACGAGAGTCCGCTGCTCGATGTGCTGGGAGGAGGCTTCGTACGATGGTGACTCCTTGCCGAAGGGGCGGATCCGTCACCACCACCGAGCGACCAGAGACCGATCGCGGCGTGCGCGACAGTCGAGCAAGCTCAGAAGTCGACTGGGAGGAGATGGAAGAGGCCGAATCAAGAGGGAAGACACCGAGGGTGCAGAGACTGGATGTCGATGTTGATAAGATCGGTATCAACGCCAGACGGTGAGGTGACGGAGGGAGGAGATGGAGAAGATGGCGACAGATCAGTTTGTTTAGATTCTGAATTTAGGACGTTAATTGACGTGTCCTGCCTATATAAGTACGGATATACCACGACAGTCGCCTAGCGAGGCGGATATAAGATGATCCGAAGCTAAGCCGACGCTAAGCGAAGATCACGGGATCTTGGGTCACGGGGCTGAAGCGACGCCACTTTCACCCCTATTCACGGCCGATGGGTATCCCATCCATGCCCACTACGCCGACGTACGTGACGCACATAGCGGTATATTGGTCGAGGACAGTGTATCACCGCCATACCGACTCGATGAGGGAGTCGAGGCTGTTGGGTGCTCTTGCCCGGCGCGAGAATACCACCCAGCGAGGAGCGGGGCCATTCAATTCGTTAGAGCCTCTGGCTCTAACACGCAGGTCTTCTTAGCCTGCGAGACCGGTGCAGACCCTCTGCACCCGTGTTTACCACCACCACCACCACCACCACCAAACCTCTTTTCTCTCTTTTCCAAGCGAGATACTGTAAGGAAGACTGCCTGAGATGGCCATCCAAGAAGAGACTCCACCAACACCCGGACGCCCGCAGAGAATGGTGCGGCCGGAGGTGATAGCAGCAAGTTCGTACGACATCGTGCCAACCATCGCTGCCCCACACGGCACCTCGATCAATGCCATCACCGCCACGCCCGATCTACGATGGGTGTTCAGCGGCGGATCTGATGGCTACATCAGGAAGTTCGACTGGGTCGAATCGGCCAACGGCAAGGTCATGCTGACCGTGGCCCAACGGCATCCGTTCGTGGACAGCGTCACCAAGGCCGGGGTGCTGCTGAGCTACTGGGAGAACGAGGAGCCTCAACGTGAGTACATACTCTCGACTGCCTGCTGGCATCCACCCGCCCACGTCGACACAGTCTCGAAGGACTCGGATCACGGCTGACTCGAGCACAGCCAAGACCCCAGTCATGCAGCAGGCCGACGACGACTTGTCGTTGTCGCCGGTGTATTCGCTGGCCGCGCATTCGCAGGCGCTGTGGCTGCTCTCCGGGTTGGAGTCGGGTGGCATCAACTTGCAATCGGTGCGCCACGACGAAGGGAAGCGGATCCACTGCCTCAAGAAGCATACGTCGGCCGTCTCGGTGCTCGCCCTCGCCGAGGATGAGAAGTCGGTCATCTCGGGCAGCTGGGACAAGGCCGTCTACGATTGGGATCTCAACACGAGCCAGATCCGGCGGGCGTTCCTCGGGAGCGGTGGCCAGGTGTCGTCCATCGAGCGGCGGCCGGATTCGAGCGTACCGGTGCCTGCCGTGGTCGAGGACGAGCCAGAGACGAACGGGACCTTCCGTGCGAGTGGGGGCGCGCCCAGGCTGACGAACGGCCTGGTGGCCGATCTCAGGGACGACTCGGAGGGCTCGATCGTCCTTCCGGACGGGGACGGAGCCTTGGTCGGCCGCGGCTCGCCTGCGCAAACCCCCCTGAGCGAGGCCGACTCCCTGTTCGGGGACTACGACGACAAGTCCGGCGGTGTCGGCGGCCTACCGGGTAGCACGTTCTCGGACGACGAAGACGACGAGTTCTCGCGCGCCATCGCCAACGGCTTCCAGCAGCAGGACAACGAGGCCGCCGCGAACGGCTCGGCCATGATCGACGTGGAGGCCCGGGACCAGACCAGCGAGACGCTCGACGGCCACGACGCAGACCCCTTTGTCGCAGCGGGCTCTCAGGGCGCTTCGGACGCGACTCTAGCCAACGCTGTCGAGCCATCCAACGGCATGCTCGTCGACGGTCTTCCCGACGCTGCCGCCGACGGTGCTCCCACCGATGCAGCCCCGCACGCCGTCCTGGAGCCGAACGGGCACCCAAGCCACGGCGGCCGGGCTCGGTCAATGTCGCCAACGGCCTCGTCCGCCCCTTCGTCATCCGCCGCTGCCGGTACAGGTGCTGCGTCGGACACGACCTTCCTCGCGGCATCCATCGACGGCACGCTTCGCATCTGGGATCGACGGCAACCGAACCCGGTGGCGACGATCATGCCTCGAAACGTGCCGCCGTGGTGCATGAACGCGTGCTGGTCTCCGGACGGCAACACGATCTACGCGGGACGGCGCAACGGCACGGTCGAGGAGTACAGCCTGCACAGGGGCCTTCGAGAGCCCGAACGCATCTTCAAGTTTCCGCAGGGCAGCGGCCCCGTGAGCACTGTCAAGGCGATGCCCAACGGGCGACATCTCGTGTGGTATGTGGATTTGTTCTATTTCATCTGGATCGGGAAGAGCTCTTCCGGTCGATGACAGCCGTTCCACGAAGCCGTCTACCCTCCCCCCTTTCCATTCAAATCGACGTCAAGCCGAGCAAAGAGAGATTTTCATCCGCTAACTGTAAGCCCGCTCGATGTAGTGCCTCCTTCGACATTCTCCGGCTGTACGACTTGAAAGACCCCCAACACCCACACGCTTCGACGGCGTCGAGACACTCAACCGTTCCGTTCCTGATCATCCCCGGCCATCGAGGCGGCGTCATCTCGACCCTGTACACCGACCCCACGTGCCGCTACCTCATCTCGGCCGCGGGCAATCGTGGCTGGGAAGGACATACGACGGAGGTGTTGCTCGGGTACGAGATTAATTGCTGATGATTTTTTCGGGGGTTCTTCTCTTATTTCTTATCTTTGTTTGTCATTTGTGTGTTGTCAGTCGGTGACTGCTCGATCGTTTCGTTGTTCCTCATCCTCTACCTCCGGATCTCGTCTCCCAAAAAGTTTCCTCGTCTCCTGTTCGACGCAAGAGCTGTCCTCCTGACTCGCCGATGGCGATGGCCTGCGAGCATCTTCTCTTTTTTCCGTTCCTCTGTTCTTCTCTTCTTCTGTTCCTTCCTTCGTTTTGCTCTTTCCAATCCTTTCTCTCTCATCATCTCTCCATCTCTCCAAGTCTTCCTCTCTTCTTCTTCTTCTTCTTCCTCCTCGTACTGCTCTTCTCTCGTTTTGCTCTACTTCTCCGTCTATCCACTGATACCCCTTGCATGAAACCACGATGCTTCTTTGAAACAGGCGGGAACAGTGCAAAACGCACGAGAGCAAAAATAATTTTTCCCCAGAGAATGAATGCTCTCCCTCTCTACCATGTCCCTGCCGAGAATCTCAGATGCTAGCAAAGGCGATCCCATCATCCCTCCGGCGAGCCATATCCATCTCTCTTCCGCGAGCTGTACAAGTATCTCCCTTCCCAAGGGCATCTTAATCAGTCAGTCACACAGACGAGCCGGCCACCATCGTAGCGTTGCAGGAACAGAATATGCATGCCAGCCAGTTCCGTCAGCAATCACGCCGTTCCCGTCAGCAATCAAGCTATTCCTGTGATCGTGGCGGTTTCTCTTTGGTCATGGCAATCTGCCACGATCACGCCGTCTTTGATGGTGATGGTTCCTCTGGATCATGCCAGGTCCTCTAGATTATACCAGTTCTTCTGGATCATGCCAGTTCCTCTAGATCATGCAGTCTCTCCGGGTCACACAGTGCCTCTCAATGACGCAGTCCAACAGAGGCTTACTGCACAGTACCTGTCAGCTGTGTCTACAGCCCCTCTCTCATCGTAGTCTGCCGGGGGTCTACAGTGGCTGTTGACTACTGTATGGCAGTCCCTATTGCGAGTGCAATTCTCTCGGGGATAACGGTGTCTGTTGACTGTACAGTCTCTCTTCGGCCATACAGTCCCTCTTGGGAGGGTCAACAGTGTCTGTTGACTAATCATACAGCCCCTCTCTGATCGTTGCAGTCTCCTGGGGGTTTACAGCCTCTGAACCGTACGTAGACTCCCACCAGATCGTGCACTCAGCTTGTCTCCCGGTCTTTCAGTCCCTCTCGCGCATCAATGGCAGTTCCCCTTTTGTTGACACAGTCCCCTCTTGCTCACACAAGTTCCATTCGATCAAGGTTCTTTGACGGCATGGCTGCTGATCTACAGTACGTTACGTACAGTACCGGGATGCACTTAACATACGAGGTGTATCGCGGGAACGACGTTCAGTAAATACGCTTAGTAAGCTGAAAACCCAGCGACGGTGTCGAAACACTTTGGTCAGATCACTCCGCAGGCATGCCAGGCATCGTGGATCTGGCCCCCGAGTTCCTTGATGATTTGGCCACAGCAGCCCTTCATGAGGCTCGGGACTTGATCATTCCAGAGCAATTGGACAAGCCGATAGACGTGATGCAGGCAAGTTGCCAGGCAGTCATTGATGCCGACAGGGGTCACACGGAATTCCGAGTTGTCAAGAGTGCGCGCAGCTACCGTAGATGTCTTGAGAGTTTTGACGATGCGGCTCTACAATTTGCTTGGGCTGGTACGCAAGTTCGTTCGCAATGTATTGCCGGGTCGGTAATTTTGCGTGTCTTATTACTTTTGACACTATCCAGCTATTTGGAGCCCTGACGGCAGCGACACTCGAGGTCTGCCAGGAGATCGCACTGCTTGCTGATACCTTGAAGTCTCCAGATACTTGTTCCCTCCCTCCAGCTTGATGATCTTCTGGATGGTGTGAGGGATCTGCTCAATCCAACACTGGATCTCACTTTGTGGGAGCTTGTCCCAGCACTTAAGCCATACTTCTTCTGCTGGGCCTTGATGTTTCAGAGGACTACTCTTTGTTGTCACCCACTTCATCCATGGCCAGCATGGCTTAATGATGTTCAGATCTGGTGAGTTGCCTGGCCAGTCCAAGCACTCAAGGTCGTACTCTCCAAAAAGAGCAAGGTTATGCAGGGAAACATGAGGTGTTGCTCTGTCCTCTAGCACAATTGTCTCGGGTTGATCTTTCTGGCATTCCTGATGTTAAAGGCCGGGCCGGGTTCACACAGAAGCCGGTACGGTCTTGCTGCTTCGCAGGGCGGATTCTAGACAGGGACTCGGTAGAGGAATAGACAGGTGGGGTAACTCTCCTGTGCTATTGTCTCAGTACGATGTGTGCATGTGTGTTCAGCCTGGAGAGCTAATCCCTCCGGGCCCTTTGGGGGGTCTTTATACAGATGCCCCGAGGGGGGGGTCTCCTCGAGGGGTATCATCCTTTTGCGTGGACGAGCTCCTCGCTTAGCTCCTGCTCGTCCACCGGACGAGCTCCTCGCTTAGCTCTTGCTCGTCCACCGGATCGGTCGGATGTTGTTCCGTATGACTAACACTCCTCCCTCGCTTACCTGGGCTGTTCCGGCCTAGGCCTTAACACTATCCCCTCCCTCCAAGGGTTCTGTCCCCAGATCCTTTTCGTTCCTGCTCCTCTTTTGTCATGAACCGAGATCAGACAACTCGAACTTGTCATCGCAGTTCTCTTGTCACATTGGCAAAATGGGCAAGGAATCGAAAATCACATGCGGTGCTTATCGTCGTGACCACGCCAAGTGTGTCGTGAGCTCCGCATCATCTTTTTGTTGTCGGTGTGTTGAGAAGGGTCGTCGCTGCAACCTTCATCTCTCGGAATCAGAATGGAAGAAGATGGAACTTGAGTGCGAGCAGCTCGAGGCTCAGCTGCGAGAGACCAATGACCAATTGTCGAAGTTGCTTCCCCGGCAGATCCACCTCCGCCGGCAGCTGGGTCATCTCTCTCAGAAAGAGGCTGATGCCATCCGTCGTGAGCTGTCGGCCATCGAGGATCAAGAGTCCCTCGATGCTCAGGAGCAGGAGACTCTCCGCGTTATTCGCGAACGGGAGGCCAGTCAGGCTGCTGCTCCACCATCCTTTGAGGACGTCTTCTCCTCAGAGACTTTGGCTCCTCTCGAGCTGTTGTCGCTGTCGGACCTGGTCGCTGCGGGTTTGCTCGGTGGTAATCCACCAGCTTCTGGTTCATCGCAGGGCTGAAGTTCTCGGTTGGTTCCCACGAATTCTCCTCTTCGTCAAAACCTAACCACTTCACCAGGTACTCAGTTTTCTGTCTGTTTCTCCGACTATCCAGGATCCTTTCAACATCATACTCTTCTTCGTCGTTCTTGAAGTTCCATTCTGTCTTGATCTCTGCGTCGCTGGGTGCTGGTTCGAGTAGCGAGATGTGGAATACTCGGTGTATCCTTGCTTTTCGTGGTAGTCTCAGTTGATAGTTGACTTTCCCAGTGTGCTTCTCGATTTCGAATGGTCTGATTCGTACGTGGTCCAGCTTTTTGCTCGGTCGCTTTGAGCGCAGGTTTTTTGTTGATAGGTAGACCTTATCCCCCCTTTCCAGGGTTGGTCCCTTCAACCTTTTGTCGTGTAATCGGCGGGTGGTGGTGTTCTGGGCACGGTCGATTGTTGTTTTCATCATCTCGTGCATAGCAGCAAGTTTATCAACATTGACAACATTGCCTCCTGCTGTTGCCTGCCATCGGGGGTTTCTTCCGTAGTTCGCAAAGAACAGTGTTGTCCCCGTCACGCTGTGTTGCTGGTTGTTGTACGCAAACTGTGCTATTGGTAGCAGTTCCACCCAGTTATCCTGCTGGTGGTTGATGTAGTGTTGTAGATACTGCTCCATCGTCTGGTTTGTCCGCTCAGTTTGTCTGTCAGTTTGTGGGTGGTAGGCTGTTGACATCCTTGTATCAATGCCAAGTTACCTTGTCCACATGTTCCAGAATTTCGAGGTGAAGAGTTTGTCTCGATCCGAGATGATTATTTTTGGTAGCTCTCGGTGGCTTACCAGCTCTTTGAGTAGAACATTTGCGAGTTTGTTCGCGGTTCCTGACTCTTTCCACAGGACCAGGTGAGCGTATTTGGTAAGCTTGTCCACAACCACCAAAATGCTATCGTATACCACCTTTGTTGCTGGGTCTATTGACTTTGGCAACTTGACCATGAAATCCATCATGATAGTTTCCCATAGTGCCTCGGGTAGGCCCATTTGCTGTGCCTGCCCGTAGGGCTTATGTCTTGATGGTTTGTTCTTCGCACACTGTTCGCAGTTGCGAATGAACTCTGTCACCTTGCACTTCATTCTGTCGAAGCGGTAGTTCCTTTGGATTTTCTCCAAGGTTTTATCTCGCCCGGGGTGTCTGTGCAAAGGCCTGTCATGGTGCCTCCGGATCACCTCCTCTTGTGCTCTTTCTGGCACAATTTCCTTTTTGTTTGCCACCTTGTGGCCAAGGGTAAGGAGTGGACCTTTTGTTTCAGTTGTTGCCAGTTGGGGTTGGGCATAGACCAGGGTTTGTCCTTTCATCGCTAGGATTGGGTGTTCCTCTGTTGTTTTCTTGTCCATCAGGTCTGGTCGCCTGCTGAGTGCGTCCACTTGAGTATTTTCAGTGCTCTTCCGGTAGAGGATTTGAAAGTTGTATGATGCCAACAACTCTGCCCATCAAACTTGTCGTCAGTTTAGCTTCTTCGTTGTCGTGAAGTAAGCTAAGTTCTTGTGGTCTGAGTACATGTCCACCGTGTATTTCACCCCCTCCAAGTAAGGCCTCCATTCTTGGAATACGTTGACGATTGCTAACATGTTACGACCCAGGGATGGGAGCCACTCATTTATAGGCAATCAGGCCGCGGGCCAGGCAAGAGGACACCATGGAAGTCAAGTGACCAACCAACAAGGGGTCACGTGACTGTCGAGACACACACGGGAGTCTCGACGCATGATGCATGAAGCATCGAGACAATCTCACCAGTCTCGACACATGATGCATGAAGCATCGAGACAATCTCACCAGTCTCGACGCATGACGCATGATGCATCGAGACAATCTCACCAGTCTCGACGCAGGGTGCATAACATGGTGGGACCGTCGAGACAATCTCACCCGTCTCGACGTCGAGACTGTCAAGACAATCTCGATCGTCTCGACAGGCCAGCACTATATAGTCCGGCGATAGTTCCCTTATGGAACGATCATCTTCAACTCATGTTGTGATCCAGACAACTAGATCTACTTCAATACAATCCTTTGTACAAAGCCATGATCAGGTGTCACCACCACCACGTTCCACCAAACCCCTTCGCACTCCTTGACACTCCTCTCCTGCGAGAACCAACCCGCCTTCCACCTCTCGCCCTAATCCTATACTCGGATAGGACAGTACGGTACGGACCGCAACACTTTGAAGACCCTCAAGGATGAGTACCTCAGGAGCAACCGACCCCAACTTCCCAGATGGAAAGATTAGCGTCGCCAAGCCAGACCTGTTCTACAGCGAAAGGAACAAGGTCGATGATTGGCTCATGCAACTCCAAGTCTACTTTCAATTCCAACCAGAGACGAAGCTGCCTAAAGAAAAGTGGCCACTCTTTGCAACCACTTACATGAGAGGCAATGCTTATCGATGGATCAAGCCCTACGTCAACAAACATCTCTCAGGAAACGGAGACCACGACGGCACATCGGAATGGATGACGAAATGGACACGATTCAAGGACGAGATCAAAAGAATCCTTGGACCATCTAACGAAGACAAAGTGGCTATACGAATGATCCAGCACATCAAACAACGCTCAGCCGCAGAGTACACCACGCAGTTCAAACAATACTCAGTACTGACTGACTGGGACGACGACGCCCTGATGGTCATGTACCGACGTGGACTCAAGGAAAACGTGAAGGATGAAATCACCTTCGACGGACGAGTGGTCGACACACTGGATGAACTCATCGCACAAGCAATCGACATTGATGACAAACTATTCAAGCGAGCGATGGAGAAACGCCACGACGGAGGATACAGCCGCCCCGCATGGCATGTGAGCAACCACTACAAGCTGCCTAACAAGGCACTGCCACATGATCCATATGGCTATGCACCCATGGAACTGGATGCAGTCCACCACAAGGGAAGGTTCACGAAGGGAAGGAACAACAAAAAGGGGAAAGCACTGAAGTGCTATGCCTGTGGCAAGCTAGGCCACATGGTGAAAGACTGTCGTTCAAAGAACAAGGTGCACCGACAGCAACTTAATACGCTCGACGGAGACTGGAATGTCATCAAGCCAGAGGACCCACCAGGAGAGGCTCAGCTATCCCTCAAACAATGGGACAACTACGATCAGATATTGGAAGCAGCCCACCAACTGGCAACATCAGGAGGCAAGGACCTACCAGAACTAACAGGTCAGGACAAGGGACAGGAGCCCTTAACCACCTCTGATAGGGACCGAGACGAACCCGCGTCTATCAAAGAAGAAATACCACAAGGAAGCTATGCTTACAGCATGGACCCACGAAATCTACGGCACGGCGAACTACAGTGGAGGTTTTGCACAAGGCACTACTGCACCTACCACGAACAACTACGAAGGTATGGAGGACATTCACCCTACCACGCCACCTGCCACAAGCATTGGGTCAATTGCGAGAAGGATGCGTGTGAGATCCATCTTTGGGACAAACACCAACACACCGCATTCCCCGGGCACACACATGATTGGCACGAACACCTCATGTTCCTACAACAAGGCAACAACTACAACTGCTACGTCGACAATTGGCAGTACTGCCTCAAGCCTGGATGTGACAAGCATCAGCAAGACAAATTCATGAACAGATTCCTCAGAACTGATGGGAATGGCTGGACCCATTGCCCAGTCAGTGGAAAAACACTTTGATCAGGAAAAGACTGAACTCCCTTGTCAAGGGGTGACATCGGGAGCTCAACAACATGACCCCTAGCAACGCAAAGCACCTGTGATTGCCTGTGTCACTACACGCCAACACGCCAGTACGGACATACGCACTTGTTGACTCTGGAGCCAGTGGGAACTACATTTCAAGATAACTTTACGATACCCTCGGCACTGGAAGGAGACGCAAGCAGCAGCCCTATCAGCTCGCGATGGCAAATGGACAGACAGAGCTAGTCTGCCATGAGACGCAGCCAATGGAAATGGTTACCGGACACCATGCTGAAAGGATCCACCTTGATATTGTTGAGTTGGCCACTCAGGATATCTATTTGGGGATGCCTTGGCTAAAGAAGCACAACCCAGTTGTTAACTGGAAGACAGGAGTACTCACGTTTAGGAACTGCACTAACAACACAGCTCGGACCTGTTACCAGCCGCAGAAGGCGTGGACAGATGAGGGAAGGAGTCCTCAGTGGAACCTCACCGACAGAAAGGACAACTCTCAAGAGAAGAGGTCCACCTTGACAGGCACACCCCGGAACCAGGTGGCCAAACAGTCAGAGATGAAGAGAGAGGAAGTTGTTAACCCTCTGGAGATCCCTGAAGAGTACCGACCTAGGTATGATAACCTTTTTCAGGAAGAGACAACAACAGCAGCGTTGCCTAAGCACCAACCTTGGGATCATGAGATCAAGTTGCAACCAGGGACAGAGCCAGGATTTGGACCAATTTACCAGTTATCAGAGAAAGAGCTCCAAGTACTTCGCGAGTACCTGGAGGAAAACCTGAAAAAGGGTTTCATTCGAGAATCTCAATCGCCAGCAGGATACCTGATACTATTTGCACCAAAGAAAGACGGAAGTCTTCGACTTTGTGTGGATTACAGGAAACTCAACGACATTACCATCAAGAACTGATATCTGTTGCCAAATGCGAACGAATTGCGAGACAGGATCAGTCAAGCTACAACCTTTACCAAGCTGGACTTGAAAGGAGCATACAACCTGATACGCATGAAAAAAGGAGAAGAATGGAAGACAGCCTTCAGAACCCGATACGGACACTACAAGTATCTGGTTATGCCATTCAGACTCACGAACGCACCAGCAACATGTCAAGCATTGATCAACAACGTCATCAGAGCACACCTGGACCAAACAGCTATCGCCTACTTGGACAATATTCTTGTCTACTCGAACACGCAACAGGAACATACCAAACATGTGAAGGATGTTCTACGATGTCTACAAAAGGCAGGGCTCAAGCTCAACCCGAAGAAATGCGAGTTCAACAAACCGGAAGTTGAATTCCTCGGATACATCATAGGAATCGAAGGGATCAAGATCAACCCTGAGAAAATCAAAGTGATTCAGCAATGGCCAACACTGACATCAGTCAAGGAAGTACAAGCCTTCCTAGGATTTGCCAACTTCAACTGACAGTTCATCAAGAACTACTCACAGATGGCAACACCACTGACAGAACTCACGAAGAAGGACGTGGAGTACCGGTGGACGGAGAGACAACAAAAAGCATTCCAACAGCTCAAGGACACTTGCGCCAAGGAACCAGTTCTCCTCAACTTCAAGACAGGCCAACCGACGCGAATCGAGATGGACGCTTCAGATCAGGCAGTGGGAGTATGTCTATGCCAACAGGCAGACAGCAAGTGGCACCCAGTTGCCTACTACTCACGAAAAATGACACAAGCGGAACGAAACTATGATATCCACGATAAAGAGCTACTGGCAGTTGTCAACGCACTCGAACACTGGAGAGTGTACGCGGAAAGCAGTTCTGAACTCACTATTCTCACAGACCACAAGAATCTGACAACGTTCACAACAACCAAGAAGCTGAACAGACGACAAGTCAGATGGGCTGAACTCCTAGGGCAACACAAGTTCAAGATCTTGTACACCCCCGGACAAGACAATGGGAGAGCAGACGCACTAAGCCGACGAAAAAACCACATGGAAGATGATGAACGCCAAGGAATGATCTTACAGCAGGACCAGCAAGGAAACCTGGTGCCTCAACCACAGATCAACAAGCTCACGGCAGAAGACACTGAAGAACTAATAAGGAACTACCACGATAATCCAGCACATGGTCACCCAGGAATCACCAAAACCACAGACCTGATCCAACAGGCAGGGAACAATGTCATCAATCTCTGACAACACGTCACAAGCTACATCAACAAATGTCTACTATGCCAGAAAAACAAGCATGGAAGACACAAGCCATATGGAGAAGGACACCCGAACATGATACCGAGAGGCCCGTGGGAAGATGTGTCAATGGACTTCATCACAAAGCTACCCAAGTCCAAAGACCCAGTCACAGGAATCACCTACAACTCAATTATGGTGATTGTGGACAGATTCACGAAATACCTAATAGCAGTACCATTCAAGGAAACTCACACAGCAGAGCAGTTGGGACACCTCCTACTGGACAGATTGGTCAGGGACCACGGAGTTCCAATCACGGTCATTACTGACAGAGACAAACTCTTCACATCCAACTACTGGAAAACAATCAGTGCAGCTATGGGAACAAAACCCAAGATGTCTACGGCCTATCACCCACGAACTGACGGCCAGACAGAGTGAGCAAACCAAGTCCTGGAGACTTATTTGCGGCATTACATCAACCAGACCCACAGCAATTGGGTACAATTATTACCAGTGGCACAGCTGGCAATCAACCAGCACAGATCAGACTCAACAAAGGAATCGCCATTCTTTGCCAATTTTGGACGACACGCAAACATCAGAATGCTAAGCAGAGCTTCACCAAACATGGAGAAAGCACTCCAACATGACAAGCTCCTACGACAAACACACACGATGATGAGGCATTACCTTCAAGAGACCTCAGAAAAGATGCAACGCCAAATGGACAAAAAATCGAAAATGGCACCTCAGCTGAAGAAGGGGGATAAAGTCTACCTCCTCACAAAAAATTGGAAAGTCAAGAAACCAAGAACAAAGAAACTGGACTATGTTAAGGTTGGACTATTTTCAGTCGAAGAAAGAACCGGACCAGTCAACGTCAGACTGCGACTACTGAGAGATGCTCGGGTACACCCAAACTTTCACATCTCAATGATTGAATTAGCCGACCAGAGCACACCCTTGCAGGAAACATTTCATTACCAACCAGAGGAAGAACAGGAATTCGAGGCCAAACAGATCCTGAAGAGAAAAGGTCAGTGATACCTTGTCAAGTGGAAAGACTACCCAGACTCGGAAAATACCTGGGAGCCACTCAGGAACCTCGCGAACTGCCAGCTCCTCCTGCAGCAGTTCCGGCAGGAGCAGGACTGAACAGCTCGGCCTGCAGCGCGGACACGTCAATGACTGTCGCCGACAAATCTTCACCATCCACCTCCATTTCAGCAACAAGGCACTGGAGCTTCTTCTTTGCTCGACCCTCAGCACCCTCAAGAACCTTTCGCTTTCGGGACACACAAGCCTGCAGCTTGGCAAGCTGCTCGACAAAAGCATCCCGCTTGGCCTCATCGACAGCCAAATCCTCGCGAAGGTTATCCCGAGTCATGTTCAGCGACTCCCAAGAAAGTGACACACAGGACTTTCCCCGACGAGTGCACTCAGCGCACTTCAACTTATCGTTGTCGTCAGACATTCGGAAGCAGGGCTTGTGGTTCAAAACACAGAAGTCACACGGAGCAAGCGACACGAAGTTATGATCACGGATCTGGGCTGCCAGTTGGTTTCGGTAAGCAGAGGCACGTGATTTTGCAGACATACTCAAGAATTCATCAGGACGATGAATGAAGGAGAGGAGGGTAGTGTTACGACCCAGGGATGGGAGCCACTTATTTATAGGCAATCAGGCCGCGGGCCAGGCAAGAGGACACCATGGAAGTCAAGTGACCAACCAACAAGGAGTCACGTGACTGTCAAGACACACACGGGAGTCTCGACGCATGATGCATGAAGCATCAAGACAATCTCACCAGTCTCGACACATGATGCATGAAGCATCGAGACAATCTCACCAGTCTCGACGCATGACGCATGATGCATCGAGACAATCTCACCAGTCTCGACGCAGGGTGCATAACATGGTGGGACCGTCGAGACAATCTCACCCGTCTCGACATCAAGACTGTCAAGACAATCTTGATCATCTCGACAGGCCAGCACTATATAGTCTGGCGATAGTTCCCTTATGGAACAATCGTCTTCAACTCATGTTGTGATCCAGACAACTAGATCTACTTCAATACAATCCTTTGTACAAAGCCGTGATCAGGTGTCACCACCACCACGTTCCACCAAACCCCTTCGCACTCCTTGACACTCCTCTCCTGCGAGAACCAACCCGCCTTCCACCTCTCGCCCTAATCCTATACTCGGATAGGACAGTACAGTACAGACCGCAACATAACAACTCTTTGTCGTGAACATCGTACCTCAGTTCTGGGCCAGAGAACTTTCTCGATCAGTACGCGACAGGGTGTAAGCAGTTGTCAGCGTCTGGTTGACACAAGCAGGATCCCAATGCTTGGTCTGAGGCATCAGTCTCTAAAATAATCCTCTTCTCAGAGTCAAATGATGCCAAAATAGGTGCGGAGATGAATTTATTCTTCAACTCCTGGAAGGCCACTTGTTGGCTCTCCCCCCACCTGAAAGATTCATTCTTTCTGGTTAACTCTGTCAAGACTGCTGCTGTCCTCAAGTAGTCCTTGATAAATCGTCAGTAGAAGTTTGCAAATCCTAGGAAGGATTGTACTTCTTTGAGGTTTTTGGGTGTTGGCCAGTCTTGTACTGCTGCCGTCTTTGTGTCGTCCATTCAGATTCCTTCTGTTGTTAGGATCAACCCCAAATATTCCACTTCTTTCATGTGGAAAACACTCTTATCAAGGCGTAACCTCATGCCTGCTTTCTGGAGCACATGTAGAATCTTCTTGACATGCTGTTTATGCTCCTCCAAGGTTCCATTGGTGTATACCAAGACATTGTCGATGTAGGCGGTGACAAATATGTCCAGGTATTGTCGGAGGACAGTGTTAATAAGTGATTGGAATGTTGCCGGTGCATTCGTAAGGCTGAATGGCATCACAGTATACTCGTAATGCCCGTACCTCGTACGAAAGGCTGTCTTCCATTCTTCGCCATCTTTCATCCTAACCAGGTTGAAAGCACCTTGAATATCGAACTTGGTAAACTATTTGGCTTCTTGGATCCAGTCTTGGATTTCTGATATCAATGGCAGCGGGTAACAGTTTTTCACTGTGATCACATTTAGCCGCTGATAATCAACACACAGTCGAAGTTTGCTATCTTTCTTTGGCACAAACAGTATCGGGTATCCAGCCGGTGATGTTGAAGGTCTTATGAACTCTTTCACTAGGTTCTTGTCCAGGTAGTCTCTCAGGGCCTCAAGCTCTTTCGCTGACAGAGTGTAGATAGGGCTGTGTGTGGGTTTTTTTCCATCTTCCAGCGGAATCTTGTGGTCCCACTCTTGATGTTCCGGTAGTGTCGCGATCACTGTTTCTTCGAACATCTCCTGGTATTCTTTATACTCACTTGGCAACTGCGGTGCCTGAGTCTTGCCCACAGCGTCTTGCGTGGTGCAAAGTTGTTGTGTTCGGGGTTTCATCCAGGCCACACAGGCCTCCCCGCGCTGGTGGTGTTTCTTCCACTGTGTCAGTGAGATTTCTTTGATTGTCACTCCTGGTTCTGACTTGACCAGTGTCTTATCCAGAAAGACTAGTTGCTTTCTTTTCCAGTCAATCCTTGGGTTTTGTTTTTCCAACCACGGAAGTCCCAATATAACTTCGTGTGGTATTCAGACCAAGTCGAATTCCTCTGTTCTGATCATCATGCCATGGACACTCAGTCCCAGACTCTTGGTCTCCTTCATCACTTGTCCTTCATCTTTGGAGAGTGGTGTTCTGTCCACTACCGTCAATTGGTAAGAGTCTTTCTTGCCTTGGACTGGAACCTTGTTTCTTCTGGCAAAGCTTTCTGACATGAAGTTGCCAGTCACACCAGAGTTGATCATGGCCTTAGCCAACTACCCATTGACTCTGATCTTGATGTGAAAGTGCAGGCTGCAGGCTGTCGTGTCAAGGCTCAGCTTGACTCCTTCCTCCCGGGGTGTTGTCTTGCCTGCTCTTCCAACCCCGGTTTTGAAGAGCGCTGCTAGTTTTTTGAGCTGCCTAGGCCCTGGGCCTGACACTCTACTGCGTGTTGTTTGCATCGTGTGGTGAGGCATCATTCCCACAGGTCTTGGTTGCAATCATCTTGTTCAGGGTTGACTCTTTGGATGTGCATATTCTATCATGCTTCCACCTCAGACCCTGGGAACCACATCTTCTTTCTTTTCTCTAGAAGGTGTTCCTTGCAGTGGTCGTCTTCGCACACCTTCCAATAAGGTCGTCCGCAGGCTGCTGTTGTAGCCTGGTGTAGGTCCACTTGTGTGGTGATGTCTCTGACCTGTGTGATGCTGAGGGTATCGTTGACCCATCATGACACTTGCGTCTCCCCTATTTCTGATAGGGTTGTGTCCTGTCGTTGAAGGACAGGTTTGTCAGGGACTGGTGGTGGCTGGGCTTCCTTGTCGTCAACCTGTTCCTCCATGTAGCCAGTTGTGTCGAACTCGGAGATCAGGTCATCCTCCCAGTGGATTCTGTCAACCTTCCTTCAGACCTCGTCAAGGTGATCCAAGGTTTCTTGAAGCATGATCTCAAGTTTTTCGGCGTGTTGTCAGAGGTCGTCCTCCTCTCTGAGGAGTGCTGCCTCAGGGTGATTGTGGGGCAGTGTGCCTTGGGGGGCTCTCTGGGACTCCTCCACCTCCCTGCCTTTCCAGGTGCTTGTGGCATTCAACTGCTTCCCTTTGCCCTTCTTGTTCTTCTTCTTGCTCCTGCAGTTCACCGCAAGGTAGCCCACTTTCTGACAGTTGTAACACTTCCGTGTCTTCTTCTTTCGTGGTTCCATCACATCGATTTCCATGGGTACCAAGCTGTAATTATCTTTGGCAGGTGTTGGTTTTTTCTTCACCTATAGTTTTGTCTGCTTGCCTCACTTCTCAAGCTCTCTCTTGAACTGTCAGTCATTGATGTGAGCCGCAGTCTTGATTATTTCGTAGAGCTCGGTTGGTCAGTCTCCTCACACGATGTTGTCCTTGACTTGTTCCTTGAGGCCTTGGTAGAATAGTGCTGTTAGTGCACTGTCTCCCCACTGGGTTCTCACTGCTAGTTGTTGGAACTTTGCCGCGAACTCTGATGCCAATCCTGTTTGCCGCAGTGCTTGGAGCTTTTGTTCCACATCTCTTTCCTTGTCAAGAATCCCAAACGTCTTTCTCATGGCTGTCTTAAAGGTTTTCAGGCTTCCCATGACCTGTCGGGTATTGCCTTCTTGCCCCTTGGGGTCTGCCTGATTGTCTAGGTAATCCCTTAAGTAGATGTTGAACCAAGCGAAGGCTGGTCCTTCCAGGTAGGAGGTGTCACAGTTCTGGCCCAGTTGCATATCTGGCACAAGTCACGCACCTTGCCGGGAAGTTCCATCTGCACTGTTGCCTGTTTGCTCCGCTGTTGCCTGATCCCCTGCCTATAAGAACTTCTCCTGCTCCCCCAGCTTCTTCTCTTCTTTTCTCTTTTTTTTTCCTTCCTTGTCTTTCGTCTTGTACATCAATCCAAGTCTCAAGTCTCAAGCCAAGTCAGGTCAAGGTTACTGAATCAGTTAGGCTCGAGTTCTGCTCTGCCATTGCCTTGTCACACTACGAAAGACCTACCCAACCATAACACACTTCACCAAGCCACGTTCACGTCCTTGTCATGTCTCAACAACCAGACCAAGCCATGCCAGTTGCTGGAAATGACGAGTTCCTTCGCAACATGTTTGCAGAGTTCATGTGAATTCAAGCTACCAACACCACTCCCAAGTCCAAGTCCGAACGCACTGCTGACCCAGAGATCTTCAGTGGCGATGGCGGAAACACGGAAATCACGCATGAGAAGCTTGAGAGCTTCATCACGTCACTGTCACTCAAGATGACGCTCAACGCTGACCGGTACCCCACGGAAACATCGCGGATTGCGTACGTCTTTTCACGCACGACTGGCACTGCGCAGTCCTACATCTCAGCTAAGATCACGGCTGGCCAGTACATTGACTGGCACGACATTGTCCAAGATCTCCAGAACGCCTTCTCCGACCCAGACCCAGAGTTCCTAGCTCAGAGGAAGCTCATCACCTTGCGTCAGGCCAACCGTTCCTTTGCTGAGTTCTTCACAGAGTTCAATCAGTATGCTCCACGCACAGGCTTCAACAACAAGGCCTTGAAGTGCCATCTTCGATGCGCTGTCTCTGAAGAGCTTGCCAAGCAGCTTGTCAGCATCAACCTCAAGGACATCAGCTATCAGAAGCTTGTTGAGGAATGCCAGCTGCAGGACAACCAGTTGCGTGCCACTTCTGCCAACTCTCACTGTCCACGTCAAACACCTCCCACCCAAGCCTCAGTTCCACAGTCAGGAGCTTCAGTTCTGCGTCCAGGGTTCATCAAGCCAGCCTTCACGCCACAGCCACCAAGTCCTACCATGGATCTCAGCCGCTCTAAGCTGACGCCAGAAGAGCAAGAACATCGCCGAAGCAAAGGCCTCTGCTTCTACTGTGGGAACCAGGGTCATGTCTCAACCTTCTGTCCAGTGAAAAGCATGCCTGTTGTTGCCACCACCACGACCACCACCAAGTCTGCCACTGTTGAGACTACTCCAGAGTCGGAAAACAAGTAGTCCTTGGTCATCATCGCGCCCAAGGACATGAAAAGGACCTCCATGTTGGCTATCTGTCTCCAGACCAGCGATTGGACAGCAAGTGCTTGTTTCTTCCTTGTATCCTAGATAGGAAATTCAAGTGCAATACTCTTATTGACTCTGGCTGTTCAGCATTTGGCTGCATTGGTGCTTCCTTTGCGCAATCTCTTCACCAAGAACCTCTCCCCTACCCACGCACATTGCGATCGTTCGATGGCAAGATGTCACAAACCACGCATCTCGCCAAGACAATCATGACCATGGCACATGGCGTGCACCAGGAGGAAGTCTCTCTCTTTGTGTCTCCTGGTCTTCACTATGATGTGATTCTGGGGATGCCATGGCTCCAGAAGCACGGGCCACACATTGATTGGACAAACACCTCAATCATGTTCAAGTCAGATCACTGCTGATCCGCATGCCTCAAGTCAAACAATGGCTATCCAATCTCTTTGGATCTTGAAGCCAAGACGTCTGCTGGAAAGCCTCAGGATCCCAAGCCCCTTTCTGCCACGCCAATCCCTATCAATGCTGCCGCATTTTCTCTCCTTGCTGCCAAGCCAGATCACCAGGTGTTCAGTGTTTCTCTGAGAGACATTGAGCAGGTGTTGAAGCCAAAGAAGTGCGTGGATCCTGCCACACTTCTCCCTGCTCAGTACCACGAGTTCCTGGACGTCTTCAGCAAGGATGACGCTGACAAGCTTCCTCCTCTACGCCCAGGAGTTGACCACAAGATCAAGATGGAACCAGGAACCCAGGCACCTTCTGGACCTCTGTACGGCATGAGCAGAGAAGAACTTGAAGTTCTCAAGAAGTACCTGACAGAGAACCTGAACAAGGGCTTCATTCGAGCATCTTCATCACCTGCTGCTGCACCAGTCCTCTTTGTCAAGAAGCCAGGAGGTGGATTGCGTTTCTGTGTAGACTACAGAGCACTCAACGCCATCACCATCAAGAACTGTTACCCCCTACCACTGATCCGGGAGATGTTGGACCAGCTTTGCAAAGCTGTGTGGTACACCAAGCTTGACATTGTTGGTGCCTTCAACCGTATCCGGATGAAGGAAGGTGAAGAATGGAAGACTGCGTTCCGCACACGCTCAGGCCTCTACGAATACCTTGTCATGCCCTTTGGTCTTGCCAATGCTCCAAGCACGTTCCAGAACTACATCAATGATGTTTTGGGACCTGACATCCTTGACATCTTTGGCACTGCCTATGTGGATGACATCCTTGTCTACAGTCAGACACTCAAGGAACACCGGAAGCACGTCAAGCTTGTTCTCAGTCGACTACGAGACGCAAGCCTGCAAGTTGACATCTCCAAGTGTGACTTTGAAGTGCATCAAGTCAAGTACCTTGGCCTCATCATTCAGTCTGCCACTGAAGATGGCTGACCCGGATCTGTGAGCATGGACCCAGCCAAGACCGACGCCATCAAGGAGTGGAATCCTCCTGCCAGTCTCAAGGAAGTGCAGAGCTTCATTGCCTTTGCAAACTTCTACCGCCGGTTCATCAAAGACTTTGCCAAGCTTGCATCCCCGCTCACAGCTCTGACCAAGAAGAATGTTGCCTTCAAGTGGGAAACCCCAGAGCAGCGCTTGTTCGAAAGCATCAAGAAGGCGTTCAGCACTGCACCCATCCTACAGCACTTTGATCCGGAGAAGGAGTGTGTTGTTGAGACTGACGCTTCTGACTACGTCTCTGGTGCTGTCCTGTCACAGCCAGATCATGAAGCAGTTCTACGCCCTGTTGCCTTCTTGTCACGCCGCCACCTGCCGGCAGAATACAACTACGAGATCTACGACAAAGAGTTGCTGGCAATTGTCCGTGCCTTTGAAGAATGGCGAGCAGAGCTTGAAGGATCTCCAGAACCTGTCAAAGTGATCTCTGATCACAAGAACTTGGAGTACTTCATGTCGTCAAAGCGCCTTTCCCGCCGTCAAGCCCGTTGGAGCGAGTTCTTGTCACGCTTCAATTTCAAGATCAGCTACCGTCCAGGCAGTCAGTGCAAGGCCGACGCCCTCACTCGACGTTCCCAAGACCTCCCGTCAGACAGTGATCCCCGTCAAGACTTCAGGGAGCAAGTCGTCCTCAAGCCCAAGAATCTTGCACATTCAGAGGTTCAAGTCAAGCCCATCCGGATCCTGAGACGTTCAGAAGCTGCACCAGTTGACACTGAACCTGATGCTACACCTCTTTCAGACATCATCCAAGCTGCCTATAACAACCTTGCTGAAGGTGATCCAGTGGCAACAGTGTCACAGATGCTAAGGGATGGTGTCAGGCACAGTCAAGAAGTGTCTCTCTCAGACTGCAGCTTGGAAAATGACCGTCTCTTCTACAAGAACCGACTCTGGATCCCTGAGAACGATGAGCTACGCCTACGCCTGTTCCAAGAAGCCCATGACCAAGCAATGGCTGGCCACACTGGGATTGCCAAGACTCACAATCTTCTGTCTCGTTGGTACTATTGGCCAAAGATGGTGAACATCATACAGCAGTACATCAGGAATTGTCATGTCTGCTCTTGAGCAAAGCCTGCCCGTGATCGCCAAGGAGAGCTGCTGTCTCTTCCCGTGCCTCAGCAACGTTGGCAGGATCTGGCTATGGATTTCATTACTGACTTGCCCAAGTCAAGAGATACCTGCTTCCCTGGTGCCAAGCACATCTGGGTCATCACTGACCGTCTCACCAAAGAACGCCACTTTGTGCCATGTGCCGAGATGACAACCTCGCATCTTGTCCGGATGTTCATCCAGTTTGTTGTCCGTACCCATGGCTTGCCCAGGAGCATTGTCTCAGACAGAGGAGGTCAGTTTGTCAGCTCATTCTGGAAAGCACTCTGTGCCCATCTTGATGTCATGCTACGACTATCCTCAGGACACCACCCAGAGACAGATGGTCAGACAGAACGAGAGAATCAGGAGCTTGAACGCTACCTGAGATCCTATGTCAACTATCTCCAAGATGACTGGGTCCAATGGCTTCCTCTGGCAGAGTTCACGTAGAACAACTCCCAGTCTGATTCCTCTGGCATGTCACCGTTCTTTGCCAACAAAGGGTTCCATCCACGGCTCAGCATCACACCCACGAGTGAAGCCTGCAACCAAGATGCTATGGAAATCTCTGGAGAAATGACGCAGATTCTGGAGCAGTTGCAAGCGGAACTCCGACTATCCCAGGAAGCTCAAGCTCACGCCGCCAATTTGCATCGAGTCCCGTCACCGTCCTATCAAACTGGAGATCTTGTTTGGCTGAATACCAAGAACATCAGGACACGCCGCCCATGCAAAAAGCTTGACGACAAGTGGATTGGACCATTCAAGGTGTTGAAGACAGTCGGAAGCCGTGCCTGCCATCTGGAGCTTCCACACACTCTCAAGATCCACCCTGTCTTTCACGTTTCCCTTCTACGTCTGACACCTGCTAATCCTATCCCTGGCCAATCAAATGAACACCCTGGCCCTGTCATTAGTCAAGACACAGATGAAGAGTTCCAGGTTGAAGAAATCCTTGACTCCAAGCCAGCAACGTCTCGACAGAAGTTCAAGTACCTGGTCAAATGGTCTGGATGGCCAATTGAAGATGCCACTGAAGAGCCTATTGAGCATCTTGACAACGCCAAAGACGCCATCTACAACTTCCATGAGAAATACCCAAGGAAACCACGGCCACGGAACTACGCCCACGAGCGGCCTGAGGCTCACAGGAGTTCGCGATGTGAAGGAGGGGGGTAATGTCACAGTTCTGGCCCAGTTGCATATCTGGCACAAGTCACGCACCTTGCCGGGAAGTTCCATCTGCACTGTTGCCTGTTTGCTCCGCCGTTGCCTGATCCCCTGCCTATAAGAACTTCTCCTGCTTCCCCAGCTTCTTCTCTTCTTTTCTCTTTTTTTTTCCTTCCTCGTCTTTCGTCTTGTACATCAATCCAAGTCTCAAGTCTCAAGCCAAGTCAGGTCAAGGTTACCGAATCAGTTAGGCTCGAGTTCTGCTCTGCCATTGCCTCGTCACAGGAGGCTGCGAATAGCACCTTCTCCTGGTCTGTCGGGAACTGGACTGTGTTGAACCTATAGTAAAGCTCCAGTTGTGAGAAGAACAACTCCAGTCCTCCCCTGGATCTATCGTACCTCTTCGGGGTACCTACCTTCAAGGGCTTCGGGGGTAGGTTAACAATAGGTGCCGCCTGGACAGCCTGGGCCTGAGCCGCCTGAGCAGCTTGGGCTTGAGCCGCCTGGGAAGGGGTAGGGCTTTGTGGATCCACCATCGTATCGAGTCAGTGTCCTGTATGTTAGAGGCTGAAACTGTTAAAGGCCGGGCCGGGTTCACACAGAAGCCGGTACAGTCTTGCTGCTTCGCAGGGCGGATTCTAGACAGGGACTCGGTAGAGGAATAGACAGGTGGGGTAACTCTCCTATGCTATTGTCTCAGTACGATGTGTGCATGTGTGTTCAGCCTGGAGAGCTAATCCCTCCGGGCTCTTTGGGGGGTCTTTATACAGATGCCCCGAGGGGGGGGTCTCCTTGAGGGGTATCATCCTTTTGCGTGGACGAGCTCCTCGCTTAGGGACTGCTCGTCCACCGGATCGGTCGGATGTTGTTCCGTATGACTAACACTCCTCCCTCGCTTACCTGGGCTGTTCCGGCCTAGGCCTTAACACCTGAGTGAAGAGTAGAAGCTTCTGGTGTAGGATAATCTTGCTGTATCGATACCAATCAATTCCTCCTTTGCCTTATTGTATAACCTTACCTCTTTTGGCTGTGAAGCACCATTGGGGTGTCTGTCCTGCAGACTTTCATCAGAGATTCAACCATGACATCCACATGTCTAGTTCCCAGGCTTCCTTTGCTGCAGGCTCCAGAGACACATTCAGAGCTTCAAGCTCTGTGTCTGCTTCCTTCTTCTCCTTGGCTGTCTCAGTCTTCCAGATATGGCAGGGTCCCTTCTTGTCATACAAAAAACTACCCCAGAACATGAACTCTGTACACTTCTTCCAACACTGACATATGCAGGTCTTCTCAAACTGTTCTGAAGTCTGTCTCCAGATCTGATTCTTGTGCCACCACTGTCCTAGCACAATCCCTGTTTTGTCTGAGAAGATCACATTCTTCCACCACTCCATAGACTTGTCTCTGTACTTTAATGAACACAAACTCAAGATGAGCTTTGCGCATTTTGGAGTAAGACCTATACGTACGTACACAGCTATCAGTTACTCTTCTTCTGTAGATAGTAGAGATATTATTATACCAGGTCTATAGATAGGTTTCTATTTACCCATCTTCTTCTTCTTCAGATGCTTATACGCAGTGGTTGTTCTAACTCCAATCTCCCTTGCAATTTCTGCTGCTGACATCTCTTGGGATTCATGGGTTGCTTGTACAAGCTCCAGCATCTGCTTCTCCTTCTCCTTGTCTATCACTTCAGGCCAGCCAGTCTTTGGTGCATCCTGCACATATTCTGCTGTGATCTGCTTGGAAACTGATGGGTCGAATCCTCGCTCCCTGGCCTTTCTGCAGAGTCGTGTGATCTGCGACAAGGATATTCCAGTAATACTGCTGATTTCAGCATAAGACTTGCCTTCTTCAGCCAGAGTAAGAGCCTGGACTCGGTCTGCAACAGTGTAGTTCTTTGTCTTCGGCATTTTGTGGGTGAGTTGATCGAGTTGGTCGAGTCGGTCGAGGATCAGCTTTCTACCGTGGTTTACCCGAAAATTCATGAGACCACCAAAAGTGTTGAGCCGGCAAAACTTTGCGAACGAACTTACGTACTTACTCAACGTTATTTCTGCTATACGCCTCGTACTCACGTAATTTTTACGCAAGTACGTAATCGTACCCTGTCACGCCTGTCCCACGCCTGCCCAACGACGGAGAAACGGAGAGACGGAAGAATTCGTTTCGGAAGTACTCGTACTGGTGGAGCCATGAAGAGGTGCAAGGTATGTATGTACTGTACGTACTGGACATCGGCCTCGATCGGCCAAGCAATGGATGACAGCTCCCGCAACTGATCTACCCTAGGCTGCTGATGAGGTGCGTGGCACGTACTGTGCTGTGCTGTACGCCGTGTTGGCGGTGTACGGATTACGAGGCTCGTTCGTAGGAGCAAGAACCGGATGTGGCATTGGACTGAGGTTCAAGGTGTCGACGACGACGGTTAAGAGACAGGTACGAAGTCACGGGATGTACTGCATATCACTGCATGTCACGCTATGCAAGACGGAAACGGAGAAAGCAATATAGGACCGAATTGGCTGGCTATTATCAGACGCATTGGCCACCACGGATGCTACCTGCGACGAGAGCATTGTCAACAAGATGATGGACGGAGCCAACCCGGCCAGACGAGAAAACCCAAGCTGCATGTGCACAAATTGTCCTCCTTCTCCGAAACTATATCCAGCCTCAGCCGCACCGAGATTGCCCCTTCCTCGGTGCAAGGATCTTTACCCGACGACGAGCTGGATCGAGCCGATCTAGAGCCTCGATCCGTGAACGACCTTGTAGTCAACGGCGAGCTCGCGACCGCCGTCGTTGATGACCAAGACGCGAACGCTACCGCGGCCGTCGCTGAAGACATCGTTGAGCCTGTTCCAGAGCCCGCCCTGATCGATGACGGGCAGGCCCTGCTTGACGTCGCCCGTCTCGGTCATGGCCACGACGCGGCCGTCGTCGCGGATGTCGAGCACGCGATACTGCTTGAAGACGGGTCCGAGCATGTTCTGCACCACGACCGAAGGCGACGGGTGCGAGACGAAGCTCGACTCCTCGTGCAGCTGCTTCGTGAAGAGATCGACGCCGAGGTAGCGGTACTGGCCCGTCTGGTTCGAGATGGTGATGCGGATGACCTGGCACGGCCGGCCCTGGAGGATCAAGAGATCGCCGAGGCGGATGTGGTGGCAAGGGATCGTGATGGTGTTGGGCGGACGGCCGCGCTCGACGACGCGGACGCTCTCGCGCACGGCCCGGCTCGGACGAGGGCGATCGAATTCGTCGTCGAGATGCACCTCCTCACGCACGGTGCTGCGATGATGGTGCGGGTGCAGCAGGCGATCGACGCCGCGCTCGAAGCCCTGGCGGAACGAGTGGTAATGGCCGTCGTCGTCGTAGTAACCCATCTTCGATCGGTGGTGGTCGGGAAGCTCTACGGTTGCTCCGACGTGCGTGGACCGGTGGTGGTGGTGTTGGTGGTGCTCGGGTTGGAAGTCGTCTTCAAAGTGGACCGTCGGACCGTGGTGCACCCGTCGACGATACTCGCGCTCGGTGACGTCGATCTCAGACTCGGCCAAGTGGGAACGATGGCCGTGGCTACGTCCGGGTCCGAGGTGGGCGTCCGAGTGGGCTATCGGGTGTCGGTCGACCTCGATGTGAGCTTCCGCGTGCGATCCCGGACGACGCTCGATGTCGATGTGGGTCTCGGTGCGAGTCCTTGAAGGCCGATCTACCTCGATGTGGCTTTCGGCGTAGTGGCGGTGAGGTTCGTGGTCTTCTCGGCGACTTGAACGCGGAGAAGGGTCAGTCGGCGGGTAGCTTTGGCGCTGGGACCTGCCCGGAGACACCGTGCCCGATGCAAGATCACCGGGGAGGGCATATCAGGCTTACCGGTCCCGGGAGATGTCGACGTTGAGAACGTGGTCTCCACCGGCGTGGGAATGCCGGCTCTCGCCCTCGTAGACGGTCGCTTCCTCCCTCCGACGAGAAACGCGAGACTGACGATCGCCTCGCGGTGCGTCGTCCTCGGCGTAGACGGTGAAGTTCTCTTCAAACTCCTCGTGGCGCGAACCGTCCTCCTTGCGTCGGCGAGACGGTGATGTGGCGGATACGGAGCTGTAGCGATCTTCCCGGCCGACGCGCGAAGCTCCCGAATGGTCGACTTCTCCTTCCACGCGAGTCCCCTCAAGGACGGCGCCGTCGCTTCGGTATGAGGAGGGGAAGACGCTGAACGGAATGGGGACTTTGGCGTCGAAGTCCAGTTTGACTGTTCAAACGAGGCGTCTCTTCTCGAAGCCCTGTCGAACCACGATTCGAGAGGTACGAAGAAGAGACTGACGGTACATCCAAATAGGGGGGTTTAAAGGGTGGATCCAAGTCCGACCGTTGTGGGCTCAAGCCAGTTCGTAATGTATTGAATTCAAACGGCTCTTGAAAGTTGAAGGCGGTTTAGATTGTAGACCGAAGCGGGCTTTTCACGAGCAATTGAGGTGGATCGAAGCTGGTCAAGAGATGCAGGGAGAGCAGGCGAGATGGAAGGGGAGAGAAAGCGGGAGAGAAGAGGCGGGCACAACAAACACCGACACCCACCCGGCCGAGCTCTCGGCCCGCTAAAGCAGCGCCTAATTATTGCTGAGGCCCGCCTGTCGGCTTTGTTGTCACGGTGTCAACAAATGCTCTTGCGGCCCAACCGCTTGTTCACGTGACGTCTTCCACCTCTTCAACATCCCATCTCGATATCAAACTGCTCATGTCTAATCAAGCTCTTTCGTTCAAATATCTGATTGAATTCGGCGACACAGCTTTCGCAGAAATTTGCTTTGAATTGTCGCACGTCACGTGTTTTGAGACTCTCTGCGGCTCAACGGTGATACTGGTACGTATGTACTTACTGTACTCCGTACTTCCGTACGTACACGCGGTTGGTGAATGGCACTGCACCGTACCGTACCGAAGTACGACCGTCCTCTGCTCAGTCGGTTGTTCTCAGAAGCTACAATCAGACAGTTCCCTTGATCGTTGAGAAGGACTCCTTCTCCTGCAGTCCTACTGTCTCATCTTATCGGATCCGCAGAAGCAAGTCGCGGCCATCTACTAGATGCCTCGATGGTAGCTGGACGAAGACTCCAAGGATCGATTTCTAGCATTGATTGATACAGAGAGCACCAGCGCATGAACAAGACAGTCGTTGGTCGCAAGGATTTGTTGTATTTACGGATTATGAGACGCCGATGATGTCATTAGCAACGCACTCACTGTTCGTCATTCAGTCCAAGGTTTAACCTGGCGGATTTCTCTTGTAGGTAACGTAGTTGTCTTCTTGGTCGACTACCGTATGGACATCGTACGACTCGCATGTGACTCTTCAGCTCAGTGATGACAGCTTCCTTGTGCTATACGCTATCGGTCTGCTCATATCATGTTCAGATGTTCTCTGACATGGTGGCACTTGATCCAAGAAGAGCATCCGAACAATTTCGGTCTCGCCCTATCCCCCCTGTGGCAAGACCATACAGCAAGCCTGAACGCCGAGTCCTGTGCCTTTGTTGGCTTGGGTCATATCGTTCCTTGCCATACATAGAGTCAAAGGTCAGTCCCAGGCAAGATCCTCGGTGGTTAGGTTGTATGGCTACACGTCCTGTGCTTGATTACCACTGCCCTCCTGTCTACGAACCAAGATATGGAACGTTGCCGCTCCGGCCCTCAGATTCGAGTAGCGAATGTGCTCTCTTTTTCACGCTTTCGAATACTTCGACTTGATTCTTACATTGCCGTACGTCCCTCTGTGGAACCGGTCGAAACACGCTTACATGGCTACTCGGACGATAGAAGGTCTCGGAAGGGATTCTCGTGCCTACGTACGTACGGTACTACAGGTCACGTGAGATGGAAAATTATCTCCTTGTCCGTTGACAGCATCATACGGAAGTATGATGATCCCCTAACCAGTCAAGTAGCGACTCAATTCAATCTAGAGACCTTTTCCTGCTCGGAGTTTTTCCACAACGCGACGGCGACAATGATGACTTACGCCTTCTACGACAACAGAGAAAAAAAGTCACGCGCTAACACTATAAGAGTCGCCTACGAGTACGGAAGCCCGCGACAAAAGTATTCGCAATCCCGCCAAAAAGTGACGAGACTGTAGATCACCGCCCAAACCTGCCCACTGACACCACCCAAATCACTGACACCATGGGCAACAAAACCATCAGAATTTTGCAGAAAGTATGTGTATTTGCTCTTCCTAAGGAGGGTGTCCCTGTGAGGTATATCATCAACCTCACAGGTCTTTCTTCCAGCACTATCCATTGAATTCGTCAACTTGTGTACGGTACAAGTATAGCTACAGTCCTGTCATGAATGCGGTCTTCATGAGGACCCAAGGATGTAGTGGTACCAGAAGAAGAAGAGGAGTAGCAGAGTGACAAGAGCTCAGATTAGGCAGATGACTAGTCACAAGACTCAAGACTCAAGAATTCTGGTGGTGGAGAAAGGGGACAGCAACAATAGCGACGAGGACTGAGATTGGGACAAGAAATGCGGGAGTATCTCACGACTTTTGTTACCCCCATACAAATGATTGCGAATACTTTCGTCGCGAGCTTCCGTACATACGTAAGCCAATCGAAAAGCTACCCCGTGCCTTGGAGGTACTTCGTACCTCCCCTCCCCTCGCTAGCTCGGTCGGGACACCCTTACCCGTGCCACGGGGGGCTACACCCCCTCCTCCCGCACCTCCGGTACGTCCGGAACACCTCTGTCCAGAGAGGTGTCTAACACCGGAATGAAAGTATCAGCGGTATGAAAGGTTTTCAGTTGCAAGTCAGCTGCAACATCTATAACTTCACAAAACAACGACTGAATTGAAATGTAACCGGCTCATTTGATTCTCCTACTTCTCTACTATCATCCTTGAGGACATAGACTTCTCTAGATTTTTGTGGTGTTGTTGAGAAGTCATGATAGTCGTCACTCACAGAACAGGCTCTTGACAACATCAATTTGAAACACCTACAACTCCACAACTAGATAGACAAGTGATAATTTTTATGTGCCTATCTGATTCCCCTACTCTTCTACTATCATCCCTGATGCTTCAGGCTCTCCCAGATTCTGCTGGTATTGCTGAGTAACTACTGTAGCTACCATAGCCACGTTAGCTACCATAGAAACTTGAGTCGTCCGCTTCGCTTCTCTCAGACATGCGATCTTTTGGTCACTCTTCCTTGTTTTGTAGATATATTACTTTCATGGCTTGTAAAAGGGCCTGCAACCTCAGAAATGATAGTGTAGAAGTAGAGGAATCAAATGGGCTAGTTACATTTTCATGTAGTCATTGTGTTGTGGAATTATAGGCATTGCAGTTGATTCTATCAAGAAAACCTTTCATACCGCTGATACTTTCATTCCGGTGTTAGACACCTCTCTGGATAGAGAGGTGTTCCGGACGTACCGGAGGTGCGGGAGGAGGGGGTGTAGCCCCCCGTGGCACGGGTACTCCGTAAGGGTGTCCGACAGCGCAACGGTGTGGACAGCGCAACAGTCCCACACAAAATTAAGCTGAATTGGTGTCGACCATCTTCAAACCACCATAACTTCTCAACAACATGGTCAAATCATACACTGAGGCTGAGGATCATATCCAGGAAGCTCTTGGTTCCATTCTTCCTGACACAGAGTTCTCAATCCCAGAATAGCTAGCAGATTCAACGTTCCTGCACGATGTCTTGAAAGTCACCTCAAGGGAACTCCTTCTTGAAGTGGCAAGATTCCAGCCAACAGGAAGCCCTGTCCAGCTGACAAGGCAGTAGTGGCTAGAGCAAAGGAGGAAGTAAAGGCAGTGAAAGAAGCAGAGAAAGCAGCAGCAGCTAAAGTGAAGGAAGATGTAAAGATAGCAAAAGAGATAGCAAAGACAGCAAAGAAAGCAATGCAGATGATGATGGTGGGACATGGTGGGGCAACATTGGTGGAGCCGGTGATAGAGGAGTGAGCGACAGCGGAGCTAGTGATGGTGGAGCCAGCAATCACCACAGCCTTTCAACAACACCACGAATCTCCGGACAAGGCGACACCTTGGGTACTGATAGAATATCTGATGTAGAATCAGATAGGCCCATAAAATCTACAGTTTTATCGCTCTGTTGTAAAGTTATTACTGTTGTAAATTTGATCTGTCAAGGATCTGTTATTGGTCTAGTAGCTACTACAGTTTCTCAGCAATGCTATAAAATTTACGAGAGTTCTAAAACTTCAGGGATTATACTAGAGAAGTAGAGGAATCAGATAAGCAAATCGGATTTCAATTTAGTCGTTACGTTGTGAAGTTATAGAACTGCAAAGCTGATTTTCTGGAAGATGACCGTTGCGCTGTCCACACCGTTGCGCTGTCGGACACCCTTACTCCGTAAGGGTGTCCCGACCTCGCTTGCGAGGGAGTGGGAGGTACGAAGTACCTCCAAGGCACGGGTACCGTAATCATGTGATGAACACGTCAACCTGCGTGTCCACTCAGCATGCTTCGCTCTCACCAACGTGTTTCGTGTTTTGTATCAGAAACCCTGTACGGAGTACGGGAGCTGGCGACAGAAGTATTCGGAATCCCACCAAAAAGTGATGAGACTATACCCCGCCACCAAAACCACCTCACCCGACCCCACATCACCATGGGTAACGAAAGCATCAGCATTGGACAGAAAGCATGTGTGCTTGCTCTTCTTGAAGAAGGTGTACCCCTACGTACCTGTGAAGTATTCAGTGATCTTTCTTTCAGCACAGTCTATCTAATCTGTCAAGTCATGTACGACTGTGGCTACCATCCGGCCTTCAGACAAGAGCAACAACAGTGATGGCAACAACAATGGTGAGAATAGTGACAGCTCAAAGTGGGAAGAAGACTGAGCTTTATGAGAAGATGCTCAACAAATTCAGACTTCAAGACCTCAAACCACAGGGGTGGTGGGGTGGTGGTGGACAACAACAAGAATCATGATAATGATCGAGAGGGGAATTGCTGGATTGTCTCACAACTTTTGTCACTTCCATAGAAATCTTTCCGAATACTTTTGCACGGGTCTCCGTCCGTACGAGTAAACACCATCCAGCTCCTGCCTGTCTGGGGGCCACTGCCATGCACGTGACGGTCGTTTCGCATTTAGCGAAGGCGTATGGTGGGTTTCGCCTCGGAATCCACCACCATCATTTCCGTCCCATCTCAAGCCTCCATCTTTGCTCGGCGTTGTCGGCCACCATGATTGTAAATCTCAGATTCGACACTCGCGCAGCGACTTGAGCCTCCAGCTAGTGTCGGCATGAACGGTACGTACAGTATGTACTGCGCCTACGACGGCTGACCCTCAAGTAGCTCTCCTCCGCCGAGAGTGCTGATCTCGAGTGATGCAAGGGTCCCCCTCGAAGCCTCCTCGGCCCAATCATCCTCAGCCATTGCCTCACTTGGTGCGAGTCGTTGCAGCCTCACTGCGGGGAATTTCGGCCCTCAGCTGCCTTTGAGACACCGTCGGAACGTCTTGGAATTGAGGCTGAAAGACTGCGGCCCCACCCGCACTTCGATTCCATCGTGCGCCCGCGACGTCCGACGCCCCGCCATTGTACCGAGCATCCTCCACCGGAGCCATGGCTCAACGCCATTATCGTCGTTCAAGTTCGCCCGTCGGTGGCGCCCATCCTCTACGGGTGTCCACGGGCACCCTCGAAATGCCCTACCACGACCGCTACCATCCGCCGTCTCGGCTGATGCAGGACATAAGGACATCACCCCGCAGCAGCGCTGTCCGACTTCCGGACTACCAGCTGCAGCCCCCGCGCGCGTATCAAGGTGATCGCGCGCCGCCGACTCGATATCCGGTGGCCTACCCGCGTCCTCGACGGGCCACGATCGAGAGTGACCAGCAGCAGAGGCCGGTGCCGATGGCGGGCGCAAGGCCAGCGGTGCATCCTCCAGGAACGCTCGTGCGGCCCGGCGACCCGGATCCTGACGAGGATTACTACGGTCACCCCTCGACGATAGCAGGACGCCCTCGCGGGAGTGACGTCAGCGTCGACGAAGCTGATAGGGGCCGCCTTGGTGGCCATGCGCGGCGCCCGGACAGGAACCGGGTGCCCGACCCGGGTGGCTATCCCCGCTACCAGAGACGAAATATTTACCGCTACGACGGGGCCCCCGGGACCCTGCCGGTGGAAGAGCGCGGCCGTAATGAGGGTCGCGTTGGGGAACGACGCGAGCGGCGCCGCAGCATCATCGCCGGCAGGGATGGCCCCTACCCGTATCCGGTGCCAGGCCGGCGCAGGGCCGATAGTGTCGACGCCGGCAGGCGGCTGCCCTTGGACATGACCGAGTTGAAGCAGAGTCTCCCTCGAGTGCCGGAGCCCAGACCGCGTGTGGAGCGTGAGCGTGAGCATGATCGGTTGCTCGGCTTGCCTGCCGCTGGCCACGCCGTCCCGGGGGCCATCTACCAACAGAGTCCGGTCGAGCGGGTCGATCCGCGGATGGGTGGGGATGACCCGCTGGGGGGAGGCCGCCGACAGGTGCTGCTGCACCAGGACGACAATCCGGCTCGCTCGCGTCACCCTGACCCGGCTTACGGCCACGAGTACGGCCACGACCGGGGCCGCCGACCGCGTGAGTACGTGGACGACAGAGACCGGATGTCGCCGGTGGTCTCGACCGGCCTTCCACTGAGCCCGCGCCTCCACGACAGGAGTCCCGGCCACGCTTCGGACGATCACTTGATAGACGACAGCGACGGTCATGCCCGATCTCCCCGACGCCGTCGACACGATCGCCGTTATCACCGTCAACATCATGAGCCCCACCACCGCAGCGACGACGAGGACGACGTGGACCGCCGCCGCCTCCAGCGCGGACCGCCGAATCGCGGCGACTACGACGCATCGCGCCAACGCTTTGCGCCGCATTACGATCCCCCGGACAGACGCAGATCCGAACACGATCACGACGCCCCTCTCCATCCTCATCCTCCTCCTCCTTATCCAACTTCTCCACACGAGGATCCACGGCAATCCGCTCACCACGATCGAGATTACCGGCAGTGGGAGGAGGATGTGCGAGGCCGTCGGGACGCGCTCCCGCCTGAATCGAGAGGGCTTCAGACCGCGGACCGAGACTACGATCCGCGTGACCGTTTCTGGGATCGGCAACGAGATGTCGACGGTCCAGCCACGGATGTTGCTCGGCTGGCTCCGTCTCAAGACGCCCACGACGACGACGACGACGACGACGATGACGACGCGTATCATCGCGGTCGCATCTCGCACCGAGCAGATCACGGCGCAGAGATGGCGGCGGCGGTGGCTGACGAGCAGCGCGGTCAAGTTCGGCTCGTGTCGCCGCCACGGACAAAGGACGTGCGGCCACTCAAGGGCATCTTACGAGAACCGAAAGAGAAGTTTCCAGAGGATCCGGCGCCGGTCCGAGAGGGTGTCGCGCCGCTCAAGGAGGCGCTCAAGGACGGCCGCAAGGGGATCCCGCCGGATGCTCGATGGACGAAGATCGACCGACGACGCGTCAACCCGGCCGCGTTGGACGAGGCCAAAGAGCGGTACGAGGAGCGGCCCGATCACGTCATCGTTCTCCGGGTCCTGCCGCGGGACGAGATTGAGGCTCTCGCCCTCCGCACCCAACAGATCCGGCGTGAGTTTCTATCTCGCGGTCTGAGTTGTACCGTACCGGCTTTCGGGACGAAAGGGGTTCGAGAGGCTGACGAGATTGGGGATTGACTTTAGACGGCCGCGAACGCCGCGAGCGCCGCTCTCGGAGATCCACGGAGAAGCGGAGAGATCGTGGCCAGGAGATGAGGGAGAAGAAGAGACGAGACGACGACGACGACGCCGACGCCGACGCCGACGCCGACGCCGACGCCGACCGAGACCGCGACGGTGACCGACGAGGCAAGGACGACGCCGGCGGCCAACACGATCGACAAGACGCGTACACGGACTCGGGAAGCGCCGACGACGTCGACGGGAGCGACAGCACAGACTACGACTCGGACCACCACATCGTCTTCGATCGAGGGGGACCGCCGCAGCCCAAGCCGTCTCAGGAGTAGTCAGTACGATCTCAAGCCCTCCATCCTTCTGCTGTCCGTGTGCCGTGGGAGAAGTGGTGACAGCGGCGCTGACGATCCTGCCCAGCTACATGTCCGGCGGCCTCTGATTTCGCCGCAGCATGACGGACGGCGCGACGAGGGTAGTCGGAAGACGATGCCTCGCCACGGCCTCTTTTACAGTTTATGTGCCTGCTCGGTTTTTGGCGACTCTGTCATCTTCATATTTTGCGGCCAGCCACATGGAGCTGCTGCGATGATCGAGGCGCGGTGGAATGCTGGAGTCGTCCCATCTGTGACACGCTGTTCTTCATTCGCGCTTTCGTCCACATACTTGCTCGGGTGTTCTCTCCTCCTCTTCCTCCTCCTCCTCCTCCTCTTCCTCTGGTCCCGCTACATTGTACTTTCCTCGGCCGTTCTTTGCCTAGCACCATCTACTTTTCGGCCCATATTCTTCATCATCACTGGTACGGACTCGGCCAGACCGTCACCTGGTGATGTGGCCAGGCTGCCTAGACTCGCCACCTCAAGGCTTAGTCCCAACTGAGAAGGCACGAGGGAACGAATAGGAGTACATAGCCCACTCCTCCATCAAGACACATTTCAACGCTCACCGTGCACCCGTCATAGAAAAGTAGTAGGTGCCCCGTGCGTCGCTAGGGTCTGCCGTCGATCCCAATAATCATCATGCACATAGACCCATCTCGCATGCACCATCCCAACACTACTACGCAGCACGGACAACAGCAGCTCCAACGACATCCAAGAATGCCAGGAGAGGTAGGAAGGTGGACTCGCAGTAGCTTGCACAGCTAGTCCGACTCCACTATTCCGTACACCTCACATTGCTTAGCAATCAACGAGAAGATGTTGGCCGGGCCTGCTACGGTACCGCACGGTACCGCAGAGTTGCGGTGCGGACTTCACTGTATGATACAGTACGTACGGTACTTTTGGAAGTGTACTCCCGTACGAGGGCACCGCGCCTCAACGGTCCGTGATGTAGGATCAGGAGTCGGGTGGACTGGCTGGTCTGTACGGTAGTTATACCTGTGCACTGCAAGGCAAGGAGAGAGATGCTGGTGACTAAGTAGGGAGGCGAATCGTTGGCAGCACTGAGTCTCTAGTACCGCTGCTTGTTCTCTACTGTGTGTCTTTTGACTACCGTACGGCATGACTTTTAGTGAGTATGACTGTGGGTTTGTCTTGTGAAAATAGATGGGTGGAAGAAGGGAAATAGGCTGGTGTTGGCTGGCGTTGGTTGGTGTTGGCTGGTGTTGGCTGGGTCTGGCTGGGTCTGGCTGGGTCTGACACTTGCTGGTGGAGGTTTGCTCAGATAGTCCTATCAGCGATCTATCTGGACTTTATGTACGGTACGGTATCGGTACCGTACAGTACTAAGATCACTGCTTCATGGAGGGCCGGTGGCATTACTCTTCCCCGAGATGGCACTCAGCATGTTGATTCGTCAGTGGGACAGTACACCGGTAGATGATGACGACAACGACAACGATGACGATGATGACGACAATGAAAACCATGCTTCAACACTGGTACACAGACGCACGTAATGTCTAGGTACAGTACAATGCCACTGTCACTCATCGGTTGTCACCAGCGTGGAGGACAGTGTAGATTCCGTCAACACAGAAAGAGCCAACTTGGGTTGGTCCGCGGCCAACAGAGGTGGGCAGCTGCTACTGTTACCTTCAAACAAGTTTTGGAGTCGATTTTCATCATTAGGCTGACATATCTCTCTGTGGTGAATTTATGAATTCTACAGTATAATCAAGAACTGGCTAGTATGTTATATACAGCCTCACATTAGTATTTGATCGACAGTCAAGAGGACAGAAAAAGGCATCACAGAAGTCAAACACCTCAAAAATAAGCAACGACAATGAAATCAGGTTATCGTGTCCACTCACATACACAACTCTACGGTACCTGATGCACGTTTTGTTTGACGTTGATCCTGCACGGTGCCACCGTTGAGCCTGCATGGTGCCGCTGACCCCTGCATGGATCCGCTTCGTGCCTTCTAGAGCTTTCTTCACTCCAAGGCAAACAAAGGCTTCGTGTCTACATATAGTTGATTAGCTAGTTCTCCCTAATCAATCTATCAGTCGTGACACTCATCTTCTTCCTCCCCGCTGCTTGCGACAGCGTTCCTAGTCAAACATGTTTGAACTGCTCAGCAGTCAGCAATCAGCAACTTCTTTTTGAGCACAGCTGTCAGGACGTTGCTTGGAGCTGACGGTCCACTTTCCTGAGCCTCCAGGCTCCGCCTGAGCGCTGGAGATACTTTCAACAATCATCCCCCCCCCAAGTTCCATATGTCAGGTGTCTTGCCACAAAACAGCCGTCTCATCAGATTCTGTTTTGTTGATCCAACCATCAACAGCCTATCAGCCGCTTTTTCACTGCATGAAGGTACAGCACTCACTTGGCTGCATCTTGATCGACACCCAGCTACACTCTACCAAAGAATTTTACCTTTGAAGAGCGGTAGTGGATCATCCATCTGCGCTCGAGATGTGACGGTTCTCCACAAGATTTGGAATGGAACAGTGGACAATGCCTGTGTTTCACTGTCTGGCCTGCTGGGGAACCAAACTTTCCCAGCACACACACCCACACAGAAGCTCTCTGAGCAGGCACTGAAGGCACAGGACCTGAGATTGGAAAAGTCTCTCCATGCATTACCAAAGTATTCTGGCCTTCTGGCTGCTTGGCCCACTCGCCAAAAAGTCCTCCACCACAACAATCACATCAAGAGCAAAGTGCTACTGTAATCAAATATCCCACTCATGTATTTTCTCTTCTCAGGAGCAGCGACATTGCCTCACCTTGGCCTTGTCAAGCCAGCATGCTCAAGGGTATGTGGGGCGACATGACTCCAGGGAAGACAAAACTAAACTTCATCTAACACGGTCACCAGAGGCACCCTTGGCCCGATGACAACGACGACGAACATCGAGCTTGGATTCAAGAATGAGCTCACAGACACGAGATGCATCCTCCTTGGCACGGCCTACAAGTATCCGCACAGTAAAGCAATGTCAAGGGCTACACTTTTAAAGCATTGTGCAGTGGACATGCCCACCTGTTGCGGCCACAGGGCTGAGCCTGGCTTAGTCAGTATTGTTAGTCAGCTAGACAGAGGCCCATATAGCCCTCGGGTCTGAGAGGGCGTCAATGCTCAGAGCAGGCCATTGCCTTGTAGCTCCAGCGCCACCGCAGGGTGGCTGTGTCGTGTACCATCTGTTTTCAAGCATATCGTAGGGTAACAGTTTCTTTGCCTGTTGAAGACAGGCCGATATACTTCCGTACGTATGTACACCTCTCGCCTGAGTTCGATCAATGCTTCGTATCGAGTCCTCATTTCTTTTCTGTTCCTCGACCTCCCCGGCACTTCTACGGGATCTTTCGATGACTAATTGGACACATCTGATATCTCGCTTCGCACCTCATCTCTTGTCCTTCTTCGCCGTTTCCCTTGATTGCTTTTTCATCTACCTCGCTCGCTACTGTACGTACCGTACATACGTATGTTACGTACGTTCCGTACATCGTACGTACGTCTTTCTGTATGGAAGTACTCATACGTGCTTTGGTACTTCGTACAGCAGCGCAAACTGCGCCATCGGCCCTCAAGACGGCTGCTGTTCCTTCACGCCAGACTACATCCTGCACCTCGCACCAAGTATTGCAATCTTGCAACGGTGCTCTCATTCCTGCAGGCTCCCTCGACGACGCACATGCCTAGACTGCAAATAGGCTTACTGTCGCGTCGAGGGAAGCAAACGCTGCAAGTGCCGGTCTTGGTCGGACGAGCAGGCGGCAAGCTGCCCTTCCAATCTCCGGCGTCGACACCGCTACTCTGGCATGGCCTGGCCTGGCCTGGCCTGGCCTGACCGGTCAGTCCAGTCTCCTCCTTCGAGAACTCCAAAGCTCGGGTCAACGTCGTCGCACGGGAGTGCTGTACGAAGCATCTGACGGAATGCTGCTTCGTACGATATGTACCTCCTCAGTACGTATTGATACCCCCCCACACCGGCCTTTCAGGATCGCATGTCTCACCTTACAGCACTCTCCCTCCTCCTCCTGCGGCGGCCCTTGAGGGGAAGGAGGCGGGGGGGGGGGGTGCATGGGGGTCCTAACGGCTCTTCTACAACCATTCCTAAGAGAGCTGCTGATGCATTAACAATACGATGCTTGGACCTTCTGCCCTACCGTGCTTCGAGACGTTCCCGCTGAACATTGATCGCGGCAATGTCACACGGCATGATATCGACGCCATATCAAACTCCGCCTCGTCAATTCAGCGGCAGGTCGTCGAATCCGAGGTGGTCAGACCGTCTTCGATGATCCAACGTTTGAGGAGCTTCGACGTTGAGCAAATCGTACTGCGACGCTGCGGCACCTGTACGGTACCGTCCGTACCGCACAAGGCTGTCGCTCAGGGAATCGATACTGCGATCTGAAGCTGATTGTGGTCCACACCAGAAAAGGAACCAAGTTACCGTGCGCACTTTCCTCACGATCCGAGTGTCGAGGTCCCTATTCCTTCTATGAAGTACGGAGTACGTACTCGTACGTACTCGTACATTCCACGCCCTCGCGGAGCTCGCCTGGGCTGCAGAGTACGACTGTCATGACGACGGCACCGGCGCTAGGTTGCCTGCGCAGGCGACTCTGCATGCTCGCCTAGCAGCTGTCCTGCAAGCACGCTCGCGCCATCCTGGGTCGGGCTTAGTCAAGCATGTCGCGGCGGCCAATGACGAGGCCCGGAGCAGTACGGTCAGGATGACAGCCCAGGGACGAGGACCAGGACGACGAAGAGCAGCGGCGACGGCCGCGGCGGCGACGGCGGGGAAGAACGATACTATCCATGTGCCAAGACGCGGGAAAGAGTCGAGGACGTATCTGTCACTGTGGGTAGGTTGGTCCACCGTTCCCTCCCTGTCGGCTCGAGACGAAGACTCGGCTTGGCTGACAGACGTCTCACAGTGACCATGATACCATTGCAGACGTGCGGTGCACCGCAGCAGAGTAGATGCGTACTGGGCCCGCACTCGTACCGCACAGCCTGCTCGGTTGACCGCCTTTACCGAATCTCGACGCCGACCTCTCGACGCTTCTGAACGTCTCCGCCTTCTCGTCTCACTGCCTCTCGCGCTCACGGTACGATTTGTACCGCCATGGTACCCATCGGAACCGCGGGACTCCGGACTCAACAACGTACGATGTATAGTACGAGGCGAGCGACGGGAAGACGGCTGGTTTGGGATGCCGTGCTCCCGCATCGACATTTTCTCGAAACTCTCTCCAACGGCGGGCTCGGAGATCTGTCGCCGGCGTCTAGGACAAAGGAAAATGACACGCTACTCCCTTTTTGTGCTCGTCCGTGGTGGTGGCGCAACCTCCAGCATCGGCCAGCTCCCACGGGGAGCTCATGCACCGGTGCTGTGCATGCGGCAGCAGCGTACGACGGTGCTGCCACCAAAGCGACCTACGAGCCCCGGCGTACGTTCCGTACTCGTATGCGCGCACCGGCCAACGGTCCGACCTAGGGATCGAGCAGGCATCCAACCAGCCAATGACCAGTCACGACACTCCACAAAACACCGGCGTTTCACTCACCTCATCGGCGCCGCATGCCCCGTACAGCACACGAGGATTCGAGGGCGCTTGCGCCAACTCGGACCGGAGAGTTGCCAGTGCATCTTTGCTCGTCCAACAGGTGTGCCGTGCCGCATGATGCGCAGGCTCCGAACGAGGCTGTGGGAGCTCGAATCGCCGCCTCGACTATCTCTCCCCGCTTCGCTCGTCACAGCCCTGGCGAGAAAGAGCCGAGACGCCAATCGCCTCGTGGACGTCGGCAGAAAGACCGAGCTGGGTTGTCCCAGGTCTCGTAACAAGGGCGGTTGAATGACCCTCGGCCCTGTCTGTCGACGAACGCCGAGAGCGCCATGGTCGTGGTCATGGTCATGGACATTGACGACGATACGCATCGGCATCGTCGAACGTGGCTCTGTCGCGTCTACTCAACTCTCGTGAGGATCAACGCTCACGTGAAACTCTTTCTCGATTCGTTGTTTCACCCTCCGTCGTTGCCCGGCTCGACGTCGGATCGTCCTGCTTCCCGCCCCGTGGGCGCCGACGGAGGAGGAACATTATCGTTTTGGCGCGACCCCGGGCCACACCTTAAGGGCTCCGACTCCCGTCAGCCAGTCATACATGCTCTTTTCCGTTCGACCTGCAGAACCTGGTCCCCCGTTCGCTGCAACGTCGGCACGGAGACGCATGATCGTCATCGGCCCCACCACCACCCCAACCAGCACCGACCGAACGATACCACGACCAGGACCGACGACCGAGGGGCCCATGACCCGAGCCACGGCGGAGCCGGGATCGACCAGATCGACTGCTAGATATCACAGGGTTCAGCGCCTCGATCTGCCGTCGTCCTCATCTCCCGCTCACCTTTTTCCAGGTCTCCCCTCCCCCCCTTTCCAGCCCAACTCGTCCCAGCTCAGCCCAGCGCGCCACCGGGTACCAAGTCTGGGATCCCCCCCCCCTCTCTCTCTCTCTCTCTCTCTCTCTCTCTCTCACACCTCTCTCCGGCAAATCCATCTTTCGTTCTGATCGTCCCGTTCCCACCATCTGCCCTTCTCACCCCTTGACCCGTGCAGTCGAACCCTTCCGGTCCTTCTCGAAGCAAAGCCCTGCCCGCCTCGGAGAATTCTGACGAGGCCGAGTGTGGTCCCACATCGATCGTGCGCCGGGGGGGGGGGGGATCACGCGCGCAACGTCAGAAAGAAACCACCGTGCTGGATCTGCGACGAAATTATCGTCATCAGCATCATCGTCATCATCACCATCGTCATTACCATCATCGTCGTCAAAAGAGCGGTAGACGCACGCGTCGTCAAGCGTCAAAGGAAAGGGCCGGTCCGCGCCGCAAGGAACGCTCGAATCACCCTCGCGACAAGGTCAGGTTCAGGGCCACCCTGGGCTGCTGTCGCACCGGAGTTCCGTCACGCGTCCTTCTCGCCGAGGCACGGCGTCGCCGCCGTCGCCGTCGTCAGCCACGTTGCCGGTCGAGTAACCAGCGGGCAGTCGACGACCAGGGGCACGAGCCAGCCGCGGCTCGAATCCGTCCCATCGAGCCTCGCGGTCGTGGTCGTCCGGGGCTTGCGGGCGCCACCAACCTCGCGACCGGGCAGCAACGCCGGCGGCACTCGACTCGAGCCTCCGGACCGCGCACCCCTGCCGGCTCGTCCGTCCCGTCAGCCGTCGCCGTCGACACCCTGCGCGAGCCTCGAACGGTCGTCGGCGCGCGCCACAACGATCGTCACCTCGCCTGGGTCGTGCCAGTGCGACGGCGACGACACCCTCCATCGTCTCCGTCATCTGCACCATCACAAAGGTACGACAGAGCTCCCTTTTCCTCCCTACACCCTTGCTCGTTCCCTCTGCAGCCTCGTCTCTTGTATGTCGAATCCCGGCTTCACACGCGCACACACGCGCGCGCACGCACACACGCGCGCACACACACACACACACACACACATCTCTCTTCCTTCTCGCTTCACGGCCCCTTGGACGTCTCGTCTCCTCCGACCTGGGCCCTCTTCCGGTGCGGTCGAGCGGTCGGTCGCTCCATGTCCCTCGCTTGTCCTTCCCATTGGACAGACCTCCGCTGGCGGCGTCTCCCTCGCTTCTTCGGTTCAAAGGCCCCGGCGACGACCGCCGTCGTATGGAGTAATCATGCCCAGAACCGGATGCCCGATCGAGTCTCGATGCGGCGGCGCTTCGTCCACGATCGTCGTCGTCGTCGCCATCGTCATCTCTCTCCGGCATGACCTTCGCCTTGGACACTCGACCCTCACAGGCAGGCGGTGCCAGGCTCGGTGCTCAGACGCCCATCTCTCCGTCTCTCCATCCGTCTCGTCCTCTCCGTCTCCCACGGAGCTTCGGGCGCGCCATCCACTCCATCTGGTCGTCACGTCCTGGCGTGGGAGGGCACAGGCCATCATCTCGGTGCCGCGGTCCCCTCTCGACGCGTGTCTCACTCGCCGTCTACCACTACCGTGCCTGCCGCGTTGGTGATGATTCCTCCGGTCAATGTTTCTCGGCTTCGGCCAGCACGAAAACTTCGTCTACGTGTACTTGCTGCCGCCCGTACTTGTACTGTGCCGGGGTCGAGAGCTCCACCACCACTGGCAGCGGTACGTTACGTACGTAGTAGCTTCACTACTACGCACGCTACGGTACCGGTCTCAACTGCAGCGTTACCGTTACGTACTACTCTAGTACCGAGTCGCCTCTGACACACCCCCGGTGGCGCCGTCAGCCCTTTCTTCCGTCTTATCTTGGCCCGGCCCGACCTTGTTCCGAGACCGGCCACGACGGCTCTTCCTGCGTCATGGAGCCAATGGCCTCACGACCGCGCCGACGACGGAGCTGTCTTCTCTTCGTCCGTCGTCGGCTCATCTCGGCAAAGCTCTCCTTGTCTCTGTCCATCGCCGTGACGGTCGCGACTTCTCTTCTCTGGTGACCCTGGCGCTCGTCCACTAGTGTCGGGCCCGAGTCCTCTCTCTTTTTCGCTTTCCATGCGTACGTACCTGTGTCACGCTCCGGCGATGCAGGTCTGCATCATCGTCCACCACGACCGTCACCGTCCAGGCCTTCCATCGTTCTTCTCCGCTTCCCGCTTCTCTCCGCCAGACGGGTTTTTTCTTCTGCTGCGAGGGGTGAGCCGACCCCCGCCACACCTTTCGACGCGGGGGGGATAAGAGAGGGGAGGGGGTTGTGACCGCGCCGTTGTCTGCGTTTCAGGCTGAAGAGAGGGAAGGCTGGGGCTCACCCGACGGCCGAGCGAAAGAAGGCCACCAGAAGGCCTGAAAGAAAAAAGAAAAAAGAAAAAAGACAAAGAAAAAGGAAGAAAGAGAGAAAGAAAGACCAAGCTTGTTGGCGTCCGAACCGGGCGCAACTGTCTTTTTCCAACAGCAATCGTCCTTTGTTTTTTTTTTCTCCGCTCTCCCTGTCTCTCACCACCCGAATTTTCTCATTGGTCGCGAGGCGGAGCTACTGCTGACTAATCGAAGACTCGCGGCCACACAGGCTTCCGCCCCACCAGCCGAATCGACGGTCAACGAAAAAGTCTCGCGGCCGAGGGACGGACAAGCTTCGGCCTTCGAGCTTCGATCTTCCCGCTTCGTCTTCTACCTTCCTTCGAGAGCGCGCGCGCGGACGGGCTGGCTGGCCTGGGCAAGACGGCGGACAGCCGCGTTTGGCCGTCGAGGGCGCTTGGGATCGCCCGGCCCTGCGTGCAGACGGTACAGTATATCCATCCGACGCCGGCTGGGCTTGCTGCGGAGCGGAGAGGCAGTCGCCGTTGCCGTCGACGCCGACGTCGTCACCGCCCGCGCCGCGTCTGGTCGATCGGCGCATCTCGCGACTCGCCGGCGCAGAGTCGCGGTACTCGACCGCCCTCTCTCTCTCTCTCGCTCGCTCTTGCTCCAACGAAGCGACGCACACCTGCAGCGCGCCACACCGCGCTGCGCGAGCGACGAGCAAAAATCCTGCCCACGATAGGCTGGCCGAGTCTTCGGCGGTGGAAGTTCGAGTCGAGCGACGCTCCCACAGCCCCGTCGTCCACCGGCCGCGGCCGAGGCTGATATACAATCTTACGGCATCGCCCGACGCGATCGTCGGCGGTCCCGCTAAGACTCTCCAGTCGGTCACAGCGACATATCGGTCGCACAAGATAGCTCTCTCCGAGCGGGGGTGCCGGAGACGAGAGACGAGAGAGGACAGGGAAGAGGGGAGAGGGGAGAGCACCGTTGCCGAGTCCGATACGGTCACTCGTCGCCGTTATTCACCCCTCGGGTGCTTGCTCGCTCGCTCGGTCCCTCCAACGGCGGCATCTTCACGCGACAACTGCTCGTCGACGACAAGCACCGCCCGCCACCACCACCACCACCACCACCACCATCACCGTCAAACGATCTCGTCGTCGCCCGGCTACCGGCTCACACTACGGCGCGCTCGCGCTTCCAACAACATCGGACGCGACTCGTCCGTAGAAGCTCGTTGGACGGGGCGGTGTCGACCGTGCCGCCGTCTGTGGTCGGATCTGACGGCCATCACGTCTACACGACGCTATAAAGCGCGTCGCGAACGACGCGATCCGGCGCGACCAGCCTGGTGTTCTTTGCCGGCTCTTTGGCCTCCTCCTCTGCGGCCTCGTCGCCATCGACCCTGCGTCGATCGTCGTCCTGCAGCGGAGCAGGTCTACCACCGTCACCACCACCACCACCATCTCCTCCTCCTCCTTCTCATCGCCATCACGATCCATCCTCGACGACGACCCGACCCCGACCCGGTCGCGGCACCGCCATGTCTCGACAGCCCGACCTCGGCCCTGGCCCCGTTCACGGCTCGACCATGTTCAAACAGGAATCGGCGCCGCTCTCGACAGACCCGGTAAGTCTGTCCGACGTCGCTATTCTTCCTTCTCCTCGCGTTTCCTCGGCCTCTGCCGCCGGCGTTTCGTTTCGCGACCGGTCTCGTTTCCCTCTCTTTTTGGCATCGCTCTTGCCCTTCTTCTTCTTCTTCTCCTTTCTTTTTTCTTTTTTTTTTTTACTCAGTCGACACTCTTTTGTCTTTTCTCGACCCGACGACCTTGGAGGAGACGCCGCCGCCGCCGCCGCCGCCGCCGCCGCCGACGTTCCTGCCGCCGTGGCCTTCTCGACGTTCATCCTCAGACGTCTCGGGTGCGGTGGATGTTTCTTTTTTGTTTTGGCTTTTTGCTGGAACCCATTCTCTACCGGGATCGCTTCGCCGTCGGTCGCTGCCAGGTTGCTTGCGAGTCCCGGACCGAACTCACCAAAGCACCCCTGCCCCGGTCCGACCCGCCCTGCTCATCCCTGAGAGAAGGGAGATCGCGCGCCGCATCAAGGTCGATCCCCGTCGAACACACCCACACCCACACGCTTACATGTCCACCCACACATACACACACACACACACACACACACACACACACACACACCCCCATACATACCTGCGACATCTCACACTCAAATCGCTCGGCTGGCATGAGCACGGGGCAGAGCCGGGCAGGCGCTCACGGGTCGTCCTCACCTCCGACCGTCGTCTTCTCCTTCTCTCGCTGGGCCGGTCCGGCCTCGTCGGGTCTCGTTGACCGTCGGAGGGGCACCGCACGAAGGAAGGTCGTGCTCGTGAGGACACATGTCGGAGGAGCAGGAGATGCCGCCGCGCCTTGGCCATCGGTGTCAGACCGTCGAGCCATCTTGCGGCCGTCGGCGGCCTTTGCCATTCCCGTCGGTGCCGAGCTGTCGACCGAGGCCATCGCCGGAGCGAGGTGCTTTGCATCGGCCCTAGCCTGCGCCGGCTGAACCTCGGTCTGGCTTGCCATGCTGAGCTGGGGCTCGGGCGTGCGAGAGTCGAAGGTCTCTCGTCGGCACGGCGTCGGGTCCGGGACGGTCGTCCCGCCGCCGCTCCATCGTTCTCGGTCCTCGAGTCGGGCTGTCCGCAGAGGGTCCACGCCGAGGCCTCCTCTCCCTCTCCGTCCTCGACGACGTGCTCTCCGTCACCCGTCCGCGTCGGCGCTGCCAGCTGGCCCGCGGACGAGGAGCTACCGTCGACGATGCCGTGTCCGAGCCCCTTGTTCGCGAAAGAAGAGATGTCTTGAAACGCGGCACGCCACCGCTACCCGTTCCTTTCCTCGTCACCGTTGCCCTCGACGACCCAGTCTTCCTGTGTCGGTTGTGTGGTCGCCGACCTGCGTCGACGGCGAAGACCTACTGCGTGGTTGCGCCATCCACCCCCCTCTCTCTCTCTCTCTCTCTCTCTCTCTCTCTCTCTCTCTCTCTCTCTCTCTCTCTCTCTCTCTCTCTCTCTCTCTCTCTCTCTCTTCTCTCTCTATCGCGCTCTCTCACTCCCAGACAGCTCGCCGAGACGACAAGGCCGTTCGACCAACTCCCCTGCCCCCAGCGCACATCATCCTCAGACTCATCATTGCTGCCAGTCGCCGTCCGCTTGGCGAGAGGCTTGGGCCCGTGAGCGCTCTCTCTGCGGCTCTGCATCCCGGCCGAGTCCCCTGCCGTCCTCAATCTGAGCTCGTTAGGTCTGGAGTCGTCGCCTACATGTTTATCTCTATCTCTCCCCCTCCCCCTCCCTCTATCATCTCATTGTCAATGTCTTGATACGATCCTGCGCCAGTAGTCATTTCTTCATTGGCCTTGAACGGCCAATGTCTTGTTCGACTTCGCGAGGCCTAGATGCGGGGCCCCGAGCGAGGCGAACTTGGCGGAGGTGGATCGGCTAACGCTATCTGATCGGAATTGACGCAGCATCAACATCACTCACATCAGCGGGCCCAAGCGCCACCGTCCTCTCACGTTCTCCACCGTCCGCGAGCTCCGTCCAGCGGCATCCACGTACACGCGAGCCAGCAGTCCCCACGCCAGCCCCCGGCGCTGCAACCATCGCAACACCAGGCGCCCTTTCCGTCTTCGCACGCCTCGACCCACGCCATCCCACCTCAACACCCATCTTCCTTCGGCCATGCCGGTCAGGCCTCGGCCGGCGCCCACGCCCAAGACATTCCCTACTTCGCCACCCAACCGAGCCCGTATAGCACCTCGAGCGCATCGGGTACTTATTCATCTGCCGGTGAGTCGCCGAACCCCCCGGTCACGGCTTCCTCCCCGGTGGCCGTCCCTTTCTCGCAAAGCGCCCTCGTCGTCGTCGTCGTCGTCGTGACGACGACCGCGACAAGGGCAATGTCAGCGATGACGGATTGGATGGACCTTCACAGCTGACAGAAGATGGGCCCCACAGAGACGCCCGAGCTCATGGCGCCGGCGCATCTGAATCGATCGTATCCGCCCATCTACCACACCCCTCAGTCGAACTCGCCTGCCTCCGTCTCGTCGCCGTCCGGCCACGAGCCGCATGGCCGCGCGCTATACGGCCAACCGACGCCTCCTCAGATTCCACCGAGCATGTACCCGTACCCGCAGACCTATCCGCCGATGACGTCGTACGGACACGCAGGCGCGGCGGGTGGTGGTGGTGGTGGTGGGGGTGGTAGTGGCGGCGGCGGTCTACCTCACACGTCGGTCTTGCATCCTCAACCGCCGCCCCTCATGATGTCGTCGCAGCCCCTGTCGACATCGGTACCGACCCCCCAAACAAGCTCAGGTCACGCCCACCCGCACGCGCTGTCGTCGATGGGCGGCAGCCGGCGGTCCAGCCCGACCCAGCCGTCCTTGCAGCGGCCCGGGCCGCCACCGAGCGGGACGGCCGCGCCGACGACCCCGCACACGCCGCACTCGACCACCGGTCAGGGCACGATGCTGGGCCTGCCGGGCAGCGCGGGGCCGCCAGGCACCACCGGCTCGAACCCGAGCGCCGCGCCGGGCCCGATCCCGGCCACGACGCCGCTCGTGGTGCGCCAGGATCACAACGGCGTCCAGTGGATCGCGTTCGAGTACTCGCGCGATCGCGTCAAGATGGAGTACCAGATCCGGTGCGACGTCGAGTCGGTCGACGTCGACAAGCTGAGCCAGGAGTTCAAGACGGACAACTGCGTCTACCCGCGGGCGTGCTGCTCGAAGGAGCAGTACCGCGGCAATCGCCTCGTGTACGAGACCGAGTGCAACACGGTCGGCTGGGCCTTGGCCGAGCTGAACCCGCCGCTGCGCGGCAAGCGCGGCTTGATCCAGCGCGCCGTGGACAGCTGGCGAAACAGCAACCAGGATCCACGTCTGCGCAGCCGGCGCGTGCGACGCATGGCGAAGGTCGGCACGCGCAAGGCCGGACACGCCCCACAGCAGCAGCTGCAGCTCCACCAACAGCCGCAACACCAACAACAAGAACACCAACATCACCAGCAACACCAACAGCAAGACCGACAACACCAATTACTTCAACAACAACAACATCAGCAGCAGCAGCCGCACCATGCAGGCCAGATGGGCCCTCCTGGCTCGTCGGCACCCAGCGGGCACGCCGCCGCGATCGGATCGGCAGGGTTCAAGTCGAGCCCGAGGGGCTTACCGGGGCCACAGCTGCACCATCACCACCACGCTCAACCCGAGGGTGCCGCCGCCCCGGCCGCCGAGGGCCTGTCCGGTAAGGCCTTCCATCAGTCTTCTTCCGCCCGCCCTTTCCTTCCCCCGTATCGTTTCCTGCACTACGAAAGGATGCACTAACCGTCGATATTATCTCACGCCCAGCGGGGACCGCCTACGACGGACACCACCAGCACCATCATCACCAGGCCCCAAACGGTTCGGCCACGACGGCGGCCTCGACCTCTACCGCCGCCGACCTGCGTCACCGGCAGATCTTCCATCCGTACCCACCTCACTATCCCAACGACGCGGGAGTCGGCGTGCCGGGTCTGCCGCCTTCAAGCTTCGGCGCGATGACGCAGATGGGGGCGCGGAAGTCGTCGGGCGCGGCGGCGGCATCGTCGTCTTCGTCGACACCACGGACCAGCGAACGCAACGTCGAGCTGTTCGGCGAGATCCCCGAGGGCCGGCGCCGCAAGTTCATCCTCGTGGAAGACCCGCACCGCGGCGGTATGCGCGTGCGCGTGCGCGTCACGCTCGACCAGGTCGAGATGAAGGAGATCCCGGACTCGTACCGCAAGGGCAACTCGGTCTTCCCGCGGTCGTACTTTCCGATGCAGATGCAGTCGCCGCGGCCACATCGCTTTCCCGAGGACGAAGACGGCGACGACGTCGACGGCGACGGCCGCGGACGCGACAACCACGCCAAGCCGGGCCGCGGCCGGACCCTCGTGCCGGTGCCGACGCTCGACGGCACCGAGGCCGAGGTGCCGACGCCGCGGATGACGCGGACGAAGCGGAAGAAGGAAGCGGCCCTGAACGACCTTGGTTACCGCATGAGCTGGAGCCAGAGTCGAGTTTTTGCAGGGCGGACCATCTTTCTGCAGCGAGCTCGTAAGTGGTTGACTTTTTTTTTTTTTCAACCCCCCCCCCCCCCCCCCCCAAGCCGACTACCATCACGTGGGGCGCCCCTTACCCGTTGTCCCTTGTGCATCAGATGTGTCTTCTCCGTCTCGTCGACGCGGCCGGCATTTTCATTGGTGGATGTCGCATCAGAGTTATGCACGTCACGTACTGACACACGTGGGCTGTGATGCCATGTCCCCCCAAAAAAACACAGTGGACGCCTATCGGAACAAGATGCGCAGCACAATGATGGCCACCGGCCAAGACGCCTCGCAGATTGCCCCACACTTTGAGACCCGGGTCGGCAAGCGCAGATGGAAAGAGCGGGCCAGGCGTTCCGGGAGACAATCGACGCCGTGAAGTTTTGTCGGTGGGCTTGTCCGCGGCACGACCGTATCGATGGGCATGTGTCTGTGTGCATGTGTCGATGAGCATGTTTTGTCGTCCGACGACCCCAGTCTACGACTTGATGTCTTTTTGTTTTCATGGGCCGGCAGCGAGGCGGCGCTTGGGTGTTTCCTGGATGCTTGTGGCTAAGACCACCTGTGGCCCTCCATTGCCTCCTTTTCATCTATCTTCGACCATCTATCATCTATTATATACCACCTTCCACCTACCATCTACCATCTACCATCTACCATCTACAACCCACCCTCTATCATCCACCATCCACCATCCACCATCTATCGCCTACCATCTACTATTTGCAAGTTGGGTTGCACCTCCATCGCTATAGGCGGTTGAATTTCCAAACCAGACACGTCTTCTGTTTAATTTTTTTTTCTCCAATCCATCTTTCTATTCCAAAGTACTCAAGACCTTCTCTGACAGCATCTTATCATTGTATCATCCCTTCTCCGCACCTGCCAGTTTAGAAAGACAAACTCTGTACACTTCTCCCGATCAATCCTGATAGAAGTGTGTGTATGTGTGTGTGTGTGTGTGTGTGTGTGTGTGTGTGTGTGTGTGTGTGTGTGTCTGTGTGTCTGTGTGTGTGTGTTTGTTCTACCCTGAAGAAACACTACGAAACCCCCCACTTCACTTGAAACATAAGTGAGATGAGATACACTCACCATGCCCAGTTCATGACAGGTACAAGCAGAAGCCAGATGGATCAAACAAAGAAGAGAAGAAGAAGAAAAGAAAAAAAAAAACCAGTGGTCGGGCTAGACAGCAGTACGGTAGTCTCTCACAAAGATTATAAAACTTGTAAAAAGTCTTCTCTGTGACACCAGTGCCCCCCCCCCCCCCCCCCCCCCCCCGGCCCCAGCAACTTCATTTGCAGTTCCAACTCGGCTTTATAGTGGGTATTAGATGTCCTGGACCTCGACCGAGAAGAAAATAGAGGAGTCGGTCGATCGATCGATCAAATCTCCCACACTACGACGTAATCTGGTACTGGAGGTGAAGTGGATCCAGACTATACTGGGTCATCGAGAGAAGTGACTAGGGCAAGGAATAACTCGAAAAGAGAGTGTCAAGAACTTTTCTTTCTGCGGCATCTAAACCCGGTGCTATCCTGCCGTGATGCTATAGAAACCTAGAGAGTGGCTGGCTGGCTGGCTAGTGGCCAGCTCCCAGCTGCTTCTGAGCCTAGGAGAACTCGGGGAAGAATACTATACGGTACTCCCGTACAGTAGTGGAGGATGGGCCTCCGGTGGCTGGTCCTCATCGCTTCTTCCTCTTCTTCTTCTTCTTCTTCTTCTGCTGGCTCCTCAGAGCTGCTGATCGTGTGACCCGGTCGCCGCATCAGGAGTGTGTTTGTCGGCAGTCACAAGTATGTCTTGGTAGCTAGTCCTGTGGCCTCTCGCTCGTCAGGATCCTATTCGCAGTCACAGCAGATACCTTGCCCGGTCCCCATCCTGCCCGCTCATCAGAGCTCGGAGTTGCCTTGTTGGCTGTCTCGTTCGGGAGCCTTGGCAGCTCGTCCTACTGGCTTGTCGCTTGTCAGACCCGTGTATTCGGTCGCCTTGTCACAAGCCTCGGTGGCTAGTTCTTCTCGAAGATCCATCGGTCAGGCATCGCGGCAGCTGCCTCGGTGGCCAGACCCGCTAGCTCTTTACAACCTGGATTTGTGCGGGTGGATGTCTCGGTACCGTAGGTGTCTCGGAACTCGGAGCTGTGATCGGAAGCCTTGAGGGCGTTGTCGGCAGTCGCAGGCATCTCGGTAGTCTTCTCCATTTCCGCACTGAAAAGTGACAAGCTCTGCCTAGAAACTAGGATCCCAGGTGCACAACGCCTCCAAGGTGTTCCTCCGCCGCCGCGGTTGGTCTTCTTCACCGAGGCTGAACCTCTCCAGGAATGCCTGGCGTAGCCGAGGCCATGATCCCTGGATATCCTCCGGGAGCTGTCGGTACCATTGTGCTGCCCAACAATGCCAGGTTCGGTTGCATGCTGACACGCAGGGGTTTCTCCTTGATCGCGTGGTTGACACCTTGATAGCTGAAGTAAGTATAGTCCTCGATCTCCCGCAGGAAGTGCCTGGCCAGCTGCCCTCCGATGGAGGCGTCTCCGAAGAGCTGCATCTCTCACATCTTATCCGTCTTCTCTCATCCAATCTCTTGTTCCCTCACGTCCAATCCATCGTAAGAGCAGTCGATCTAGACATCCGCCCACATGTTTCAGCACTTCTTCTGTAGACAACTAGGACTTGTGGGTCTCGGCAGCAATAACAACACGCCATCTGTCTGATAGCCCAGACAAGAATGCGAGAGATTGGCATCTCTGAAGGCGACCAAAGCATACAAGGGAGAAGCAGCTGCCCTAGTAGTGCTTTGCCGCGAGCCTAGACAGGCTCGAAAAGGTGTCCTCGGCCCAAGTCCACCACGCGCAAAACAACAAAGAAGGCACAGAGTCCAGCCACGCTCCTTACCGGTACAGGCCCTAGAACACAAGAACACACATACACGCAATCTCTCCTCCGTTCTCTTGGACGAACCCGCCTGCGGCTGTAGAAAGAGGGGGGGGGGGGGGGGGGGGGGAACTAGAGCGGCAAACAGCTCATGGGCGTCGGGGCAGCTCGTGGCTGTCACGTGCCTCCAAACTAGCCAGAAAGAAGACGGCGAGCAGAAGCCGCCGACAGATACTTCTTCTATACTATGATACTTACTGTGCAACACCTATTTTTTTTGAGGCAAATGAGTAGATAGCAAGTCGAGAGCCAATATCGATATATCTCAGGCCTGTCTCCACATTTCTAGAAACTTATTGCTAGTCAGATGCCAGTAGCACTCTAAGCTGGTAGCTCAGGGCTGAGGTTGACTTTGCCGAAGTCCCATTGTTGAAAGCTGTCGAGAAGTACGTCGATGGGTGAGGCGTAAGTGATGTCGAGCGTAGTGGTATAGGAGGTACCACCGGTCACAATACCACCCAAGCGGCCCTGACCATCAACGATAGCAGCTCCAGAGTCACCTCCAGCGGAGAATGGGCCGGACTTCTTGTCATATGGTAGGATAGACCACTCCTTGGACATGTGCCGTGCGCCACATTTGAACATGATGCGTGAGAACGACGCCAGCTCATTGGCGCGACCAACGGTAAGACCTGTCGTTCGACCCCTCTTCATGACCATAATGGCAGGCTCATCATTCCCGCCCACTGACATCGGGTTTCTCATTTCGTTGAGGGGAATCTTGCCGCTGATCTTTAGTAGACCCCCCTGTGGATATTTGAAGCCTGGGCGGTTGCGTGGGTGAGGGTTCATCATCTTTGTCAAAGTTTGAGGTTCGAACGCTGTCCCCAGGGCGATGACGTTACCCGCGAAGTTGGCGGCGTCAAACCTTTCCAGGTCCAGCTTGATGATGGCCCAGTCCTGGGTATATCCGTGTGGCGCGGCCCCGGCCACCAGGGGGGGGTGAGAGTAGTTTAAAGCCCAGGACACGGTTCTCAGGGTTGTCCCAATTGGTCTCGACTTCCTTCTCGAACTTCCGAAAAGCCTCTCTGGCCTTCCTGGAACCATCCAACTCCCTCTGGTCTGTGATACGCTGCGCTTTGGCCTCGTTGCTCTTGTTCTCCCCCGACGTCTTGATATCCTCTTTCAGCAGCTCGATCACTATTGTCTGACCATCAACTTGCTCCCTGATCTTAGCAAGAAGCTGCCCATAGCTCCAGGTACCGAGGAGGATAACTTTCTGGGCGGGCTGACTGGTAGTTGTGCGGCGGTAGAGTACATTGCCTTCCTCCTTTTGGGTAGCAACGACGTGGCCGGCAGTCACGCAAAACAGGGTGCTACGATCTTCGCCCCTCTGGATGAAGAAACCCAGAGTACCCTCCTCCCATGGCTTCGCAAAGGTTGAGATCGGCTGGCCGAGAGTGGTGGTTATAGGGATACGGACATCACGCATCGGATCTTTGTAGTGGGTGGCCGCTTTCAGGAGCTTAGGCCCGACACTCCGCAGGACTTGGGTTTCTCTTATCTCGCATTCGACGTCTGTAATCCCATGGCTCTGCAGCAAACTCTTGACCTGCATAGCTAGCCCATACCCTTGTTGAGAGGGAAGAGATCCCGGCATCACTCCAATCCATACGATGGCAGGAGCATCGTCATCTCCAGCAGGATAGTCGTCTCGAGCATTGGCGATGCGAACGACGTCGAGGCATGTCCAGTTGACATTCAGCTTGTCGAAAACTTGGAAGAGCTGCGTCGGAAGGTTGGTTTGCCAGGCTTTCTTGAGGCCCTTATGGTCGCCGATCGGCCTGAGCTCTTTCGGTGTTGGACGAGCCCATGGACCGGTGGCGACTACCCAGGGGGTCGTGCTCGAACGATCCACGAGGCGAGGCAGAGAGGGCAGGCCATAGTAGTAGAACTTCGCCTCCATGTCCGAGGGACTTCTGACAGGCAGGACCGAGCGCCTGTCATCGAAGCAGCCAGGCGAGGCGAGGTGCTTAGTTGTCTCAGCGACCGATATCAAATCTTGCTTCCCCATCCTTGTATAGTTGATGATTGGACACTGCTCACACCCTTACACGTAAATACGTACTGTAAGTAGGTACTTGTCTTGCAAGGCCGACTATGTCTTTCAGATGGATAACAGACATACCGAGTATTTTAACTTACGATCCCTGCAGGTGCGTTGGGGTGGGGGTATCTGAGCGTGCGTCAAGAGATCGCTCGAATTGTTGAGCGTCTATGGAAGTATGGGCTGGTAGGGCGATGGGGCAGTGTGGCAGTGTCCATGGAAGTGGCGCTGAGACTGCGGCGGAACGATGACGTACCCGGATAGCAGATGCCGGATGACTAAGCTCTGACAAAGCAGTTGGCAAGACGGCCATCGTGTTGAGCTGGCGGCCTCCAGGAGATCATTAGATATAGTACTGTAGTATACGTATTTCTTCGGCTTACGTAATGGGCCCTTCTGCTACAGTGGGGGTCCGTAAGTGTTAGAAAAACTTGTCTCATAACCTTAGCAGTAGTTTCCTCTACATCAAAAAACTAACTGGCAGCCATCAAGAAATGACAAAAGTTGCAAGAAATCTTTCTCTAACACTTACGGACCTCCACTGTATATCTCTCGAGCTGTCGGTGCCCGTTTTAGGGCAAGCGACTCTTTCGCTTGCCGGTTGCTCGGCCGACTGTCGAAACTCGAATTGACGTGGGAGAATCAGGCGAGTCAGGCGGCCGGTTGCGGGCGTTCGAATACATCTTGCTTGTAACGACAGCGCGAAGGAAGGACTACCGGTACGTAGTTCATACGTACCTCAAGGCTTTCGGTCCCGATGGTAAGAAAGTGAGAACCGCTTGGGAAAAGGAGGGACGAGCCGGACGAGAACTGCTTACGACATCTTACCACCACCACGACGTTGGTGCCGAGCGCTACCGACGACGACGACCTCGCCGACGACAAGATCTGCTAGATCGCCCGCTCTGTCCACGAGCACGATAGTCCACGAGGGAGACAGAGGGACGTCCACAGGGCTAATCGTAAGTACCAGCGTCTCGTTTCTTCTGAGGCACGGTACTTTGCATATCCACCTTACCTCCGTACTGTACATACGTACGTACTGAATGTCAAAACGTCGACGACAACAAGACAGCCCCGAGTCTCAGAGCAGGACAAGACATCAGCCGTGTTCATGACTTGAGACTGCATTCCAGCGTGAGATGCGCCTTTCGTCAACAGGGCTCCCATCCTAGTTGCGATACCATTATCGACACCACGTCTTTCAGAGCAGTGCCGTCGGGGCAAGGCCGTTCGAGCAGTAATCCTTGAGGAGTCACCGTCGCGAGGCCTTTTCCCACTTCGGTGGTCGGTGCAGGTCCCGCAGAGTCCAGCTCGGGATCGTCGGCCGGGAAGCCGTCAGCATCTCGAGATACGTGCTGTCGCTTTCTGCGAGACGGATCCACGCACCGCCGACCGCTCTTACCCCCTCGAAGACCACGACGGAGCCGTCCTCTCGTCCTTGCGACGCCCAGATCAGCACGGCGCCTACGATACCCATCGTTCGACCGCCCCGCCGCTTGAGCACTCCCTGATGTCCTCGTCCGGCCACTTCCCCCCCTACCGGGACGCCCGAGAACACCAGTGGTCACCAGAGCCGGCCGACGGATATCGCTACGTGGACTCGTCCTCGGCGTCGCCGACTCCGGTGCCGCCACCGCATCATTCCGGCCTGCCGTTGCCCACCGACTCGTCCGGGTCCACCGAGCGCGCCCCGGTGCCACCGGCCAGCGCCCGACAGGATCATCGAGGCTACTGGGACAACGGACTGGGACACTCCGGCTCTCAGCGCACCGCCGCCACCGCCACCCCCGGAGTCGACAACATGGGCGAGTCGGCCGCCGGTGGTGGCATCGCCGGGATTGCCCACGGCGTCGCCTCGCACGACGAGCGAGACGGCGGGTTGGAGGCCCTGGGCCCGATCGACGAGGATCGCGCAACACCGAGACCCGGCGCCGGCGCGAGCGCCAATGGAGAATCGATGTACGATCCAAACCCGTACGTGCCGCCTGCACCGACAGGCCGTGGTGAGGCATACCATCAGGGCTCCCACTCGTCTATGCTCCCGCTGAGCGCGGCGGCCGCACCGCCGCCGACGCGGTCGTCGATCGCGCCCGGTGGCTCGTCCGACACGTCTTTGGGCTCGTATCCATCCCAGGAGCGATACGCGGGCGCCAGCGCGTCGCCCTATCTCGACGACCGCTACAGCCGGTATTCCAGCACGTGGGACCCCCGGGCGGAGCCGGCGGCCGTGCGCGACTTCAACCCCAACGACATCGAGGACGACGGCGACGACGACGGGATGGGGTCGCGCGGGTCGCGTCGTCGATCCGTCCTCAGCTTCGGCCGCCACTCGAGCCACGGAATCTTGCCGGGGGTCAACCCGGCGGTCGCGACCGCGGCTGGCGGAGCTGGCGTCGGCGTCGCTGCCGGCGCCGCCGGTGGAGCAGCGGCCGCCGGGGGCGTCAAGGGGGCGTTTGGCAGGCTATTCGGCCTTGGCAACCCCGGACACGTCGACCATGGCGGGAGCGCCCAGTACGGCCCACTCGCAGGCCCCGGGGGCGGCGGCAGCGGCGGCGACAGCGGCGGCGGAAGCGGCGGAAGCGGGGGCGGAGGCGGCGGCGGAGGCGGCGGCGGCGGCGAGAAGAGCGAATGGCTCAGCCGGCAGAACAACGGCAAGCGAAAGATGAGGTGGCTCATCGGCGCGGCCATCGCGCTCATCTTGGTCGGCGTCATCGTCGGCACCGTCCTCGGCGTCGTGCTGTCGCAGAGAAACAAGGGCTCGTCGAGCGGCTCGCGCAGGTCGCCCGGCAAGAGCGGCGGCTCTGCCGACCCGGACAAGCAGGCGGCCGAGGTCGAGGAGCTGCTCGACAACCCGGACCTGCACCGCGTCTTCCCCGGCATGGACTACACGCCGCCGAACGGACAGTACCCGGACTGCCTCGAGACGCCGCCGCGGCAGAACGAGATCACGATGGACGTGGCGGTGATGGCGCAGCTGACGAACCGGATCCGGCTCTACGGCATGGACTGCAACCAGACGGACATGGTGCTGCACGCCATCGACCGGCTCGAGCTGACGGACGAGGTCAAGGTGTGGATGGGCGTGTGGCTGGACAACAACGAGACGACGAACGCGCGGCAGCTGCGGCTCATGTACGAGCACCTCGAGAAGCACGAGCCGGACCGGTTCGCCGGCGTCATCGTCGGCAACGAGGTGCTCTTCCGCAAGGACATGAGCGCGACCGGGCTCGGCCAGACGCTGGCGGGGGTCAGGCGCAACCTCACGAGCAAGCAGATCGACCTGCCGCTGGCGACGTCGGACCTCGGCGACGGCTGGACGGCCCAGCTCGCGGAGCAGGTCGACAAGGTCATGTTAAACGTGCACCCGTTCTTCTCCGGCACGGCCGCGGACGAGGCCGCCGGCTGGACCTGGAACTTTTGGCAGGAGCACGGCGTGTCGCTGACGGCCTCGTCCGACAGCGCGCAGAGGCACGTCATCAGCGAGGTGGGCTGGCCGAGCGGCGGCGGCGCCGCCTGCGGGGATAAAAACTGCACCGGTAAGGTCGCCGGCAGCGTCGCCGGTATCGACGAGATGAACATCTTCATGGAGGACTGGGTGTGTCAGAGCATGAGCAACGGGACCGAGTATTTCTGGTGAGTTTTGACCATTGCCATCCTTTCTCATGTCGATTCTCATTCTCTTCTCGCGACGATTCTTGGTTTCTCATGTTCGGTGTTTTCGCCTCTGCGGCTCCTGGATTCGTTCGTCTCTTACATGGTGGTCTTGCCTATTCATTCGCCTCGATTGTGTCGATCTGTATCGTTTCACTGCACCTGAGTCGTCTTGGCCGTTCATCGATCTATCCTTCGTCCATCCATCTTTCACCCATCTACCTACTCATTCTCAGCTGTCTATACGTTCATTCGCCCGTTCATCCATCCGTCCGTTCAACCATCCATTGCCATTTCCATCACCTCCTTGGCAAATTTCCCAACCTTCCCACACAAAAACCTTCCCCCCTAAAGCGTCTCCACTTTCAACTTCTCCTCGCTACACAACCCACATACTGACTCCAATCGCCCGGACGCACAGGTTCGAAGCGTTCGACGAGCCGTGGAAGATCAGATACAACACGCCCGGCCGAGCCTGGGAAGACAAGTGGGGTCTCATGGACGACGACCGTAAGCTCAAAAAGGGTCTCAAGATTCCGGACTGTGGTGGCAAGACTATATGAACTGCTTTAGTAATACTGTGACGGGAGTTTTTTGATGGTTTTCCTAGCTGTTTTTCTAGTTGTTTTTATATCTTGTATGGAGGGTTTCTTGGAAGGGGGGGGGCAACGAGGAGAAATGATGGAACGAGGCACAAAGACACGCTGCATCTTTATCTACAATGCACCTTTGATCTTTAATGATTGTCATGGTACTGTACGTCTCGTCCTCGTGATTCTTGTGCAGGGAAATCCTCTTCTCTTCTCGTCTCTCACATTCTTATACCATGTAAAAAGAGTCTTGTGCACAAGACATCCGATGCGAAAGAATAAAGTCTCTCTTGCAGGACATCTCTCTCTCTCGTGCAGGCGAATTCTCTCGTGCAAGATCGAGCTCTTGGTCGTGTCTTCCTGTACCGGTATTGTTCATGTGTTCCTGCTGTAATTTATCATGTCTCATCCTGGTGTATGTCTCGTGGTGGTATCATCATGTCTCCCGGTATCATGACTCCTCTCCTTCTAGCCTTTACCATCTCTTCTTTTGGGCGCTTTGCTCCTGGGGAGGGAAAAAAAAAGGGAGGGGGGGAACAGAAGAGAAAGAAAATACCCGGAGAAGATCGACGCACATTGTCGCTCTGGCAAGAGACAGCCGGGAAGGGTGTTGTGGTCACGACACCCACTTCTTTTAGCACGGCACCCAAGATTTTGTTAGCATAACACCTATCGTTAGCTTTGTTAACATGACACCCATCTAAGTTTTTAGTGTCGTTAACACAACACCACATTTTAGCGTTGTTAGCATGACACCTCTCCTAGATCCTTGGCATGGTCGCCGGCTAAGATACTCTACAGATTCTATCCAGTCAATGAGAAGGCACAGCACAGAAGACCACAGCACTGGTAAGGCCAAGTCAATTTCAACCTCACGATATCTCTGGCTCCGACAAAGTCTGGCCTGACGATGCCTGAAGCTACGATGTTCCTGCCCCTGGCCACGATGACGGCTGGAGCTGCGATGCCCCTCCTTTCTCTGATGTTCCCCCCAATGATGGCTGGAGCTGTGATACTTCTTCTTCCTCTGATGTCCCCCCGACAATGGCTGGAGCTATGATGCCCCTCCTTCCCCTGATGTCCCCCCCGACAATGGCTGGAGCTGTGATGCCCCTGCCTGGTCCTCCCTGTCCTTGTCCTTGTTGATGTCTCTGTCCCCCTCCTCTTCCCCTTCCCTGTCTCTCAACAAGCTCAAAGAATGATGGATTACGGTGTGTTGACTGCAAAGGAATATTCTAGCTAACAACTAAACATGTACCGTACTATAGATATAAGGTGTCATGCTAACAATGCCAAAAGGTGGTGTTGTGTTAACAACACTATCATGTCAACAAAGCTAACGATGGGTGTTGTGCTAACAAAACCTTGGGTGTCGTGCTAAAAGAAGTGGGTGTCGTGATAACGGCACCCCAGCTGGGAATGGCGGTTTTTGGTACCCCCCCACTAGGCACGTATATTACTTCGGTGCCCCCCTCGTACTTCCATGCCGCCCCGCATAAATCAGTACATGTGCTTTGCCGAGCCACACCATATGAACCTAGGTATCTCTTCAAGTCGAGCAAGGTATGCGCTTCATAAGTCCTGGGAGCACCACACAGCCTACATTCTTCGGTCGCATTTTTTTCCTAGTCGCATCCAATGCCCGGCTCTAGGTCTATCAAGCCAAATCTCATTTTCGATGTCATGTATGGTAACGGTATTTTCGGGGACTTTGTGAGTGGTGTGGAGTTGGGCGGTCGGTGGGTGATGGCCCAGAAGTTTAGTAGTAGTACTTAGTTCTTGTACGGAGTGCCACAGAGCTAGAAGTACTTATGCTAAGCGAAGGGGGGGCATGGAAGTACAGTAAGAGGGGAGCACGGGGGGGGGGCACCGAAGTAAGGAATCTGCATACCGGGGGGTACGGCAGTAATTGTCCGAAGTAAGATACGTGCATAGAGGGGGGTTACCGGAGTAATTGTCTGTTTTTGTTTTCCCGACGCGCGCGGCCAGGCTTACACATCATTTAAGAATAGTGATAGTGACAGCATCATCAGTACGTGGTCACTACGGGTAGTCAGGCTGCTTAGTCAGTGGTCAGCCAGTCTCCAATCAGCTTAGTCAGTATCTACTTCGCTTAGTCAGCCAGCCACCAAGGCCTACGAAGTACAGTACGTATGTACGTTACGTACGTAAGTACATACGTTCGAGGTTGGTGAGTAACGTTTTGCAGGAGTACGTACCGTAGAGGCGAGAATCGGTCGCAGAGCCGCATTATCACAATTCTCGAGAAATCCACCAGGTTCCACGGTGAGTCGGTGGCTCAGTGTTTTGACATGGTAGCTGGTTTCTCAGCTTACAGATACTCGTAGTACTACTGTATCCGTCACCCACCTCGTACCGTATACTTGTAGGCCCCCCAGTACCTTCGTACACACAGGGCTTCGATCAACAGTCTTGCTCCCCTCTGGACCACCGCCGGACTTGCCCCTCCGAGGTACGTACAGTACGTACAGTACGTACCCGGTGAGTGTTCCTCCCACCCTGTCCTGTTTCTTTCTTTCTTCTCCTTTGGAGTCTGTCGCTTGTGGCAGGTAACTAGTACGGTAAAAGATAGCAAGTTCCTGTCAGGTCACCGCATCTCAAGCTTCTACGCGGCGTTGTCGATGGGAGAGGGACGATGCATGATAAAGCAGAGGGCGACCGTAATGTTACAGTACGTGGCCGGGACTCATGGTACGGAGTACTTTTATTTTTAGTACAGTAGGGAGATGTTACAGCCGACGGCGGTTCTGATCACCTGATCAGGCCTGTCGGGTCTTTTGCCCAAGACGGTTGGGCCTTCTGACAGGAGACCTCATCGAGAGAAGAGGGCCTGACAGGTCTTGGACTCGACCACGTCTGGCTCAGGCTCGGAGTAAAAGTAGACGATCCCGGCTGGCTGCTTCCGAGATACAAATCCATAGCAGCAAGCACTTTCCTTCCGACATCCCGATGCACCGGCTGTGCTTCCCTGGCTACCACATCCCCCCTTCATTGCCGTGAACCAACCCAGCTCAAGGCTGCCGGTGAAGATGGCTCGAGCTCTCGGACGAAAGACTAGTGGGAACGGAGATGTCAGTGCGTATCTTACTGCGTCTTGGACCATTTGTGTGCAGTTGGGCTGACTGCGCACCCGACGGTGATCGGCCTTCCTCCCGACGATGCACACACTGAGCTACATACAGTACATAGCTTCAAGCGGGGTGACACGAATCCTCCGACAGGGAAACGGCCATGGCCGCCTCCGTCAGCTGACCGGTACGCCACCACTCATACGAGGTCCACACGTGAGTACGTATCGTACCGGTATGGCCCGGCCAAACCCCACTCTGCAGTACCAGTAGCTCAGAGTACTCCTACACTACTGTATGGGTCGTTGCTGGGGGCAGCCTGAGACCTTTGACGACATGTGTGGGCCAAGATGATCCAGGAATAGCAGCGTTCTTTCTACTGCACCGTACTTTACTGAGCACAGACCACGTCATCGCGCAACAGACAGCAAGCCGACTTGACACTGCCTGCCCCCGCTGATCCTGTCATGTCTGTCAATGGGCTGCCAACCCGTACGTAGTGCCGTCGTACATACGTACAGTGGTTGCACCCAACGACGTAGGGGATGACCGCGCCGTCGATACGGTAGCAGTAGCAAGGGGCGACGAGACGGAGAGAGAGCTGCGATGCTGCCGGCCGGTGGCGCGAACTGACATGGGGCCAGGGAACGGCCCGCGATCGCTGTGCAGCCGTTGGACGGTCCTTCTCCTCCAAGACCATCCGTCCGTGTCCATTCGTGCCGTCCGTGATGGTCCAAGCCTTTCGCTGGCCGCAATCGCCGACAGACGTGCGAGTGCACCTGCCATTCGGCTCGTCTAGTCTAGCCGATCGTGTCTGGCACTCCGCGTCGGCTGCCGTCAGAAGCACCGGTCGTGTAGATGCATAGATCGTTGAAGACGGACTCGTCGGCTTCAAAGGCCGGGAAGACGACGCCATCGCGACCCCGCAGGAAGTCTCTGGCCGCCTGGACCTCCGCCGGCGGTACCGAGTGCGTCAACAGCCTTGAAGAGACGCGGCATCGCGGACGCGAGTCAGTCGGGTTTCGCCCAGGCAGCCGTCAGATGGTCATCTGGGCTGGATGATCATAGACGGCGTCTGGAAGATGCGCGACGCACCCGTCGGCCACGCTCTCCAAAGCGTTGCAGATGATCAAGGCCGCATCCGTACCTTGCATTGCCGGCAAGAAGAAGCATCTCTCGCAGTGTGGGGCGTAGACGAAGGTCGATGGCGTGACCAGAGCCGTCGCCGCCGGAGCCTCGACGACGACGATCTCCAGGGATGCCAGGAACGCCACGTCCAGCTCGGTGAACAAGGGATCCTGGGCGTACACCTTGGCCGGGCCACCGTTCCGCAAGCCTGGTCGAGCGTGAGGACCCTCGAAATAATAGACCGTCATCGAGCACAGCCGGGACAAGGAAGACGGGAGCGGGTACCGATGACGTCCAGGACCGACAGCAGGCAGGCAAGCTGGTAGAGAGAATTCTTCCCGTGAGACGTCGACGCAAGACTCCCGAGTCCCAAGCAGACGCAGCGGTCCAATCTGGTCGGCGGCGGACTCGTCGACGGGCGACACAGCGTCAGTTCGAGCCTCCGGCGGCATTCGGACGCTTCCCAGGCTGCGCGGTAGCGGAGATGGTCCGCATCGAGGTCCTCCACCGAACGAACGTCCTCGGACGCGACGGCCGCCTCGGGGGACGGCCTGGCCGCGGCATCGGCGGGGCCGGTCCTCGTCGCCGGCGGCCGGTGGCGCGCACGGGTGGTCGTGACGGTGGTCCATCCGTCGGCATGCTCGATCTCGACACGTCCGTTGCGAGTCTTGGTCAACTTTGTCTTGCGAGATGTGGGAGGCATGCTGTGCTATATCCACACGACATGCTCAGTCATCTCTCCGCCGCAGTCCTTTCACGTGACGCTTACCACCAACCCGACCAGATCATCTGCAGACCAGGCCTATGTCTCGGGGCTCAGTCCCCCTCTCGCGATAAGCTCAATGACGAGAGCGCTCATCCGTAGACACTTCGTCTCCAGACGACCTGGCCGACCACCCTGGCTGGTATATGGTAGCGGGTATAATTCCGGCGTCGTTCAATCTCTTTCTTTCTTACCTCCTACGTACGTACGTCCTCACAGAAGCTCGTTGGTGATGCCTCTCGGAAGCACTTCGTCCTACGGCTTCTCCAAGAGCAAACGCAAGGTTCTATCAACGAGAGGGAGAGCAGATCTTGGAAATCTCGACGGCTATTGAATCATCACGCTCTTCTTCACACAACTTCGATCGACTTTCCTGGATGTAAGGCGGAAGGACAAACAAAGGTTGGAGATGCGGCTCAAGTACGGTGTGTCGTCACTTCTCGAAACGGTCACGGTGGCGCACAACATTCTAGGTACTCGTACGGAAGCCGTATGTGGGTGCTGTAGGAACGGCAAGTGGTCGCGGATGCTCACATGAGGTCACTACCAGCATGCCGCCAGGAAGGATCGCCAAGCGCCGTCAGATATCTACAGCAGCGACGGTCCAGCGCCGTCATCGGTCGCGACCCACAGAGCTCGTAACCGAATCCCATCACGACAGCGCAGGCGCTCGATCGCGACGGTGCAGGGAAATGAGATCTCTCGACGCTTTCGATGAGGGGAAGGTCGTTCAAGGTCCGTTTCGGCACGCGGTGCAACAGCCTTACGCGCCCGAGCCCACGATCGATCACGTCGCTTCGGCGGCCGGTCGGCAGTCTCATACTTCCGTCCGCCGCGCGCTTACAGCAGTCTCGGGAGGGGCCAGAAAGCACGGTAGAACCGATTCCAGCGCCAGGAACGCAGCCGGAAGGAAGAGGGAGGCGGCGGGGCGAAGAAGCAAGAGGCCGAGCGCCACCGCCTTTATGCAGAGCTTGTCCGAGGGCCCCAGGAGCCGACCGTTGCACATCTCGGTCGCAGTCTTGGCGCTACGATGGGGCATTCCAGCAGCACTCTGGTCCGCGACAAGCTCGAGACGTGCGCCCGTCCGACAGGCTGAAGCCAGTTTCATGCCCATCGCGCCGCTCGTGCCGTATGACGTACGACGTACGACGTACGTATCGTACGCCTCGTACAGTACATACGTACGTTACGTACGTAAGTACGGAAGTACGGTACGTACCTACAGAGAACATCGTGGAGCCTGCGCACGCTGCCGCAGCCGGAACCGGTGAGAGACGACTAGGCCAGAGCATGACCGTTCGCACCGTGCGAAACCGGGCCAACCAAGCACCGCTTACGTACTGTCCGGTACGTGAGTACTTCCGTACGTGAGTACTTCCGTACGTGAGTACTTCCGTACGTGAGTACTTCCGTACGTGAGTACTTCCGTACGTGAGTACTTCCGTACGTGAGTACTTCCGTGCGCTTGCCTCGACTCTTCGACGCCGCTCCCGCCCCCGCAGAAGCCTACGAGTGCGCAGGACGGACAATCTTTGCACCGAGCTCCGACTCAAGCCGAGACCAGAAAAGACGACGCCTTCCGAGGTAAGCCGGTGAGCGGACAGAAACCGGCCTTGCCCCGTTGGAGCTTAGGTCGTCCAGCTGCAGATGCTGGGCCATCACACGGACTCGGCAGGGTATGGGCCAATGGCCGGATGGGCAGCGCCAGAACCTACCTACCACTGGCGCGCAACCTGGCAGGGAAAGCTCGCGAGTGACGGCCCCGGCTTTGCCCCTCGACTGGACCAGGGCTGGAGCCGTGCTTTTTGTTGGACCGCCACCCACCCATCACACATGGAGCGAACCGCCGTAAACCGACCGAGATGGCAGCGCGCGAACGAGGGCGAGGCAAGATATTGGAGGGCGCAGATGCCCGATGCAAGATGGGACGTTCTGGGTCGCCCTGCCTCCGCCGCGGGTCCGTTCCCGGTCACCACCCCCCCACCGATCTCTCCGTCAATGCGCTCTTCATAGTCGCCAGATCAGCAGCGACCCTGGCCTGTCTTTAAGGGCTCACGCGGCGTGCGCAGTACCTCTGTACTCGATCGGCAGCAGGGAGCAACGTACGTACGTACCTACGACGAAAACGGTGGACGAGTGTCTTGGTCCGCCCCCGCACTCGGCACCTTCTCCCCCTCTCCGTCTCTCTCTTGCCCGAGCCATCCGTCGTCCCTCGACCGACTCGACAAGGACGGAGGAGCGTCTTCGAATCATCGACCGCATCGGCATCGCAGCTTTCGTCTGGCCACCGAAGGCGCGACAGAAGGGCGTCCGAGAGCGGCTTGCGACCAGGAACGAGGGCCGGCGCAGACTTAGGCGACGCACAAGAAGATACATGGTCGAATCGTGAGGAGACAGTTCTGTCCGCGCATCGAGACAGCGACGTCGTCAATGAAGACCGCGTCGATCCCGTCGCTTGCTCTGCTGTGGAGCTGGAGCTGGGGTCTGGTGGCGGCGCACACGGTGCTCACGTACCCGGGATGGCGAGGGAACAACCTGATCGACAACGAGACCTTCCCCTACGGCATGCAATGGATGTATCCATGTACGTTCCCCCCGTCTCCGCCGTCGTCACGCCCTCTTGCACCCGTCGTGGCGGCCCTCTCGCTCCGTCGTCGTCGTCGTCGTCGTCGTCGTCGTCGTCGTCGTCGTCGTCGTCGCGCTCCGTCGATGCGCCGGTGGCGGCCCCGTCGCTGACCCGAGCTGCGCGACAGGCGGTGGCATGCCCCTCTCGCAGAACCGGACGAAATGGCCGATCGACGGTGGGGCCGTCGCCGTCCAGCCGGGCTGGTTCACCGGCCACCACACCGCCTTCTTCTACGTTAACATGGGCTTGGGCAACGAGCCTCGGAACATGAGCTTCCCCATGCTCCCCGTCTTCCAGATCCTGGGCCCGTCCCGGGACCCCTACCCGGGCACGTTCTGTCTCCCGCAGGTGCCGCTGCCCGTGAACGCGACGGTCGAGGTCGGGGACAACGCGACCATCCAGATCATCGAGACGGCCATCCACGGCGCCGCTCTGTTCAACGTGAGTTCCTCTCCCCTGCTCCGTCCGCCTCGGTACTCGCTCCGTCGCCTCGCTCTCCGCGTGCTGTCGTCGTCGCGCTCGATCCGCGCCCTCGACCGCTCGTCGCATGTGCCGTGCGCTCACCCCGAGACTTGTCACGCAGTGCGTCGACATCACCTTCGCAGACCCGTCCGAGGTCGCCGAGGTCAACGAGACCAACTGCTTCAACTCCTCCACCATCGGCTTTGCCGACGTCTTCACGTCGACCCAAAGCTCGGCCGGCGCGCGGTCGATGGCCGGGCCGGCATCGACCACCTGGACGGCGCTCCTGATAGCAACGGTCGCCGTTCTCGGCGCAGCCTTGCATCCATGAGGGCGGCCTCTCCGTCTTACTTTCTTCTCTCACACTCTTACATTTCTCTTCCTCTCCTCGGCCATATACCACCTACCTACCTACCTACCGACATGACCTCTCTAGCCACCCACACAGCATCTGAATATACATCCGAGCTCACGGGCGGGTCGATCCATCGATCTTCTCTCTCTCTCTCTCTCTCTCTCTCTCTCTCTCTCTCTCTTCTCGGAGCTGGGGCACGTGGGAGGGCACGTGGGAAAGTAATCCTCTTTCCATCCTCGTCCTTTCCTCGGCCATCTCCAATCAAGACCTTTCTCCCTGATACCACCCCACCCCTCATACCCTCCCGCCCTTCCTTCCTCTCCCCTCTTTCTTTTCATCTGTACCTACTATTCCGTCCATTGGGACACGTCTGGGAGGAACGCGCTGCTCACGTTGGCGGCATGTCTTGCTGGGGAGGGGAGGGGAGGAGGATTCGTCGGTTTAGAAAAAGAGTGTCTTGTCGTCCATCAATCCATCCATCCATCCGTCCATCCATCCATCTATCCATCCACTTGTCCATCTATGCCAAGGAATATAAACGGACATCTTGTCGAAGAGACTGACATCGGACCCCCGGGCAGCCGCTGCCCTCACGACGTGGTTCCTCCACCTAGATCTTCTTCCCCAATTCTCCTGGGCTAGGGAGCAACTCCCTCCTGCTTGACTGCACTGCAGTCACCTACCTTGTTTTATGGACTCTCGACCGGATGGCACCCGCCTAGGGGCCGCAGCGGAAGTTTTTCACCCTGGAGCCAATGTGACCGGCACATGATCCCGAGGTCTTCCTTACCATCTCTCTACAGATCTCCCAGCATGATCTAGCTTAGCTAGCTTTAGAATGGTGTAGGAATTCAATCAATCAATCAATCAATCAATCGATCCAATCAACATCTTCTTGAACCCCAATATCAAAAGGTATCGAAGAACGTCTTTTTCTTTCTTGCGTAAGCACGGCGGGCCGGGGCTCGTGGGGGTCTCTGTCAAGGCCCACCTGTCGTGGACACGGTATGTTGGATGATGTGGTGGATGACGTGGTGAATGCCGTGATGGATGTTGTGGTAGTCACCACACTAGGCTCGATCTTACGTTCTATGGACGGAGGGCCGTGGCTGAATATGGTAGTCACCACACTAGGCTCGATCTTACGTTCTATGGACAGAGGGCCGTGGCTGAATATGGAAGGACTCGAGTTGGGCGACACTACCACATACGTACTGGTGATATAGGAGTGGTGCTTGTCCTCTGCTGATCATGGTGGTGCTGGCAACGGTGTTGGGCAGTGGTGGTGGTGCTGGCGGTCGTACTACGTACCGGGGTGATGTGCCAGAGCGCAGAGTTCTGTGCTCCGAGCACAGAGCGTAGGAGCTTAGAGCACAGAGCATAAAGCTTGGTGCATGCAGCCAATGGCCTGGGATCTTGGATATCAGAGCAGAGTGGAGTCTGGAATACACAACACAGAGCACAGAATCTAGACTTCAAATCCCAGAATCCAGAAATCAGAGTCTAGAATCTAGAATCCAGGACCCAGATCTCCGAGCACAGACCAAGCATGGAGCAGAGCATGCACAACAGATCATAGGATCTATAGCCTGAAATTCAGAGCATCGGTGGTGGATCTCCAGCTGCCACGAAGTACGGTATTGCATATACCTGTGACCCCGGACAAGACCATCTACTTCTTTACTTTCGTCCTTGTCTCCTTGTGTCTCCTCGTCTCCATCTCCCTGTTCACCAGTGCGACAAGCTCCGTCCACCCTTCCCTCTCCCCCCTCGATACGGTACTAAAGTCCGTTTGACGGGACCATCGACATTGTCCGCATAGTCAGGGATTCCGGAGATGGACATCAATGTCATACCGGTATACTGTCTTTTTCTGTCTTTGCCGTGCTTCTTCACCGGCGGTCTTGCTGTGCTACTTGGTGGTCTTGGTGTCGTGTTCGAGATGTCTTGCAGTTGCGTGGCACGGTGGATACCGTAGTGGTCTGGGATGGATTGTGAGATGATGAGATGGCTCAGGCTAGACTTTATACCATGCGTTCACGATAGGCGGCCGGCGGCAGGTAGCATGTAGTATGTAACAGGTAGCATCCAGCATCCAGCGTCCAGCAAACCACGCTGGCTCCTTGAGAGCCAGACTGCACTTGGGCACGCCGGAGCCTTGATAGGGAGACAGGAATCCGTGTAGGTAACATACTCTCGCGGGTAACAAAACAGCATAGACATATCCTATGGATTCCAGCTTCTATACAACGGGATGCCATTGCAAGGTCGAACCCTCCCTGGCAAGGACATTGCCACACGCTAGGAGGTCCACCGACTAGGACGCTGCTGGCCGGATTGTTTTCAAGCAAAACACATTTGTCAGGACGTCGCTGCCAGAATCCTGAAGAGTGAGGGTCCGCCGGTAGAAGTTCCGGTGTTTAGCCCTCTGGTGACGTACGCCTCGTGGGTAGAGGTCTATTCTCGTGGTGTTGACTGGGCGTTCCCAGGATAAGAATCACCGGCCAAGGTAGGGGTCTCCGTAAATGGACTGGGTTCGGAGAACGTACGCATGATGTATACAGAGTGTGCTTCTCAGCAGGTCAAATCGGGATTCAGCCAACAAGACAAGAGCTCTGCTGCGTGATTCTTCAAGGAAACCAGCCTTGAACGGAACACTGACAAAAGAGTGGCCTATGTTTGCAATGAGAGGAGTAGAAGGACGGATCGGAGAAGCCAGCTCGAAGGGATTCGAATCGAACATAGTACAAAATAGTATGTCGTTCAGACGAGTGGCGAGTGGGGAAGCGCAGTGGAGCACCCTGCATCGAAAGACTAGCGCCACCGCCAATGCGCCAGCATCACGTCACAAGACGCCGGTCGGCCTACGTACACTATAGCAGACTAGACCCGGATTGGTATCTTCCGACAAAATCCAATGCAACGACGCACGCAGGCCGGCCTGAAAGAAGGCCGAGACAGGGCTCCAACAGTGGGAGACAGAGCTTCGCCGATGAAGGTTGCGTTCGAGACTCGGAATGTAAGCCGACTCTCGAACACATCTCCAGGAGTTGCTTCCGGCATATCTCGGGCATTTACGTATGGGTAGACCGGTGGGCTGCTAAGGTGGCACGGGTGGCACGGGTGGCGCGGGTGGCACGTTCCGCGTCGGGACGGTAGATTACTAAGCCAACGATGAAGGTGGCACGGTGACCGGCCAGTTACATAAGCATACCCGTATGCTTTTTCGATCCCGACAGGCCTGGGCCTGACTCACGCCCCCAACTACGTATCGTACTCGTACTGTGCGTGCGTACGTATGTACATACGTAACTCAGTTACATTAGCACGATCAAGCCACTGTAAGAAATTGTTAGGGTGCTCCGCGAGGATGAGGCCTACGTAATGAGAACACGACAGGACAGCCTACGTGGTAGCGTCTTGCCTCTGTTCCTCGAGGTACGTATGTACTCCACCCTGTCCCGTATGGACGGTGTCGTGTCTGACCTCAATTTCAAGGCGGTCGAATCACCGACGCGCAAGGTGACTGCACCACCAGCCACAAACAGCCGCTCACGATGAAGAATCAGCCACGGCCGTCGGAATCAAGGTCGTTTTGAGCTCGCTTGCGTCCAGCCCACCGGTGTCGCTCGGTGTTTGTCCCACTCCGCCGACCCAGCGCTCCGTCGGTCCGCAGGTGGAAAAGACCTCCTGCTGCCAACAAGCCGTCGCCGTCGCCGTCGGCCCCCTCGACGACTTCGCGCCGCCGGCAACGGTCGCCGAAGGCCGCGTTCCCGGACGACACGAACAGTTGCGATCGCCTGCGTCGTTGAGGAGACGGACACGCCTCTGCCACCATGTTTCACCGCAGACCGCGAACGCCTTCGAATGCTGTACGTCTATGCTTCACCCTCCGATGTTGAGCCACCCACGACGCTGACGCTGCCGGATCACTGCTGACTTGATGCCTCTCAGCATCTCAATCAGGATCCCACCCCGTCGGCCGCTACCGCCGCTGCCCAGGCCTACCTGGCCAACCGCGCCTCCAATGCCTCCTTGTCCGCCGCCGCCGCCGCCGCCGCCCTGCGATCTCACTCGACCACCCCGGTTCCGGTGGCCCAGGTGCAGACGAGGCGCACGCTCCAACGGCACGAGAGTTTCTCGTCGAGCGATGGCGTCGTGGCCGGAAGCTCACCGGCGGCATCTCCAGCTGTCCTCCGCAGACGAGGCAGCTCTGGTTCGATGACGGAGAGGTCGTTTCGCGATCGGTCGCCGAGTCGTTCGATGTCGCCCGGAGCCGTGAGTCCTGCAGTGCCACCGGTGCCGGCTTTGCCCAGGGAGCTGCCGGCCAAAGCCCGGAGCCCCATTCCACCGAGCATGATCAGGCCGGCGACGACCGAACACCCGCCACCTCCTCCGATTCCAGGCAGGGCTCATCGACGAGCGTCCACGACGGAGTCTGCCGGTCCCGAAATCCCTCGCGTCGCGTCACCCCGCCCGGCCACGGCTCACGGCCGCGGTAAGAGTGTCGATGCCGGCGTCATAGCATCTCCCGTGGTGTTGGCGGCTCAACGCGCCGCCGGTGCGGCCTCGGTTGCCGCCCAGGCCCCCGCGAGACCTGAGAGCAGGGGCTCGGTCAATTTCTCCTACCCGATAAGCCCACGGAGTCCGGAATCGGCCTCGGACGGCTCCCCGGTGATGTGGGCTCGGTCCTCTCCGCCGCGCACCGACTCTGAACCGGCGGTGCGGTCACCGCCCCGACGAGATCTTCCTCCGGCGCAAAGAGACGTGGACAGGGCGAGCCAAGGGAAGAAGCAGAGGACGCCGGCCGCGCAGGGAAGCGTGGCGGCCGCCCAGCCTACACTACGCGAGAAGGCAACCCCTGCCGCTCGCCCGGCCAGCGCCTCTGCCGACCTCGGTCTCCGTGGCCGCTACAACGTCGGCGCGTCATTACCGCCTGCAGTCCCCGACGAGAACCCCGCAAACCCACAGAAGCGGAAGAAGAAGAGAAAGAAGTTGCCTGGCCCGACCGATGCGGCGCCCACCCCGAGACGCTCGGCCTCGGCCGATCTCACATCTGCAGCGCCGTACTATTCAGACCTCGACACCATATCCGAAGACGGTGATGCGGAAGCGGATGGCCGGCGAGGCTACAAAACCAGGCCGGCGCGCTTGGTGAAGTATCCCTCGGTCGTGCGCGAGAACAGAGAGCTCGAAGAAGAGGCGGACGACGAGCACGAGCTGGCTCGAGCGCGCGAGCAACGACCTGGTACGGGCGTCCCGGCCTCGTCCTCTGCTGCTGCTGCTGCTGCTGCTGCTGCTGCTGCTGCTGCTGCTGCTGTCGAGTCGGCGCCCTCGGGGTCGGCCAGACAGCCTCGGGGTGCTCAGTCGCCAGCTCGGTCCATGAGCCAGCCGACAGCCGGCTCCCGCACCGCCTCCCCCGCTCGGCCGGGTGGAGATGCGGGACTCGAAGAGACGGCGTCGTCTGGCGAGGCAAAGGGCGCTGGCCGCGGCCCGAGGCCGCAGTCGCTCAGTCCGACCCGGTACGCTCACTTTGCGGCGTCGACGCCGACGTCGTCACCCTTGGCCTTCAAGCACGAGCCTCCGCCGCGGTCCCTGTCGCCGGCCAAATCCGCCCTCAGGAAGTCGACTTCCTCTCGACCGGGCTCGGCCGCCAGCCAGACGTCCAACACCGGATTCGCCCCTGCCGTCTCGATCGGCACCGACGCAACCACGGCAGAAGCAGGCTCGACGCATCGAAGGAAGACATCGCGGGTAAGCTTCGACGAGGAGTCTGTCGTGATCGAGGGCGAGTCGACCTCCGGCGTAAGCCCCTTTCATCAGGAACCTACGACAGGCGGCCTTGCTCGCACGGACGATCTTGAGAGGGGACGAGACGGCGGCAGGCGACCAAATAACGACCTCGAGGAGGGCTACATGAAACCGCGGCCCGCTCTACCATCTTTCGGAAGCATCAGGCGACAGAGGGACAAGGAAAGCACCGCCGCCGCCGCCGCCGCCGCCGCCGCCGCCGCCGCCTCGAGCGGCGCAACACAGAATTCACCCGGCGAGGACAAACCGCGCCACGAGCCCAAAGTGCCGCTGGAGGCGTCAGGTGACCATGCCATCGGCGGCATACTCGTTCGGGACATGTCTGCAAGGCGGTCAAGCTCGGTCAAGGATGGCGTTGCAGACAGCATCTCTCCAGATCACGAGCAGGCCGCGCCTCCCGCTCAAGCCGCGACAGGAGAGGTCGGCATCACCTCCGAACTGGCCGAAAGCGCTCCCTCGAGTACTACTGGTGCGCCCGCAAGCCAAGATGCAGTCAAGGAGCCAGCGGATCCCGTCCCTTCGATAGAGTTCATCCAACCCACGCCTGTGGTCGAGCAAACATCGACCATGGGGGCCGAGGGATCTCTGCTCGTATTCAGCGAACGGCTGGAAGGGGTACTACCGCACGAAGATCTGGCCGACCTTGATCATGTCGAACCACCGAAGCCTACGCCCGCACTAGCCGGGCTGGCCGAGCCGGAGCCGGAGGAGGTCGCCAGAACCCATGGACGCAAGTCGCCAGTGGTAGGCCATGTGGCCGAGGCGCTCCTACACCAAGCTGAACATCGCGCGAGCGATGACTCCGAGGAAGACAACGGAAGCCTCTACAGCGATGCACCCGAAGACCCTGATCTCGGGGATGGATTCGGTTCCATCGATGCTGTTGTAGACACCCCAGCCGTCGACTCGCCGCCGGGCGATCAATTCACAACGGGCCCCGATAGCCCGCCGATGAAGACGACGAATGGTATCGGCATCGAGATGGAAAAGCCTACCGAAAGCGCGATCAACGGAGCGGCGCCTGGCGGTGCTGGCAGTTGGAGCATGGCACAAGCGCATTGGAGCGACGTCCTTGAAAGCCAGAAAAAGGATTCTCAGAAAGCGGCTGCTCCCGTCGTCGAGACCCCGCTTGGTACGCCACCGAGACCAAAGGTCAAGAAGCGCAGGGAAGGGACGTCGTCCCAGCATGAGCCTAGGCCAAGGGAGACCGGGCCTGCCGGGAAGGGGACCGGGCTGGGTTTGACATCGCCGGCAAAAGACGTCAACGCGCAACGTGTTGTCGTCACGGACAAGGGGCAGCCTAGAAAGGCGGGTTCTCGGCCTTCTGACGTCGGTGCCGGCGCTCAAGCTTCCGCACCCCGCGTCGCTGGGCAGGCGGCGACCCGGCAGAATTCACGACCCACCGTACCCAGACCGGACACGGGCGCACAAGAACCAGGCCCTCGAAAAGCAGCCGCACGGAAGACAAGGCCCTCTTCCAGCGCCGGCCCACCTCGGGATGCTTTCACCGATGCCGTTCGCAACGAAATTCACAGGATGGGGGCAGACAGACCCGCGACCGCTGCTTCTACCGTACACAAGAAGGGACGATCCACGGCCTCTCTGCGGCGCAAAGACAGCGACTCGTCAGATTCGTCCAGCAGCTTCAGAAAGAGACGTCGGCGGGCGACGGCGGAGGCGTCCGTGTCTCTACGAAGGACAATGCGGCCAGAGGCGCAGGCAACGGATCAGTTGACCACCCCAGCCGTCCGACCAAGCAGTCTCAGTGTCCGGTCCCTGTCCCCGGCTGGCTCCGCGAGGCGTCCCATGAGGTCCTCTCTACGAGGGCAGGATCCCCGGGGCGCTGCATCGTTGCGGCCGACGTCGGCCGATGCAGCAAAGCCACCGAGCAGCTTCAAAGGGTTTGGTAGGCCTTCCAAAGCTGCTTCTACCCCGAAGCGTCCGGTACGCAGTTCCCGGCGGTTTTCCGACTCGAGCGACGACGCGACGCCCTTGCCGGCTTTCCGCAGCAGGTACGAAGACTCGAGCGACGACGACGACGACGACGACGACGACGACGACGACGGGGAGCTCCCCCAGAGATCCTTCGCACCGGTCAGGGGCATCCCGCGGCGCATTGGAGAAGGGAACGAGGACTCGTCCGAGCTGTCAGACAGCTCGGACGAGGAGCCTGCCGGGTCTCGCACAAAGTCGGCGCGGGACAAGCAATCGACGAAGCCGCGTGGCTTGACCGGCGGGACCCTCCGCTTCGACGAGTCTGCGCACGACTCGAGCCCCAAGGGAGGAAAGCGGGCAGACAAGAAGCGACGTTCGTTGTTCTCCACAATGCTCGGACGACGGCACCATCCGGACCAGGCTGCAGCGACCAAGGCGCCACGAAGCATGAGTTTGGGTGGGAGTTCTCCATCAACCAAAGTCAACGGGTTTGTAGGACGGACCGGCTCGACGCCCGTGTCGATCGGCGGCGGTGCTGCTCGTCCCACGCTCGCGCAGAGGACCTCATCTCTCGCTGGCGCCGAGTCGTGGCCCATCCCCGACTCGTCGCCGCTGTCACCCGCCGCGCAGTCCTCTCCGGCCGCGGCAGCCGGCGAGCGACCAAGCACATCAGACGGCGTCCCGCGACAGTTCCTATGGTTCGGCGGCGGCGACAACTCGAAGCGACGATCCGACGCCGGCCCTCGCCAGACATCGAACCCGCTCGCTGGCGGCAGCAGCAGCATCGCCTCTCGAGATCTTGCCTCGACCGCGACTTCGCCCACCGGCACAGACGTCACCACCGACGAACGCTTTGCCAGGGAGAGGCTGGCGGTGCCCGAGCGAGTCAGCGAAGAGGACGAAGAGGACGAGGGGGACGAGGCAGCCACGGACGTGGCGACGAAGGACGGAGACGCAGAGCGCGCCGAGGCGCACAAGGCGAAGACGAAAGACAACGCGCCGGCCGTCTACGGTCGCGGGGGCAAGAAGAAGAAGTTTAGCCGACTGAGACGGCTGTTTGGCATCTACGACTGAAGTAATGAGATGAGATGAGGGGAGGAGTGTGTGGGTGTGTGGAGTGCTCCTGTGTTTTGGGGGGGGGTTTGTTGATTCTTTCAACCTTTTCATCGATCGAGCCAGAAACCAAGATATCCCCATCCTTTTTTTTCAGTTTTGTTCTTTCGCGCAACAGATTCGTTCCGCCAAGCCATCTCTTTCGCGCGCAACACCGTCCAGCTATCTCTCTCTTTTGCCTAACAAGAACCCGTCCAACTCAGTCATCTCCATCTCTTATCATCGCAGACATACCTTGCCGTACGAGGTACTGCCGTAGGAGATACTGCTGTACGGGATACTGCTGTACGCGGTACTACTGTACCAGGTACGCAAGATTCTACCACACAAGAAACCACATTCAGTTGCTTGAGACGACCTTTCGTGCTCGCTTGCCGTGGTTTACTTGTCCGCTAATCTGCTAAATCTACGAATTCACATTTCCATTTGCATTCACGGCCATGTTCTGTTCATGTCCACCCTTCCGGACATACCGTTATATAACCATTCCATTCCCATGCACCTTCCATGCACCTTCCATCCACACTCACTCAACTCACATATCCATCGATCAAACGCGACAACAAATAAAAAAAAAAAAAATAGAAAAGAAAAACTCGACAAGCAACCTCATCACAGATCAAGTCTCATCACTCTCAATCACGTCTCGCGGACCGTCGACGACAAAGTCGAGTACGGTACCCCTGCTATGTGCCCCCCCCCCCCCCCTTTGTACCCCCTTGTCCCTCGACGCGACTTCCCAAGTGCTTTTGTGTTTTGGGGATGGTCGTCCCTTTTTTTTATGGATTCTTACACTGATAGTAGCTTTACAGCCATGCAAATCTTTCTAGCTAATGGTGAAGGGAAGGGGATGGTTGTCCTTTGGCAGAAAAAGGGCGGGGTGTGGTTGGGATGCTTTGTTGGGACTGGCTTGTTCGCTGGACCCGGCTGCGTTGTTGGGGCTGGCTGGCTTTGTGGAAGTTGGACCGGTGAGGGAAGGATACAGTGGGGGAAGTGTAGGGGGAAGGAGGTGTACGGAGTACGATGAGGGAAGGATACAATGAAGAAGTATACCCCATCGTACCTACATACCGTATGTGAACAGCAAGAAATCGTGTAGGGAATGGAGGACAGGCCTGAGGCATGGAGTAGTGCGCCATGGCTAGGCAGGGGTCGGTCAGGTGGCCTGAAGCTGCGGTCATTTCGGTCGACTGAGAGCGTTGTGGATATTAAGAGCAAGCTGGTTGAAGATGGAGGAAGGAGGTCAGGATTCGTGAAGGAGCTTGCTATGGCTAGTTCATCGTTGATTGCTTTGACTCGTGGCCCGACGTCAAGGCCGCTTCGGGTGACTGACGATGTTGTGGATATGAAGAGCGAGGGGTTTTTTGAGGGAGGTAGATGGTCGTGATCCATGAAGCAAGGCGCTACGACCAGGTAGTGATCGGTCACATCGATCCTCGACCCAAAGGCAGAGCTCCTTAGTTTGCTTAACACGTGGAAGAGTCATGAGCATGAGAATCACGAACATGGAAAGAGCCAACAGAGTTCCAATACATTGAAGACAACGTGCCGCGACCACCGTCGTGAAATTTCCCCATCCCGCATCATGCCCCTTTTCTAAACACCGTCCCGGGACGTACGACTGTACCGCATGAGCTACCCGAAATGAACTCCCCGAGTCGCATCCCACCGGACTCTTTGCTGCTGCTGCTGCTGAGAATGCTGTTGCTGTTGCTGTTGATGCTGCTGCTGTTGATAATGACGCGGCGTTGCTGTTCCTGACGGCGCAGTAGAAGATGACGTAGCTGATGCCGGTCTTGATGAAGAGTCGATCCGTCCTAGCCCGCTCGTGGCACCTCCTGCTGGCCCGCTCCCTGGCACCCCTCCACCGCCGAACCGAATACCCGCGGTGGGAGTCCACGTCCCTGGCATTGGCGGGTATGACGACGCAGGACTGGTGGGTTGCGTGGACGGTGACGGCGAGGGATATGCGGTCGTGGCTGCGAGAGGAGCTCCGTAGGATTGGCGGCTGGGGACTGCCTGGGTGGGAGGAGGAGGTTGCTGTTGCTGTTGCTGTGTGGGGTAGCGTGGCGCTGTGATGGGGGACTGTGGATGGGTCGATTCTGGCGTCTGGTGATACCCCAAGGGTGGACCTGGCGCCTGCTGGTTTCTGGGATCGGATGAGAGGTTGAGATGGGAAAGGCCGAGACTGATGTCACTTTACGAGGTTGAGATGAATTAGAACAGGCAGTCCTCTGCCGAGATATCAAAGCGACAAGGCGCTTCGTGCCAGGACAACCGCTTCAGCAACGTACCTTTGCAATCTCTCGGCCTCGCTCCGCCGTTGCTGCAAGAAACTGCCGCACTCGTCTCTAAAGCGGCTGACCAGTCTCGCGAGGTCGTTGTAGAACTTCCTGCCGACGTCCAGGTTCGAAACAATCTCCTTGTACTTGAAGTATGCGTTCTCGAGCTTCTGCAGGGCCTGCTCTCGTTCTCGACTCGACGTGTCGCCTTTCTTGGCACCGACGAAGCTGGCGTTGGCTTCCTGTAGCTTGACCATGACGCGCTCTTGTGCCTCGCGCTCGTCGTTCACCCGCTCGAGGTCCGCTTCATACCCCCGGAGACGTTGCTCGAAAAAGTTCTCGAACTGCGCGGCTTCAAGCTTCAAGCCTGGATATTCGCGCTCTAATCGAGCCGCCTCGTCCAAGATGTCTGGATCTGCGGGGAGTCAGCATGAACTGCCAAGACCAAGGCTTGAGCAGACTTACTGATATCGTCCGCTTTCGCCCTGGCCTTGACCTCGTCGAAGATTCTTTGTCGCCGACTTTCTAGACGATTGGCTTCGTGGAGGACAGAGTTTAGGTTTTGAACTTCCCTCTCAAGCTTCGGCGGGATTGCTGCTCGCTGGGCATTTGGCACAAACTCGTTAAGGTGTCTCCTGGGTCCGGCTACCAGTCGGAGCATTTCTTCGGAAGCCTTGATCTTCTTGTCCACTAGTTCATCGCTGCCCTGAGCGGACTTGAAGTAGCCTTCAATCTCAGCCACTTGGCTGTAGAGCTTCTCCCCAGCTTCTCGAGATGGAGGACGCGTCCAGCGGTCCGTGCCATGCCTTGCACGAGCTGCGTCGTCTTCAGCAAACTCTTGTTGCAGAAGATTGACGCCTTCTTGGTATATCGCTTGATCGGTCGACTTCAGCTTGGCAACATCCTCCACAAAGCTGTATAGACGGTTGAGCCCGCCCTGCTGCTTAATCTCCTCGGAATGTGCCACGAGACCTGGAGGAAGTCCAAGAGGCTTCTCGAGCGCTTGCAATGCTCCAGGAAGGTTCAGCGACTGCAAGAGTCTAGTATATATGTGAGTTGTCACACGCTGCAACGGGAGGCCGACAAAGCTCACTCGTGCAACCGAACATCCAAACTCTCCATAGCCTCGAGGATTGAGTGGGCGATGAGTCTGTCTCGCCTCTCGCCGTATAGACTTGCCGCAACGTGTACGGAGTAAGGTACCAGCTTTGAGAACAATGGCTTTCCTAGCTGATGTTGCCCTCCACCAAGATCCAAGCTCTGAGCCACTTCGCTGGCGAGTTTTTTGGGCGCCATGTTGGCTCGTTCGAGCAGTTTGAGCTCGGACTTTGGAGGAACCGGTTCTGGATGTACGTGAGTGACGATGGGAGTTATGACTCCTTGCTTGACGTACCAAGGTAGATGATGTCGTTGTCTTTTTCTGCCCGTTTAAGGTCCTCCAGAAGTCTGCTTTTCAGCCCCTGCAAGTCACCCAGGACAATCTTGTTGACATATCTTGCTTCCTTCAGCCCCTCGTTCACGCATGCGACGCTGTCTCTCAAGCGAGCCACCTCCTCGCCATACTTGCGCTTCTCCAAGCAGTCACGGGATGCCCGGTACTGCGCGACCGCTGCAAAGTGATGATGTTTCGCGGTCATATGGTGAAGCCATTCTGAGCTTATACCATCCGCCTTGACCGCCAGGTCACTTGCCGCAGAGTAGTAGTCCGAAAGCTGGGCTGCTAATCTCGCAATCGATGCGTCTCTGAGTCCGTCCATGACTGCTTTGGCCCAGTAGCATTCCTGTGCCTGAGCAAGGAAGAGCCGTTCTAGACAGTCAAGTGTGATGTTGTCCATGTCTTCTGGCGGCGAGGACCGCATCTCTGGGATGATCTCATCTCTAAGATAAGCAATGGCACCGGCTCCACGGCCAAAGTAATTGCAAGCCTCTCGAAGTCCATCTGCCGATGTTCGGTTCAGTGAGGAGACCAACTGAGAATATAGCGCAGCAAGGTTGAAGACGATGTTGGCAAGCTCAAAACGAAGGTTGTTCTGTGATACTGTTGCACAGTAAGCAGGGATTGCCCATCAGTAATCTCGATGGAGGCTTGACCTGATTTTTGCGCATTGTAGCCCAAGGCTGGATACCAGATAAAATCGGCACCAATCTAGAGAGGTACAGAAATCTCAGATCAGACCATATGCGCTGACATTGGTAGTGTTCCGCCAACCTACTCACGTCGATTGGAAACTTTCCGCCAATCCACAAGAGTTGGGCTGCATATGCCATGAGCTTCTTGATACCACTTGAATGCGGTTCCTGAACATTAACAGCCTGTATCCTCAGCTTATCTATAGCTTCGAGGTCCGCAGTAAACATGTCGGGATGCTGGCCATATTTGACGAAGATGTACTGCTTCATGGCTGCGGCCATCGAGACCGAGTGGCTCCGCCGAAACGGCACGAAGAGGATATTTCTGCCACTGGTTAGTCAAGTCTGATGTAGCTCCTCGAAAATAGGCACTCACGATGTCATTGTTCGTTGAGCCCTGAAGCTGCTTCATGCGGCGTCAAAGCTGGGAGTATCCATGGATCGGGCAGTGACGACAGTTGGGGCTACGCCGGTGCGCTACCGTACCGGTACGGTACCGATGATTTGCAGAAGTGATAAGACACCCCGTACGGTGTACAGTACCGTAGGGATCGTAGCTTGATTATCTAATCCTTACAGGTACCAACGACGAGGGACTCGATGTCTATCTCGTCCCGATGACGTTGTTGCATGTATAGATTCTTGTGCAATAGAGTGCACGCTCGTTGGATACGAAACGTGCTTCAAAACAGCTACGTTGGTCGCCAACCCAATCACTCTCTACGCAGAAGCTCTTGTGGCAGGCAACGTCCGTGTCCTCGCATTTCTCTCCCACGGTTGAAACCTTGATGCTAAGGCTTACCGATCTGACAGTCGCCTCAATGGCTTCCAAGGAGCAGCACACTCCTTCTGTGACCGACTCGGACGATACCAATGGTACATCTGAGCATGGCCAGCCAAATAACAACATGCCAACTCTTCTCTATGCGGATGTAATATGAATGCTCCACCCGATTTCGTTCCTGCTGCTCATACAGCCTCAAGGTTGGTATAAACCTTACAGACCCGACCTATAGTGGAATCTACCATGGCAAAGATGTCCATGAGAACGACTTCGAAGACGTCATCCGGCGTGCTACGGGCGCTGGTGTTCATAAGCTCATGGTTACTGGTTCCAGCCTGGAGGAGTCCAAAAGCGCGGTGAGATTGGCATCGCAGAAACGTACGTCGTTCTAGGCACTGTCAGCGAGCAGGATCGTTGACTTGTACTTGTGTCAACATAAAGCCGGACTGTGCTATGCTACCGTTGGTGTACACCCATGTACGGCCAAGCAGTTTGATGAAAACCCATCGGGCCCAGACTGGATGCTTCAAGAGATTGAAGCACTTGCAGAAGCAGCAAAGAAAAGCGGCCATGCCGTCGCTTTTGGAGAGATTGGGCTTGATTACGATCGGCTCTTCCTGACCGGCAAGGAGCAGCAGCTGAAGTATTTCGAGAAACAGCTAGAGGTGGCCGTCAGGGTGCAGCTTCCATTGTTCCTGCATTCCAGAGCCGCTAGCGAAGACTTTGAACGACTTCTTCGGCCAAAACTGGCTCAATTGCCGCGTTCGGGTCTGGTACATAGCTTCACAGGCACCATGGACGAGATGAGGCGGCTCGTTGCACTGGGCTTGACCGTTGGGGTGAATGGGTGCAGCCTGAAGACAGAAGAGAACCTGGCAGTGGTAAAAGAGATACCACTTGACAGGCTACAGATCGAGACAGATGGTCCATGGGTTTGTTGTCCACTAGGTTGGGGTCGGCTGTTGAAGCGCAGAGTACTAAGGCGTGGTACAACAGTGTGAGATGCGGGCGTCACACGCTTCTACGAAGCTCTTAGCTGATGGGCCACCACTCCCCAAAAGCGTCAAGAAGGAGAAATTCGAGAGAGGTCTTATGGTGAAGGGACGCAATGAGCCTGTTGCTTTACCACGGGTCGCCCATGTCATTGCCAAAGTGAAGGGCCTTCCAGTCGAGAAAGTCGCGGAAGCGTAGGTTTCATCTAGACCCCTTATCCAACGTCAGAGAAGAACTGACAGATGAGCAGGGCATGGTACAATTCTGTCAAGATGTTTCGATTAGGTGAGAGCATGTAGAGTCTAGCAGTAGGGATACTCTACATAGAGTATAGAGACATTGTAAGTTCCGGAATGCTGGGAATTGGAGTTACGAGATCTCCAACGGTCTACCTTGCACTTCCCTCGGTATTCACGCACGGATAACTCTGACCCTGAGCCGTTCCGCTTCACGGTAAGATGGGCTTCGCCTTGCTGTTACGCTCCAACCGCCACACCCTCCTTCCTATACATTGAGACTTGATCGGCCCTTCAATCTAGCTCGAGTTCCCATACACAAGTCTCGCCCGCTCATATCAACCTACCGAGTTGCCTGATGGTTCTATCTGCTCTTCCATGGGGCACCTGCACGCGAAGAATATTCCCATTTCTTAGGCTCTTCCATTTATGTCCCGTCCAGACTTGCATCTAGGAACCATCCATGCTATAAATACCGAGAGCGGTCTTGCGCTTGATCTTACCACCTCAATTGAGCTTTCTCCATCTCCTTTCCCGGATTGGCCCGTCAGCGGACTCAGACCACTTGACCTGATCACGTCCAGAGAAGTCTGGGTCACACGAGCAAAAGGCTGTCGCATCGTGATCCAACTACTTGTAGACGGCGGACAGCCTCGAGACGAACAGTGGCGCTCCAACACAGTGGAGACTCTTGGACAGGTGCTGAGGGGAGCTGAAGTACACTGCATACAGTTCCTCTTCAGTCAAGAATCTGGGCTAACGTTTCAATAGCTGTGGGAGCAGCTGTCCCTCCAGGTTTCGCTCTCTATTCCGTCTCATCCAATCCATAGCCTTGCCTTCGACCAAGAAGACCTCATTATAAAGATTGGCGAGCCGGGAGGAGCTGCAAACCATTTTAGCAACGCAACTCCTGTGAAGCGGGCTTCAACATCTCTTGGATTCGTCAAGCCGCCCGTGGCAGTACCGTCTCTTGGGATTCGCACCATCTGGATGAAACTCAACCTGCTATGTCCTTCTGATTTCTCCCCTCCTCGGAAAAGAATCAAAAGGACAAGCGACTACGAAGACATACAGCGTGTCATATCAGAGCCAGACTTGCAGGAGGGTCCTTTTCACAACCGTACGACCTTGGGCAACCGAAAGTCTGCGGAAGAGTTTACCCACCTATTGCCAAGTTGCAGAAGCTTACGCAGACGAAACTCGGACCCAGCAAGCAGTCACGGCCTGGGATGGTCTTCAGACGAGGACCACTCAAGCTTGCGTTCGAGAGCATTGAAGCCAGAGGGTATAACAATCAACCATAGGAGCGGAGATGCGGTCCAAAGGCTAGTGGCATCGCAGCCATCGCCAGAGAAGCACTCGATTTCAAAGCGGTCACACCCCAATTCAAATCTCATCGACGAGTCAAGCAACGACGCCGTCCACGAGGCTAGTCTCCCTACTATAGTCCAACTGACAGATGCCGCACTACGATCATCTATCAGTTTTCGATCGGGCAGCGTTGTTGGAAATTCCAAGGTCAAAGTCACCAAGGACAGTCCGGGTCCCTCCCTTTCCGCGATAGCACCCTCTTTGTGGAGCCCCGGATATCTCTCGGTCAGCTCGCCCACCACCGCCAGCGCTTTAATATCACAATTTCTAACCAATGGGCACAGTCAGTTTCGCAACGTACTCCTCACGTCTCTACAATATCTCGAAGTCTGAGATCAATCTCGCAGAGGTGTAAATCTCCGAGTCTACGTCATAGCTTCCTTAGGCTTTCTCATTTGCCCCCCTCGGCCGCCATCCATTCAAGAGAAGCGCCCGAGACATGTCTCCCGAATGAACCGTCCGATCTTTATGCGCTAGCACAGGCACGCCTATGGAGGCTGTTGCAGCAGCGTCTATACGATCCTGTGGCTGCCTTGACGCTGAAGTCCCTTCAGATGGCTGCTGAAGACGCTCGCGAAAGGGACATGTCGGTCGACAGTAGATCACAGAGCTTGAAGCAACAAACTCCTGAGGCCGGTGACTGTTCCGCTTACCTGAGTAGCAACGAACACGTGTCGACAGCTCTTACCGCAAATGATTCCGCTCTTGGCGGTCTCGAACCATGCTCCCAGGTCCCTGCCATATCCGCAGCAATCAAGGACGAGGAAGACGGCTATCTTTCGAGCAGCCTCTACGAGGAGTCCAGCTCGACAGTCTCGTCTGTGGAGACGTTGCATTCTTGCAAACAAGGCTGCACATCCCAGGACATCAGCGATATAAACGACACGTCGGACATGGAAGTCATCAAGGCGGAATCCGACGGCGCCAGCGTCATCTATGAGGCCCCTTTCCCCAGCGCGTCAAGCACAACAACCGGACTGTCAGAGATCTGGGACTTTAACGCGGCCGGGTCCATATCAGACGTAGCGCCGAAACAGGAAAGCGATCTATCCAGCGTCGTATCCATCGTCGAGGAAGCAAATCCTCCAGCGCGGTCCGTTGATGAGGGATCTACCATGCCCACGGCACGCAACAAAGCCTTCGTGAAGAACGAAGTCAAAGACGAAGACAGTCCGAGCCACCGTTGCGATGAGTTTGATGAAGGATGGGAGTTGCACAGCTGCGCAGGTGATTCTTTTTCGGAGTTTGAGGAGTAGCGGAAGACGAGCTCCCAGAGTAAGGACGTGGAGGCGATAGAAAGTTGAAAGTAGAATGCCAAGGCGAGGATGGGTGGCCAAAGTATAATACGTAGAAGGAATATGCGTGACAATACGCAACCCCCAGAGAACATTTGAAGGCAATAATTCTTGTCCAGTAGCTCTGTACCCGTTGCCCCCAGTCCCGCCACTGTAGCCCATCTACGTAGAAGAGATTGCCCTGCACCGCCCCAGCCACCGCACTAGGCGTTCACTACGATAGCCCTACCTGCAAGAAGAGATCTTCTTCCGTGATGAGTAGCTGAGCCGGTAGTCGGTTGAAGGAATGGCATGTTCGTCATTCGTTGGTCTCGAAAAAGACTGAGGTTTCAAATACTAGTTTTGGGGAAAGAAAGGGGGGAAGGGAAAGAGAGAGAGTAAGAGACAGGGAGGAAGAGAGGAAGAGAGAAAAAGAGAACGAGGGAGTAAGGGAGCACGGGAGTGGGTGGGTGAGAGAGTGTGTGTGTGAGGTGCCCTCCAGGCCAATCCCTCCACTCCTGGTATCCTTCCAAAAGCAGCCCCCCCGGGTCTCCATCCCCCTTCCTCTCCGCCAAGAGATTGCCGAACCAGCGAATCCGCCTCACCGCGGCGAGGAAAAGACAAAAGATGAACGAAGCGGTGCTTGTAGGCGGCATCATCTGGAGACGTAGAAGGTGTCGATGTCGCCTCCCGAAGCCGGTCTCGATCTTCGAAGCCGGTCTCGATCGCCGAAGGGCCTCGAAGCCCGGCAGGTCGCTGTGCGTTAAGACACCCTCGAAGTAACGACCCCCTTCACCGCCAAAGGTCTCGAAGCTAGACGCGTCGCTGTGGGGTGTCCTCCAAGTGACGAATCCCTCGAAGTGACGAGGTGACGAATTCCTCGAAACGACGAATTACTCAAGGCGACAAATCCCTCGTGGTTACCGCCTCTCCGTTGATCGAGCAGGGAGTTCACTGCCGAGGTTGTGTTCCAGCAGGTCCTGACACGTCTGGTCCCTATTCGGCCCGATTAGTCAAGTAGCTGTGGATGGTTTGGAAAGAGACGGCAGAGGGGTTCTGTCAATGCTGGAAAAGGGGACTAACGGCATCTGAATCCACCTCCATGCACCTCGACCAAGCATTTTCTTCCAGGGCATTGGCTGCGGAGGGATCACTCCACATCCTCAAGAACGCAGGCGTCTCGGGGGCCGAGCTATCGGCCTGAAAGATGGAGTTCCCAAGCCATCTGTTTGCTGTGGCTGAAGGCTGCGTTCTCGTGCGGTCAAGGCGTCGCAGTTGATCATCCCAAGGTGCGACATGAAGTCTCCCATGATCTAGCAAGATTGGAGGTTCTAGGAAGCTTGGTGGACAGCCGGTAGCTGCACTCGTGCTGGCTGTAGAATCTGTAGCTACTGTCGCGGGACCTGAGCTACCATCTTGAATGTTGATGGATGAGAAGTCGGGGACTGTCGACCAAAAAGACGAAATCTGCGTCATCTGGCTGTCCAAAGAGTTGTTTCTTCCATTATCGAAAGTGGGCTGGACCCTTGGGAAGCTTGGTCCTGCCTTTACAGTGTCAGAGAGTGTTGCGATCAGAAGAGTATAAGGACTCACCTGCTCAGCTGAGCTCAAGAGCTGCGAGAACCCGTCAGAACCACCAGGCTCAAACACAGTTCCCTCGCAGACATCATTGGCAGAAACTCCATCCTCTGACTCTTCACTCCCAGAGTCTACGCTACTCTGATCACTTCCATCAAGAGACGAATCCTCGTCACAGAAACACCATGGAGCCAACAAACCCACGAGCGGCTTCTGAGCCGGACACCTCTCTCCGGAAGGAAACAAGTCAATGTCAATGCCACATTTCACAAGCGCTTTGTGAACGATCTTCCGCCGTGTAATACACAAAGTCATTGCCTTACTCAGAGGAGTATGCCCGAGATCATCTGCTACATCCAGCATATATAGCTCCCTGCGTGAGGCCAACTTGTATGGGTCTTTCGCAGCTTTTGCCTTCGCGATTGCCTCCATCAGTATCACAAGAGGGCTGCTGTCAGAGGCATCCCAATAGTTTCCAAGCGTGTCGACTGCTGTGTGGAGATAGGTTCCACCTCGATATCCAACAAGTGGATTAGCACCGCGGCTTAGCAAGAGTTCAACTATATCTGAAGAAATAGGTGGATCAAGTGCCAAAGCAATTGGTGGGTCCTCGCTGTGTTCCATGTAGTTAATGTCCACCAATGCCCCAACTAGGTCAACCACCATCTTCAGCGCTTCCTAGATTAAAGTCAGTATCAGTAACACTAAGTATAGTAAGGCATTTCAGGTGGTATGGACCAAACCCAGCGCTCACCACATGACACCCTCGTCCGATCATACGGCCGAATCCCACGCAATATTTCTCCATTGGATCAGCTTCAGCTTGTAGCAGTTTTCCAAGAACCTGTCTTGGTTTGTGCGACCAACTGCTTGAACAACAGTGCATTGACACGACTCGAGAGAGTAGCGTTCTTCAGTCAATCAGAAATCAGCTACTCCTCTTTCAGTATTCTTATTCAGTCTAGACTAGGTGAGACCAACTCTTGATATCCTCCATGTCTAAAAAACTCATTCACATCGAGCCCATGATTGACAAGGTACTCCACAGCATCAACAGACATCTCTTTACATGCTCGCTTGACAGACGTTAGCATGGATAACTTCAATCAAATCAGTGGGGGTCAACTGACAGCTAAAAGTGATTCCCCACGCGAATCACAGTCAGAGACTGAAGCCTTTCGCTGCTCAAACAGACTTCTCATGCCAGGCACATCATCGTTTTCGATGCATTGCCAGATTTCAGCATGTTCTGGGATGAGAGCAGAATACGTCAAAGTAGGCCGGAGCAGTCTTGTCGATCCCGATGTTGCCAGTTGCATCAGAGTTGCGACGATCTTGTAACTGCCAGAGGAGGTCTGGGACATGACTTCAAAAGCAGAAGAGTAAAACTCTACGACTGCTTCCGGCTCTGCTGAGCAGTCCTCGATGTTCAGTGACCGCTTACGCTTCCTCTCCTTCCAGGTAAGCTTGATTTCCGCGTGGTTGATCCTCGCCTTGGCTGATCTTCTGACACGGCTGTAGTCGCTTGCTTTCAGCTTGGGTGCAGATAGCCAGCCTGGCCACCCAGTCAGCTGCCAGTCGCTCTAGTCAAATCTGATATAACTCTTACCTCGGTGACCGACGGAGACACTATGGGAGTTCGCGATGACTCCTCGTGCTCGTTTGATGTGCGGCCGTGGGAGTGCGTCAGCAGCCTCCGGACTCTCGCTTCGCTTCCTTCTTCTGTGTTCAGGTACTACCGGCAAGCTCACAGTAGCTTCCTCGAAGAGTTCAAAGACCTTGTCCAGAGTCTCAAGGATAGAGCGGGCGTCTTCCAAGAAGAGGAACAACCCCTCTTCGGAAATGAGACCTTTGAGATTTTCCAGCACTGTCATCAGGTCGCAGCTGTTGCCGAGTGAGGTGTGTCCTTCTTGGTTTTCGTGGTCTTCGAGCGGCTGCAGAGTCGATGCAATGGTCGGGGATTCTCCAGTGTTCCGTTGAGCAAGCGCCGCATTGACTTCTGCAGGGTGTTCCTCCAGATGCTCCTCAATATGTTGCGTGAGTTGCTTCGTCTCTTGGATTTTCGTGAGAATATCGCTCTCTTCTCTGTTTGCAGGGACAGGGTTTGGGCTTGGCGGAATCGGTGTCCTTGCTCCGTACGCTGGTGTCGTGACATTTGTCTGCACATGTCCTCCACAGCAGCCGGTTTCGTGGGTCAGTAGACTCTTGTTGACCACATCTGGCCTTGGGGGTTGAGTTCCATTGCCGGGCCCGGTGTGTCCAGAGACATGCTGTTTTGCCTCAGTCGGTGGCATGAACCGATTGAGTTGTTGTGTTATTGTCTGGAGCTCCGCCTTAAACGTGCTTTCCATGGAGTATGCCTGCGTGGTACTCCGATTGAGTTGTTGTGTTATTGTCTGGAGCACCGCCTTCAACGTGCTTTCCATGGAGTGTGCCTGCGCGGTACTCCGTTCTGAGGAAGCCACCATGCGAGCCTGTAGGTGAAGCAGCAAAACCCCATGGTAATGGCCTAGCCGCTTCGCAAGAGCCTCTATCTCATCCTTCCCCCACATGGTCTTCCAAGCCTGGAGAAAGCTGTTCCATTTGCGATGCTTGCCATGAACTTTTAGCTTCTCGATTTTCTCCAGCAGCAGCTCGGCCTCCTTCTGACAACTGTCGTTGACGTCTTCGAGATGCTACTTGACTCAGCCTCTGTAATCACTTGATAGTCAGTGGGCTTACCTTGTCTTGTCCTGTCCAAGCAGCCGATTGCGGAGCTTTGCCCTTGATAGACGTACTGAGCCGATCGTTGAAGCCCCTGAGTTGCGAAGTAACGTGCTCAAGATCCAGGTTTTCCGGCAGGGCTCCATTGCTATAGAGCTCTCTAGCAACTGTGACCAATTTGTAGGCGAATTCAACGAACTGAAGCGTGTTGACCGCACAGCCAAAGGCCTCCATGCTGGGCGGTCGTGCAGAAAAATGGGGGGAGAAGGGGGGAGAGGCATTGTTATCTTCCTTGGACGAGGCTGACCTTTCGCCCACCCGCTACGTCTGCAATGCAGCATGGCGCAGGGCTGCAGTACATACGTGCCGTGCGTATGTACGCCCACATGGCCCAGTGGGTGCAGTTTGCACGGCCACCTTCACACCTGCTAGGAGGTATTTAGTACAATGACAGCAATTGGTTGGCTACTACGTACGTAGTCCAGACGCATGTGCCGGACAAAGCAGGCCAGCCTCACAGCCAAGGATTGCCGGCGATGCGAGATTCCGGCGCGCAACAAAAGCAAGCATCCATAGCGGAGGAGGAGGAGCAGAGGGCCAGTGGGGGCTTCGATTATGCTGATGGAAAGGCTGTGCCTTCTCTTCGAGGGTTGTATCCTGGCGCAGAAGTCTGTGGGCATGCTGGAGCCGCAGTCGCATACCGGTAGAGAGGTCGAAATTGATGCAGCTGCTTGAACCAAGAACAGACCGTGGAGATGCCGTGGCATGCGTGCTTGGGTGTGTACTGCAGCAGTACTCCGTAGTGAGGTTTTGCAAGTCTGTTCCGATGTACGGGTGGGATGCCTGCAGAGTTTTGCAGCCTTACCGCACGTCTGTAGCTGGGCATGCCCTCGGCCGTGTCAGCCTTGGCCTGTAAAGAGTACCAGGGCCAGTGCCTACTTACTAGCACGTGTGGAACTACGTAGCACCGCAAAGTACCACAGATAGTGTACCGGTCTGGCCAGGAGTCCAAAATCAGGTTGCTAAGCAGTAGAAGTACATCTGTAGCTGCAGTTCGAATGTCAATTCAAACGCCGGTGGAGGTGTGTAGCGGTAACCAGATTCGTAGGCAGGCACGGCAGGCTTAAGAAATTAGTCTACCCCTGTGCACGGTCGCTCAGTCCGATGACAAATGCAATTTATATAGAATAAGACGTGGACGATCACGAGAAGAGATACGTGGAAAGGGAACCGAAAGGAGAACAAAAGACTTCAAGGCCGGAGAGCGGAGAATGTCGAGTTACAGCTTGGCTTTGAGCTGTTCCGTCTGAGCGCTGGCTTCAGCGTTCAAAGTCACGTTGCCGCTGCGATCGCCTTCGCCGAAAAAGATGACTTGGACCGTGAGGTCGTCTCTGGGTCGGTGAGGATGGATCGTCAGCTGGTGGTGGGACAGCAGCCATCGACACGATCTCACTGGAGGAGGGGAGACGGCGCTTACCTATATTTCCGAGAGTAAGGGCTCGGCAGAGTCAACAGAGCGCACACCATGTCGCGGTCTTTGCCACCCAATGCATTCCGGACGAGGTGCGTGGCCACGTTCTTGTCTTCGACCACGAAGCGCGAGTTCTGGTCCGCCTTCACGCCCCATTGCCTCTGCCGGAGGGGCGCCTTCTGTCCGTTGATCGCCGTGCCGTTCCCGTCGACGGCTTGTGCTTCCTTTTCGACGGGGAGTACTGCCTCCGGCTTGTTCTTGAACAGGGTCTGAAGCCACGACCTGCTCTCGCCCGACGCGCCGTGGGACGCGTCTCCTTGGGCCTCGATCCATTTTCCGACCAGTCCGACCACCTCCTCGTTGGTCAGCATCTCCCAGAGCCCGTCGGTCGCCATGACGACAAAGTCTCCCTTGGAAGAGTCGATCTTGGTCGCGGTGACGACGGGCTCGGCCGTCACGTACGGCGGTGTCCGGAGCAGCTGGGACGGCGTCCGGCCGAAGAAGGACCCCTTGATGCGATCCTGTACCTCTCGACTCCACTTGTAGATCGAGTCGCCAAAAGCCCGGGTTGGCTCTAGACCGCCCAGGACGCGCCCGTTGCGCACGACGTAGTCTTCCCCGGGATGTTCGCGCTTCAGCCGGGCGGCCTCTTCTTCGTTGCTGCCGGTTTGGTCGACCGAGAGCGCCGTCGCCGTCCACTTGCCGCTTGGGCTCCGTCGACCCAGAACGGCCCTAGAGTCGCCTGTGCATGCTACCCGTAGCGTTTTGGTCTGGCTGTCGTAGAAGGAGAGCAAGGCACAGGACCCGGAGAGCGCCGGCGCCAGCAACTCGGCAGCGGCACGTTTCGAGTTGGCCTTCAGCACCTTTTCGACGCTCTCGTGGATGATCTCGTGATCGAGCCGGACGAATCCCTTTCTGATCGCGGCATCGATCGACTCTGGACTGGGCTGCGCGACCGCCGGATCTGCCAGCGCGGACTTGTGCGTTGCGGTGAGCTCGCGTGCGACAAAGCTGATGAGCACCTGACGAAGCTTTGCAGACGTCGTCCATCCGCTTTGCGAAGCATCAGCCTCAAGGATCGTCTCCAGGCGGATGCTGCTGCGTGTCCTACCTGTGTCCGTCGAAGACGCCCCAGAACATCCAGTCGCTGCTGGCGGAAGCATCATCGGCGGCAGCAATGGTATCTGGCACCTCGACGATCTTCTCGGCGTGATCGTCTTCAATCGGATCGTTGCTCGATAACTGAACAATGTCGTAGCGCACCAACCCCCGTCCACGTCCAACGAGGTAAGACTCTTCGTTCCGCCGCAGCTTCGCCGTTGCCTGGTCAGGAGTCATCATCATCAGCAACTTTCGCCCTGCATCATCCGTCGTCTTCTGCAACGGCTCGTCTCCAGATATCAGCTCGGTGTAAAGCTGGTCGTTGTCCACCACTAGCGCCTGTCGACGAGTCTCTCCTGGATTTCCTGGGCCGACTCGGCCTTCCCCAGCCTGCGGTGAATTGAAATACGCTTCTAATGATGCTGGGGTGCTGGATTGGCCGATCGAGCCACCACCGGTCGATTCGGCGGCCAAGCTCGAGCTCGAATCCGTCCCTCGATAAGCGTACCAAGCGCCAGATCCTGCCAGCGCTGACGCCACGGCGATATACAAGCCTCGAAACTGCATCGAGGAGTTCAATGCCGGCCTCACCCTGTGATCCCAGCTCGAAGATGTCGATGCTGTCCGGAGCCCAAAGCCATGACGCGGAGAATTTGCAAGAGGACCCCGATGGAACGCTTGGAAGCCGCGGGGCTGTATCGCAGCCCGAAGAGACTGCAGCGCGGCTCGGCGCATCAGGTCAAGGAACGTTTGCCCGGTTCTGATCAACGCGCAAGCATAGCAGCCCTCCTAGCCCCCTGGTCTTGCTTTCCAGATGCACAGTTCTCAGATGCGCCTGGATTGAAACGGGCCCTTGAGAGTGTGGACTGTGCCGCTGATGAGGCGAGATGAGGCTGGCAGTGGCTGTCGTTCTTTGTGTCCAGGCACTGCTAGGCGGTGATCGCAACCTGAGGCTACGGTCAGCAAATCAGCCTTATAACTTATGATATACCGGTACAGTGTGACTATGACTAAGCAAAGTCTCAGAGCTTCATGCGGGATGGGCTCGACTTAGTCAGTGCAATGGTGGAAGGTAGCTCAGGTGAGGTTAGTCAGATGGGCACCGATACCCCCGCAAGCCCCGACGCGCTCGTCCTCGACCCGACCAATGGATCATCTTCAGGCCTCTCAACATGATGATGGTTGTGTCACTAGAGTACTCTCGGTCACAGATCCATAGGCATGAAACACGTAGTTTCAACGACAACGTCGCACTGATTGGCTACTCGAAAAAAGGAGAGAAATAGACGTAGAGAGTCTTACAGGAACAAGGACTAGTATACTAGGACCATGTAGATGGAGTGGCTGAGGGATAGCAGCTTCAATTACATAAATTCTCTGTGGTTGCTGTGCTCTTCCATGTGCTTGGATTGGCTGGAATGGAAACATTGTCTTTGCGAATGTGGTTGGTTCTGTGGGTGTCGTGGGACAAGAGGATTGGGCCGGGGGCAAAGAAATGAAATGACGGGGTCTAGCGGAACGTTGTCTTTGACCTGGTGTCAGAGGTCGGAGGAGAGGAGGACAACCGGTGAGTTCAGACGTATTGTGACAGCCATCGGATACCTTCGCCGTAGCCTGATGGCGTGAATGGAGTCAGCGCTACGCAACGGGATGGAGAGCGAAAGGATCCGGACGTGCAAGACAAGATCAAAGGGAGAGATAGACACAAAGGGTTCAAGATTTAATGAGATAAGAAGTACAGAGCCAACAATAGAACGAATAAAACTGACCCTGTCTCATGACCACGCTGCACATGAACACCTCAATTGGCCTGATCCCTTCGCGCGGCATGTTGGCCTTGCCTGTTGTCTGCCAGAGACCAAGCTGTTGACGCAGCCCCTCCTCGGAGACGGCGTCTGGATGGTCAATCTTGTTGCCGAGGACGACGAACGGCACCCTGGAGAGCTCCTCCATCGAGAGAAGTGCGTCGAGCTCGGCCTTGGACTCTGGTAGGCGTTCGTGGTCCTTGGCGTCGACCAGAAACACGATGCCGCTGACTTCCGGGAAATAGTCCTTCCATAGCCGTCGTGCCTGGGCGTGGCCGCCTAGATCGAAGGTCGTGAAGCGGCAGTTGCCTATTGCGAGCTCCTCCGAGGCTGCAAAAGGGAGACCGTATCAGCATTCGAGGGCTTCGACAAGATGTTGGGGGTAGAGGGGGCATACTCGGATGCAGGGTTGGCTGTAAGATAGCCACTCGATCATTCTGTAAGATGTAGCTCATTTAGCCACTGTTCTTGGTCTCACTCCCAATCACGTCAAGCTCTGAGCAAACTTGTCGAGCCCCGATGACTGTCTTGGGCGTTTCAACCACAGACTGGCCGGCCGAGTATGCCTCACAGCCCGCCGTCCGAGGACCTGGTCGCTCTATCCAAAGCCCGCAAACGAACAGCAACGCACCTTCAGCATGTGTAACAGTGTCGTCTTTCCCGCGTTGTCGAGGCCCAAAAAGAGTAGCTTGGCATGCTTGTTCGCCAAGCCGAGCGAGGCGAGGATATCCCAGACTGCGAATGACCATCCACGTGTGCGAATCCATGTCAGCAAGATCGGTAATGTGACTGGAATTGTGGGGCTGGATGAATCAAAGCATGAAAGGGGGAGCTCAAGATGAAGAATGGAGTAAGTCTTGGAGGTGAAGATAGAAGAGGAAGACAGGAAAACTCGTGGGACTGGCGAAAAGGGGGAGAGAGAGATGCATACACCAGTTGAAGATCCACATTGCGGCTGAAGACGTATTTTCTCAGTCTCTCTCGTTGCTCTGCGAACGCTTTTGTCAATCAATCAGCTTGATCCCAGAGCCGAGAATCAGAAGCCAGATTGTGCTCCGGTTCGACCCAAGGAAGAACCCGTCGGTGACGAAGAGTAAGCTGGACCTGGATGTTGAGAACTCGGGAGGGGATATTAGCAGTGATCGTGAATGATGATGAGGATGATGATGGTGTTAATGACACGGCGAGAAGTATCTGAAGGATATGTGACAGCTGTCTGCTTGCACAAAGGGTTTGCCGTACGGTGAGAACTTCTATGCTTACATAATAGGGTAACAGTACCGCACCGTACGGTACGTACCCCTCGAGGCCGGTCTCCATAAGTCGCCGGAGCGGCGGGTACGTATGTACGAAGTACGGAGTACACGATCCCATTACACGATTTTTATCAAAGCCACTTGATCTCCTCGAAATTCTTATATAACCTGAGTATCGGTACGGAGGTATATACGTAAGTATTGGCCGCTCTAGTACGCCCAGAAACTTCTGACGTTATCAGAGCAGGCCAATCATGGCCAGACACACCCTTGACACCGTAGTTCCGTACTGGTACAGTAGTGACTTACTCCGTAAAGCCAGGATATTTCACGGAAGTGAAGATGTCTTCTAGAGCGATAAAAAGAATTCAACCCCAAGAGGAGCGGCTATCACAGGCTACTCCAGACGAGGATCACTCATCGGAAGACGAGCGAGGATATATCACCCCTCCAGCAGCCAAGCCCAACCCCTTTGCTCTTCTGGATGAGGACTCAGAGGAGGCCGAAGAGGATGACCTATCAAGTCGGAATGCAGAATCATGCCATGATGCAAAGGCCGATAGAGGACCCAAGGTTGCAGCAGACAAGAAGAAGAAGAAAAAGAAGCGTAAGAGCAGAGGGAAGTCCTCACGACGACAAGATCTCGGACAGAATAAGCGTACCGCTGCTCCAACGGCATCAGCTGACCATGAAATCAAAATTGGACCGGATGAGATCGACCTTGCGCTGAAGGCTCTGGCGATATCCCAAAGCAAGGCTTCCACATTCAGGCATCCACAGCAGGAGACGGTGGACCACGATTTCGAGGCGCTCTGCAGCTTGCTGGCTATTGACCAGGTACGATTGAACGCTGAGAATGAAATGCGCCAGCTTTTCGGAAGAGCGGCGTTAGAGACCGACCCTGACGACCGCAACGATGGTCGAGAAGGAAGAAGACGGGGCAGGGATGCCGGTGCGCAGGGTCTGGCCAACGCCGTGGCCGGTCATCGTGGCCCGGGGGGCACGGGCCTGGTGAGCCTAGCTTTGAGGCGAAATATCTTCATCCGCGGCAAGGAAGAGTGGCCACGTGCACCCGGAGGCGGCCTCGGAATGGAAGTTGAGCACGAATGCCGAGACGGTATCACAGTATACAGGTTCGTGCACAATACGTTCTACCAAGACGTCCAGAGACAGTTTTTGGTGGCGGTGGAATCAATGCAAGCGGAGTGGATTGTGCATCACCTGCAACATCATCGTAGGTGTCTATCTGGAGCCAGGCTAAGGACGGGCTTGGCTGACGGATTGAGTCAGCGTACCATATCTCGACGCTACTCCAGGTATCAGAGATAGCCAAGCATCAGCGCGACCACGCTACTGCAGGCGACCTCTTGGAGCGGGCGTTATTCTCGTTCGGGAGAGCGATCCATCCTACCTTTGCTGACCGTCTTTCCCGAGGCAAGGCGCGGCTCAACTTCTGTCGGCCGGAAAATCGAGAGTTTTGGCTCGCCGGTTGGAGATACATCGGCAGCCTCGGGATGAGGGCCACTTGGAGGACCGCGTACGAATGGGCGAAACTCCTGCTGAGTCTGGACCCCGAGGGAGATCATTACTGCATCGGCCTGATCATCGATCAGTTGGCCCTACGCAGCCATCAGGCCAAGCATTTCGTGGATCTCGCGTCAGCCTCCTATCTGTCCCCACGATGGAGCAGGCTTCCCAACATCTCAACGTCACTCGCGCTGGCGCAACTGCAACTGGGTCAAACGGAGACTTGTCGACGAACGCTATTCTCCTCGATCAAGAACTTCCCATGGCTCTTCAACGGGCTCTTCCAGGAGCTGGGCATGGACCGCATTCCGCCATCCGTCTGGGGCAGCGAGCCTCGTACGGAGCACGAGCGACTATTGTCCGAGCTGTACTTTATCCGCGCCGCGGATCTCTGGAAGGCCCCCGAGGCCGCGAGCCTGCTCGTCGAGGTGGCAGGCATCTCGGAGAAGATGCTCGCACCGGGAGAGGCGGACAGCAGCGTCATCACCCTCGACGAGGCTCGACAGGTCCTGCTCTCGGACGATCGCCGTCTCGTCGCCTTGGTCCCACAGCGTCTCTCCTCGCAACTCACGTCGACGTCGGATCCGCTCCCGCCGCCGGATAATATGGCGTCGTACGTCGTATACCTGTCCAGCTCGCAGCCTACGACGCCGGCGGAGACAAGGACCTGGCTCTCTACCGTGGCGCAGACGCTCCGAAGGTTCTTCCCTCAGCTAGGCGCGTCTTTACCCGACGAACCGGAATCGTTCGACGACATCGAACGGGGCATTGAGGCGCTAGGAGGCGACATGCAACAGCTCTTGCCCGAGATGATCCAACGCCTACGCGAGTCCGAGCCTGCGCCAATGGTGGAGGAAGATGATGAGGATGACGACGATAGTGCAGAAGACGATGAGGACGACCAAGCATAAGCGCTGTTCGATTTCAAGGAGCTGACGCCAGCACCGGCTCCTCTGGAATCTGCATCCCCAAGGCTCAAGAGAATATGCCTCTTGTTGTCGACAAGAACCGTGTCTCCGACAAGATTAGCTACCCGGTGAAGGTGGTATCCGGCTGGCTATACTCATACCAATGAGCGTGGGGACTTTTGATCATGGCCATCGTGCATTTTTGGGGGGGGGGGGGGGGGGGAGATCGCTCTGGCGATTATACACATGGAGACTGAAGGTCAAGATGCTCAATGACGTTCTTCACTGGCGACAAAGTACGCGGTGCCTCGTCTAGCTGCGGTGGTTCTTGACCCTTCCTTGGCTCGTCTTGCAGAAGAGTACCTTTTGGGATCGTCTCCGTTGCTGAGTTTGTCTCCGCTCTGCAGCCTTACTCTACCCAGGGGCATCTTGCTCGGTAAGCAAGACCTGCATACCGGCAACGACGGAGAAGCTTCTGCTGACCATCCGTCTTCTAGAAGCATTATCAAGAGGCTCGACTGGTGAGTGGCTCATCTGCTCGAATGCCATCGGAATGCCTACCGACCCACTATATATAGCAGAAACATCTCGACATCGCGTGGTGTGGTTGTCACGAGGTGCCGTGTCTTCCCTCGTGTGTCGAAGGATCGAATCCACGTTTTGTTCGGTTCGATCCCGGTCGATGCCCGCTCCCGAACGTGACTATGCAGGCTAGATGTCCGTGCCCTGCCCACCTCGAATCTCATGGCATAGACGACGAACAGGCAGAGATACCAATTCGCTAGTGACAGCGTAATGGCACTATCGTAGGCTGAATTAAGCCGTCGGGTACGGTACTGCCTTGGCCTGTCCAAATCCCTCGGGTTCTACTTACATCATCGCCCTCTCGTGGATGGCTAGCGACATGGAAGCGCATCGAACGGAGTATATCAGTCTCAAGGTCGTCGCCACCACAACGACAATCAGCACCACCGTCTTGCACGATGTGGAAGCCGTTTTATCGTAGTGCGAAGGCCAAGTGTCGGCAGACATTGGGAGGACTTTGCTTGACCAGCATCGCCCACATCTCAAGCAGTGTTCAGCGGCGGCATGATGAATGCCGAAGGGGAGAGCAGGAGAAGGGGACTAGGCAGCATTCACTCTATTATCGGCAACGCCGACGTCACCGAGTCAAATATCTCCGAGACACGATTCTGCATCCGGATAGCCTCTTCTATACTTTGCGCCTCCTTTCTATATCGACTACGTACAGGACGTAGACCAATGTGACGAGATCGACCATCGCGGCATTCATGCTGACGATGGGTCGCTATTACTCGTGTACTCCTACTCTCAACTGAAACTCAGCCTAGCACTGGCGATTCTCTATCACGAGATACGTCTACAATATATCCACCTCGACGAAGGCCCGACACAGACACGACAGGACGTTCGGGAGACCGGATAGAGCACCTCACAGTATCGGTCGGCCATATCTTCAGAGTATATGTCTTCACCACGGAGGATCGAGATCATGATTCCATCACAGGTCGTACAAAACTGCAGGGGCAGGACAGGGCTGACTGATGCGGGAGAAGGGGTCGTCGCTGCGCTTCAACCCCGCCATCGACCTCGTCCCCGAGGCGAGCGGGGAGGCTCCTGATGCACTATTTCTGTTCCTACTAGCACTGTCGACGCGTTCAGTATCAAAAGTCATTTTCGACGGGCGCAATTTATCGATGGGGCAGTGCAATGAACCGAGTCCACACAACCGTGACAACCACCCATGCCACTCCGACATGTATACTTCGTACCTCCGTATACGTTACGTTCCCAACAGAACTCAGCCTGCGCATGCTCGTCTCTGCAGCATTCGCCCACGGTACGTATCGTACGTACAGCGGTTGCTCCCCTCGGTACAGCCCGACCCGGGATCCCCATCCAATGCACTTCTGGCGAGTCGCTGATTGATACTGCGCTTCGTACGATACGTACGGAGTACAGCCTACGTCAAAGTCCTCAGGCGTTCCAGTACGTACGAGTATGTACATACGTACGTACGTACGTACGTATAGGTACATCTCGTTGGAATAAGCTCGTCGCGGAGGAACGACAGACTCCCACGCCGCTGGCGGTAGACGGGCACGCCGGGATGCGCGAGTGCGACGGCGAACGGAAATAGGCAATCGCAGACTGGGATCTACCCAGGCACGCCAAGCTCGACGGTGCCATGAAAGAGAGACCCGCCGCTGAAACATCTGCGCACTCTAGGCATTGGCCCTGCGCCGGCCCGTTCCACCCAGAATCCGTCTCCCCGCGACGGTCGATAAGAAAGTTTATCGCGATCGCACATCCCCCGACCCAACTCGAGCTATCTCGACCCGAGGACCGGCCTTGGCCTGGTACCTCGACGACCGAGGCCAGCGTGGGCGGTGTAACGCGAGACCCTCCTCCGAACGATCACCTCAGCGCGAGAGCACAGCCTCGAGGCGCGGTTGAGCGGGCTGACTTCCGCTGTGGCTGCTGCGGCAAGGCGTTCCGGAGCGGCTCCAGAAACAGGGCGGAATCATCGAGCCCTCTCCGTGGAGAGTCGACCCGGCTCCACCGTTGCACCCACCCACATAGCTTCAGCCATCTGATCGCCGAGACGTCTGTTGCGCTTCTGCCACGCAAGGTCGGGTTGCGATCCTATATGCCGGCTATCGGTCAACCTATCATCAGCATTGCGCCTTCTCCCGTCTGAGCTCAATCGGTTTACGTGCGCCACAGGAGGCGGCCACGGCGCGGTGTCGAACGTGCGAAGCAACGGCTCGGGCTTTCGCAGCAACCTTCAGCGCAGCAGAGGCTTCTCCTTCGTTGTGCTTTCATAAAGTCTCGACTTCGCCTTCTGCCCGACTCCTGGCCTCTCCCGCGCGCACTGAGCTCGGATCCGGCCCGGTTTGATGTGCTGAAAACACACGTCATCTGCACCTTTCCGCCGTCCGTCTCGTTTCCCACCCGACCACGTTCGTGATGGCGAGCCAGCAGCGTGGCAGGTCTCCGTCGGGTGGCCCGAGAGGTCAGGTGATGGGCGCGGCGGCGTCTGCGTATCCGTTTCAAGGGCCCGCCGCTGGCCCCGGTTTAGGTCAGACTCGGCGTTACCGCTCGTACGACGTACAGCATGCTCCATACGATGCTAACGTGAGCATCGGCGTCGCAGCTCGTCATAGCTCCGGGCCGATCCCGTACGCCATCTCGACGACCCTGACGTCGCTCTCGGCGTCGATGCAGCAGCAGTACATGCAAGCAGCGAATGCGACCCAGCACCCCGGCTTCCGAGAGCAGCAGATGAGCCCGTCGTCGCCGCACGGACACATCAGCCCGACCCACGGCTCGATCTCGCCCGGGACCCGGAATCCGCTCGAGATGAGCTTCCCCGTGAACGAGGTGGACCAGCGCGGTGCGTTCCAAAGCGCGCCGAGCGACTACAACTTTCCCCCGGCGGCGTCCGGTCTGCCGGATGTCTCGCAGCAGCAGCATGCCCTCAACTCGTTCCTCGTCGAATCCGCCCTGCAGGCCGACGGCCAGGTCACGGCTCAGTCGGTGAACCCGACGGACCTGCTCGGTCAGGCGGCATCTCCGTTCCAGGCCGCCGTCGCGTCGTCGAAGGCCCCTGAGATGGAGCGTGATACGTCTTCGCATTCTTACACCAACGCTTCCCTGGAGCAATATGGCTATCCTTCGGCGCAGCAGTCCCCTGGCGACTCGCTCGCCCCGGCAAGCGCCGCCTTCCCGCAGGGCCAGCCCTTGCAAGACTGGACCGCCATGCTCCGCAGCGCAAGCCACCAGGGCACCGCCTTCCAGGGACACCGACGGACACCGTCAGAGCACTCGGACGTGTCGTCCGCGCCTTCGCCCTTTCTGGCTAACACGGACTCGTTCGACCCGGCCGACCAGCAGCGCTCACCGCTGCTGCAGTCGCAGCCGGACGCCACCTACCAGGACGCCCTGGGAATCGAACAGTTCACCATCTCGGAGGACGTCCACAATCACGGCCTGAGTCCCGGCCCGAGCCCAGGCGTGTCGCCGCGTCTGAACCCGCACGTCGACCTCAACCTCGGCCAGGACGCAGCCTTTGTGTTGCCGCCGAGCGTCGCTCACAACCAGTTCCAGGCGCTCGGGCCGCCGGAGGTCTACCCGGCCATCAAGTCGGAACGAGTACCGAGCTTGCAGCTGAACAACGGCTCGGGCGAGCTGGGTTCCAACGGCGCCATGGCTCCGCCGGAGATCAACATCGAGTACGCCGCGCCGTCGAAGCAGCCCACCCTCGAGCCGCCACAGACCGCTGGCGATGGGAATGCCCTCAGTCTTCCGGAGCGAGGTGGTGAGAGACGCTGCTCTGCGTGGTGTGGATTTGGGCCTTGCTCTGACTGGGCTAACCCACCTTCACAGGCCGGAAGGGACGCATTCGTGCCGTTTCCGATCCCTACGTCGGCGGCTCACCGTTGCCGCGGTCCCCCTCGGCCCACTCGTCGTCGGCCTTCCATCCGAGGCGGTCGCTGTCGCCCCACTCTTCGGTGGCCAGCGGCAGCCCGTCCAGCTCGACCAAGTCAAGTCGACGGTCGTCGACGTCGTCGATCCCGAATCGGGACTACATGCTCGGGCTGGCGGATCCGGGCCGATCGGGGCCCGGAGCGACAGACTCGAAGCGGGTTCAGAAGCATCCGGCGACGTTCGAGTGCTCCCGGTGTCCGAAGCGGTTCACCAGGGCCTACAACCTGCGATCGCACCTGCGTACCCACACGGACGAGCGGCCGTTTGTGTGCACGGTCTGCGGCAAGGCCTTTGCGCGCCAGCACGACCGCAAGCGCCACGAGGGTCTGCACTCGGGCGAGAAGAAGTTTGTGTGCCGTGGCGAGCTCAAGTCGGGCAAGCCGTGGGGCTGCGGACGTCGGTTCGCCCGCGCCGACGCCCTCGGTCGTCATTTCCGCAGCGAGGCCGGCCGCGCGTGCATCAAGCCTCTGCTGGACGAGGAAGCGACGCAGCGGCAGCGGAAGCAACAGCAGCAACAGCGGCAGCAGCAACGACGGCAAGAACAACAACAACAACAACAACAAGAACAACACCCTCCGCACGGCCACGTCAACGAGCAGAGTCATCTCCTCTCGCAGTCCGATCCGTCCGGTCTATCGTTGCACCACCAAGCAACGGCCGATCTCCTGCGCAGCAGCAGCAGTGGCAGCAACAGCATGACGGGGCTCGCGGACCTCAACGGCGGCAGCAGCGGAGCAAGCGGCAGTCTCGCATTCACGCTGCCTCAGGCTCTGCTCGCGCAGTACCCCGTGCTCGCGACGCTGCAGTGGGACCAGCTCGGACCAGCCGGCGCCGACGAAGCAGACGTCAGCGGGCGCTCCAGCTTTGACGCCTCCTCCGGCGGCGAGTACTACGACGACGACCCGGACGCGAGCGGCTACGTCAGCGGTCCTGGCGCAGACTTTGGCAGTGTACCCTCTGGTCCGCACGAACCCTGGCCGAACGACGGGTACTTGAGCGACTTTGGCGGTGCGGGACGATGACGATGACGATGACGATGACGAGGGTCCATGACGTCGATTGCGATACGTACCGAGGACGACGACGAATACGCCAACGCCGATGTCGATATCATCGTCACTATCGATTCCGAGAACAGCTTCCATTGTCAATCTTGATGTTGATGAAGATTCGATGGCGATATTGATGTTGATACCGATATCGACTCGATGCTGATACCGATGAACATTCGATTTTGATGCCGACGAGGATTGGATAACGAGGTGGAAGTGTAAGAAAAAAAAAATAGGGGTCACATGGGGGCTTCATATCTCGACGACAATATCTCACTTCCCCTTCGGAACGCCTTCTCTATTTCGAAGCCATCTCATCGCGTGGCTAGACAGGGACTTTCTTAGGTCGGTTTGGCGATGCACCTTGTCTCACCTCCTTGTTCTCTTCTCCTTCTCCATTTCCTTCCCCTTCATCTTCTTCTCTTCCTCTCCCTTTCCCTCTTCTCCCTCTTCTCCCTCTTCTTCTCTTTCCTCTTCAAGAGCGCCTTCTCTACATATTTCACATCTCTTTCATGTCCATCCCATATATCCAGACTACAGCACAGAGACTTCTTTCGGCGGACGACTATTCAACCACTACTTCTCGTCCATAATAATCTTGTCGCGTGTATTTTCTCTGTTTCTTTTCTCTGTCGCGGCCAATGGTCCGCCCGATGGAGTGAGTTTCTTAGCCATCTTCAGTCTGGTTTGCTCGGGGTTTCTTTCCCTTGCTTATATCCCCCCCCCCTTGCTCGTTCCTTTTCCTGCCCCCTTCGGTGTCCTGCTCCTTCGGTGCCTGGCTCTTTCCGTTCCCGACCTATCCATCTTCATATCCATGACCATGACTCCGTCGACCCAGGGACAACCAAGTTACCCATCTATTTCCTCTGCGGCGCGCTTGTTCTCCAATGTCATACAAGTTCTTGATTCACCACCTTCATGGTGGATCAGACGTGACTGTCATGCTCGACTTATGTGTATGTCGGTATCTGATCGAGCTGTTTCTTGGCATATCATTTGAATGTTTGTTCAGCCCGTGTGCCTCGTTCGATTGGTCGATTTGGTCGGCCTGTTTTTTAGTCTCTCGTGTTGGCTTGGCTTCGCAGGACCGTCGTGTCGTCTATCATAGAAACTCTTGAGGTCTTGGAACGGCTTGGAATGCCTTGACGTTTTATTTGGATGGCTGCGTGACGGGTTGGTTGTTCGTGGGCGAGTTGGATAATGGGATGCTCGATTGGATTGTTCATTGATTGGATATGCCGTACGCGTGGCTGGCTACGGAAGTTACTGATGACGGATGGACGTACGTTGCTTGTGATGAGACTGGCTACCTGGGTCCAGAGGATCTGGCTCTCCCTGCACAATGTTCCCTTCCGTATTGATTCAGAACATCCTCTACTCATCGGTCGGACATCTCTGTAAGCACCCTCCCACATCTTCCCGGCCTATCAAAGTCTAACGAAGAGACGTTCTCCTCCTGCAAAGTATGCCCTCCCAAGCTCCGTCGTCCCTCTAAGCAACGCTGCGAGCCTCGCCATCGGCCTCGCCCGTCTTGATGGCTTTGTCGGTCTTCTTGATGGTCTGCAGCACCGTGTCGTAGTCCAGCGTGTCGTCCTTCGTGACCACGTCCGCCGTCTGCTTCTCGAGCGAGACTTTGTAGGATTTGACGCCTGGGTTGAGACATGAGTGCTCATATGACGGGTATGACGGGTACGATGGGTATCTCTGAGTAGAAACGCTGTGCTTTCCCGTAGGCTGGAGCCTTGAAGTGTAGACCACACCGGTGGGGGCAGATACGAGAGCGGACGCCGTCAGACTTACCGTCGAGCTTCTTCAGCGCCTTTTCCACCGCGCCAGAGCACCCCCCGCAGCTCATCGCGATGTTGAACTTGTAGTGATGCTCAGACATTGTCGACGATGAGACCTGGCCAGACACCACCGGTGTACGTCAGGTACGCTGTAGAGCGAGAGCGTGAACTATCCGAACAGAACAGATCACGAACAAGCGTCACAAAGACCAACCGGCAGTTCTTGCGGTATGAAGCAGCTTGATACAGAAGCACGTTGATCTTACCGTGCTTGTGAACCCTGGAGAGCTCCTACTTATCGGTAATGTGTAGAGCTTTGGACAGCGTTCACAGGGGCTGGTTGACAGGTGGCAAGAGGATGCTGTGGTCGAGGCAGGTATAAGAGCTTCTCTGTTGACGGTGTGATCTGCTGTAGGCACGATCTCAGATTGATCTCGGCGTGATCTCGGTGTGATCCAGCCGGTGAGACAACATGCGCATGAGGGGTTTTCTGACTGCTGGGCTTACTGTACGGTACGGCTGGGCCACTTACAGTGGTTACTGGACGATAGGACCTTGTAGGTCTGGGCTTAAGTTACATGATACTAGCAATGGCGGGGTGCAAGGGGGTGTAATACGGTGATAGGGTGGGCAGTGGTGAGGTGGGGTAGTAGTGGGGCACATATCTAGTGTACGTACCCCTCCCCTTGCACCATCTGCTGTACGAACGTAACATGCCTGATCAAGGTTTCGGCACCGGGAAGCGATAGATTTCAGCTCCACAGGTGCTCCTAGGGAGACAACGACGTCATATTATCAAGGCCCGGCTTAGAAATCTCTCGGGCCCTCTACACTACTATACCTAGCCATGGCCAGTATGTTTCCATTGTAGTATGTAAGATGCAAAGCAACTTTAGCCCTCAAGATCATGCTATAGAACACATGACAGCATATATGGATATTCATGTTCGTACATCTCGCGTCAACTTCGTTTCATCATCTTGATCATACGGCAGTCGTGTGCACGGCCCTTGGTAGAACCCCCGAACATAGAATGACATCAACAGGCAGAAGAGTGGAACCTCGAGGATATAGTAGATATCAACCACTTCATCTCCGCCCGATCAACAGAGATCGACCAGTCCTTCAACGTGGGCTAACCACCGTCGAGTAAACTCCTGCTCGGTGAATCTCTGGGCCGATGCTCTGGCTCGTCGACGCATCGCCAAGGTCTCATCGGGTGACATGGACAGCGCTTTTTCGAACGCTTGAGCAAAGGCCGCGGATGACGTTGCGTGAAAGCCTGTTCCCACGTAGCCGATCAGCCGTCGTCAGCTGGCTCGTTCAAATCGATCGGTGACAGAGCGGAGATGACGCACCTGTAGGCCCCCCCTCGTGGTCGACGACGATATCGCTCTTCGGCCCACCAGAGTCGTGTACGACGCTGATCAACCCGGCGGCTTGGTACTCCACGATGCCAATCCCAAAGTGCTCGTTCCACATGCCGTTGACACCGACCCAGCTCCGCCGCAGCCAGTCCAGAATCTCCGGCCAGGACGCATCGCACACAAACTCCACGAGCTCCTTGATCTTGAGTTCGTGCGCTAGCAGGCGCAGCTCGTACACCCGCGTGGCATCGTCGCGATGGCGAATAGAGCCCACGAGCACCAGCCGTGGAGGTGTCTCGTCCGACGATGCTGCTGGCTTTGAGCGTCCGTGAACGAGCGACGCGAACGCTTCCAGAATCATGTTATGGTTCTTCTCGGACCGGAACTGGGCAATGTACAATAGTATTCTTTCCCGCTCCTTCTCGCTCTCGGCCGACACCTCGATCTGCTCCTCCACCTGCTCCACGGCCACCGGAGGAAAGACGACATCCACATCCCCGTGTATACCCCGTTTTGCCCGGCTGGCTCCCCACAGCGACCGGATGTGTGCTTGGGTCCACGACGAGTTGACCATGACAACGTTCGCATGGCCGCCAACCCAGCCGTACATTCTTGCAAACAGTTGCCAGTAGGTCTTCTTGAGAAACCCCCTGACGCCCTTTCCGGCGCCGGCGTTAAGCCCGTGCCCGCCCGCTTCCAGAGAGTCGAGCATGTCGGTGGAGATGGTAGGATAGTGCACGTACGCCGCAGTGGGCACATCGGGCAAGACGTGCTTCGAGAGGGCAATGGCAAAAGCGTAACCCATCGTATCGATGAATACGTCAGGGCACAGAAGCCCAAAGGCTTCGTACGCCAGAATCAACGAGCCGAGGGACTGACCCAACAGCGTGAAGCGAGTATAAGTGCTGCTGAGAACGTAATGCCGTGCTGTCAGATAGACGAAGACAAGAGTTGGCGGATAGAGGCGGATGTCGAAGCGGGTCTATGCACTGCCGGTGAGACTCGCTCGGCCACGGATAGAGAGGGATCTCACCTCGACGCGTGACAGCATAGAGGTCTTGTCAACGCCCTGGTCTCCGGTGTAGACGATACAGACGGCGTTTGGCCAGCGCTGCTGCACAGCCTTGATCGCGGCCCAAAGGACCCTCTCCCCTCCACCACCAGCATTGCTGTAGATCAAACTCGTCAGACTTGGACCTCGCTGTCAACGGGATCTACGTTCGTACACGCACCAGAACGGATGAAAGAACCCGATTACCCCACCCCATTCGACATCCGCGACATCGCCGTTGCGAGCGAATCCCGCCGTGGACTTTTCGATCCTCTCCCACCCGTCATCCTCAGTCGGCTCAGACTCCTCCTTCGCGGTCCCTTGGGGCTGCTGTCCCAGAAATACCCTCTGCTCCTGGCGGACGCGTTCGTAGATCGCCTCGCGTCGACTCTGGCTGGTCCGTCTGAGGTGCCATCCCACGACACGGCCAAGAGAACGGACGGCTAGCGGGAAGAGGAAAAAGGTGGAGGCGATGACCAGGATTGCCGAAACGAGAACGACCGGGCTGGACATTCTCACCTGAGCCGAGGTTAGCGATCTGATCGTGTTGCAGAGGGTCCGGTGGGTTTTTACAGTCACTGTCACCTCACCCGGTGGGGTCACGTTCCGAGCTCCGTCAGTGGCGTCCCGGCGGAAGAGATACCTTTGCTTTTTCACCCGCTGTCAAGATCTGCACTCTCAGCGGCGCCGTCTCATCCCGACTGCGAAGTCACGATGCTTCCAGTCGGAAAACCCCCTTTACATTGCGCCCGACTATTCAACAGGTCTTCTCGATTACGGTTCAGACATGGCGATATACGCAGGCCACGCCCATTCTCGGTGAAGCCATTCACAGAGACTGCATTGATCGCTGCTCATTCCCTCCTGGACGGCCTCCATGCCGCTACCGGACTGCCATGGATCGTCACGATTCCCTTGGCGGCGTTCGTCATCCGAGGAGTTGTCGTGACTCCACTGATGATCTACTCGAGGCGTGTGGCCCAACGGCGGTTGGATCTGCAGCCTCTGTTGCTGGCATGGGTTCATCGATTTCGACACCAATCGTTTGAACAGTTCAAGGGCCAGATGCTGTTGCCTGCGCAATTGGAGAAGGGCTTCAAGCAGGCCATGAAGATGAAGGAACGGGAGCTTTACAAGCGCTGGAGATGTCAAACATGGAGAAGCCTACCGGCCTTTGGCCAGCTACCGGTGTTTCTGGCGGTGATCGGAGCGCTCCGATGCATGTGCGGGCAATCAGGCGGTCTCTTTGGGCTGCTGGCCCGACGAGATCCTCTTCCAGACGATGCCCCAAGGGACGAGGTTTTGGTGCGCTTGAAGGAAATCAACGAGTCTCCGGTTGGTCTCGAGGAGAGCCTCGCGCACGAGGGAGGCCTGTGGTTTCCCGACCTGCTCGCCCCGGATCCGGGGCTTGTTCTTCCGTTCGTGCTATCTGGCGTCATATTTGGCAATATCTGGTTAGGATCACGGAGAAAGTCAACTGGAGCACCGCCTTCGGCGTTCTATCGAAGGCTCTCGAACGGCTTGAAGCTCAGCGCGCTTCTCATCGGGCCTTTGACTCTTCAGGTACCCTCTGCGGTCCTGGTTTACTGGATATCGAGCTCCGCCTTTGCCGCTGGTCAGAACGTTCTTCTCGATAGGTTCATGCCTATGAAGCCTGCGGTGCCGCTTCCAAAGAGACCCAGGACCGGAAGATGAGGCAGCACGTCGACGCCTGTCGTCACAATTCCCCGATTGTGCAGCCCTGATGAGTATCTGTGTATATTTAACAATACCATGTCGTTCTTAGTCCACCTATGATTTTAAAAATGTTATGGTAGATGGGACTCGGCGTGGTTCGAATCTATGACCTGCGTCGTGACAATCATACCAGTTTCCAAAATTGGCAAAAAGTACACGCTTCGTTGGGGATTGATCAGATCGCCTCCACGTGCTCAAACCTGCTTGTTGAATCCTCCAAGGCACCGTCGCCATTAAGCAACCCGATTTTCATACAGTAATACTGTATGGCCTCTTCCGATTCTCCAGGTTTGGCCTGACCGCCACCATATCCGTGGGGCATATGGTGGCGCGGCACCAAGCGGACTCCCTCCCTGGCGTCTGAGAGTTCGTCATTATGTTGTTCCCCACTATACCACTACGCCAGGGTACTATCAACACGACTTGAGGGGAGTTGAGGTGGGAGAATATTTATGGCTATAGTGGAGCTGGGAGCAGTGTTATCTGCCCGGTGGCTGGAAGCATGTCACTCTGAATTAGTGACTGGTCCTCTTGTATTTGGGCTACTGAACTAACACCCTGAGGAGGGAGCTGCAGCTACAGCAGGTGCACATTCGCGATCGTCATCTACCGTACAGCATCGCTGCCACGTGCCATGCCTCCTGAAGAACATTGCAACATGAGGGTTGAGTGTTACTTGTCATCGCTCTGAATATTCAGTCGGGAATGTCACCCGTCTCTACAACGACCAAGTCGCCAAACCATATCTCATTTGGAGGCTATACCGGTATTTCGCAAGGCTGTAGGGCTGTAGGGCTGAAGCTTACCTAAGTTCTGAGCCCTCCCGTAATGACAACGTCGGTTGGCAGGCACGGCAGGCACCATTGTATCAGATCCCCCCACTGTCTAGCATCAGTATGGCCTCCAAAACACTTCGCATAGGTACGATCAGCAATGAGTCTTTCCAGGACCGCAATCAAGTCTCCACAAATTGCCAATTGAACCCGCGCTCACACAATGGCTCTGCAGGCCTGATTCCCGGCGACGGAATTGGCAAGGAAGTCATTCCGGTGAGAACAGCACAACAAGCCGCATCAGTCGATCCCTCTCGGTAGCATCGGAGCTGACGGCAGCCGTACTCATGGCAGGCCGCAAGGCGGATTCTTCAAGCACTACCATCGTCGTCGGGTCTGAAGTTCTCGTTTGTCGATCTCGATGCCGGTTTCGAGACCTTTGAACGGACGGGCACGGCTTTGCCTCAGCGGACGCTGGATGTCCTGAAGCGTGAATGTCAGGGGGGCCTGTTTGGTGCTGTCAGGTATGCGATCATCCTACAGACTCCTGGATGGCCTGTTGGCTGAACGATTTCTTGCCAGCTCCCCAACGATCAGGGTAGAAGGCTACTCCTCTCCGATCGTTGCCCTGCGCAAAAGACTAGATCTGTACGCAAACGTTCGACCGGTCAAGACCACTGCGACGGCCCACAAGCCCATCGATCTCGTCATCGTCCGAGAAAATACCGAGGATCTGTACATCAAGCAGGAGCGGACCTACGACGGCGGCCACCCGACGGGGAAAGTCGCCGAGGCCGTCAAGCGCATTACCGAACGTGCATCGACCCGGATTGCGGCGATGGCGGGAGACATTACGCTCCGACGACAACGGGCGCGCGACGCCGGCTCGGCAAGCATCCACGACCGACCGCGGGTGACGATAACGCACAAGAGCAACGTGCTCAGCCAGACGGACGGGCTCTTCCGGAGTGCATGCCGGGCCGCGCTCTCCGCGTCGGCCTGCGCGAGCGTGCAGGTCGACGAGCAGATTGTCGACTCGATGGTATACAAGCTCTTCCGACAACCGGAGGACTACGACGTGATCGTCGCACCGAATCTGTACGGGGACATACTCTCGGACGGGGCGGCAGCGCTGGTGGGATCCTTGGGTCTAGTCCCGTCGGCGAACGTCAACGGCGGACACGGCGCCCCGAGCGAGACCGAGACCGCGACCGAGCAGCAGCAATTCGTGATGGGCGAACCGTGCCACGGCTCGGCCCCAGATATCCAGGGCAAGGGCATCGCGAACCCGATCGCGAGCATCCGCAGCGCCGCCCTCATGCTCGAGTTCTTGGGCCATGAGCACGCCGCCAACACCATCTACGCTGCCGTCGACGCCAACCTCGACGACGACGCTCGTCTGTTGACGCCCGATCTAGGTGGCTCCGCTACGACGGAGGATGTCGTGCGGGATGTTGAGAGACGGCTGTAGTCTGTTCGTCTCTTGTCTCTTGTCTCTTTTTGGCGGGCATATGCTGGATACTTGTCTATTTTCTTTCTTTTGCTGCTGCAGCTCCCGCTCCCACTCGTGCTCCTGCTGCTTCTGCTGCTTCTCCTGTTTCTGTTTCTCTCTCTTCCTATCTCATGTTCTGTGTAAAAGTCAATTGTCGGTTCTTTTTTTTACCGTGAGTTTCTAGTCGACGGTGCGTCGTTCTTACTGTAGATGGGTGGCTCATTCGTTGTCAACTGTCGATAGATTATTGTCGATAGATGATCGTTGACTGTTGGTAGATGATGCTCGATGCCGGGTATTTGACGCTCTACATTCGACATTCGACATTCGACAATTCATGTTCGACGTTCAATGCTCGACATCTAAGTCTCGATCATGATCTGGAATATGATCCGAGGTGCATAATTTACCTACTAGCTTTTAGCCTTGGGGCTTTGCACTACCTACCTGCCTGTCTGTCTGACTGCCTGGCTTGCCTGCCTGCCTGCCCAAGAAGCATGTTAGGGCTTGAGTTCAAATCCAGATCCGAATCCGAATCCGAACCCGAGCATGGCAATCCTTCTTGGTGTGCTTTAGTCTTAGACATATCCTTCCATCTCTCCTTCTTCCTCTTCTCTCCTTCTCCTCGCTGTTCTCTCCCCCCCCTCACCCTGGCTGAACCACCCACCTGTGCCACCCATCCAGCAACCACTCTCAAAACACACCACGACACGTTGTGGCAAATGATTTCCGTAAGGAGGAGCTCAAGCGGCCTTGGACCCATATCTGCCATTCGCACTGTTCCTATGTCTCTGGCGAGTTGCCGTTTATACTTATTTCCGTTTCTAGCTCCAGTTGAAACTCCAGTCCCAGCTGTTGTTCCAGGGTCATCCCGCTGTGGCGCCTGATGCGCTCGTGAACGCCTGGCACCCGGTGGAAGAAGGAAGGGAATGAAAGTGGAGCGAAAAGAGAGAGTAAGAGAGAGAGGGTATTGTGGGTTTGCGGGAGGGAGTAAGACAGTGAGAGAATGAGGGATTGAGGGACTGAGAGACTGAGGCTGTGGGAGAGTGGCAGACTGGGACAGAGGAGAGAGAACAGGGACGAGAGAAGACAGAAGAGGAGATACAACCGGTAACGATCCTCCGTTGAAACATCCAAGTCAACTCCATCCTACGTAAATCCGTTGATGATATGCCCTGCGCTGATCATGGTTATGGCGGTTCACGGACATCGCTCGCCTCCGATACCTCCAGCGCCCCCAGTACCTCCAACATTTCCAGCACCTCCTCGATCCTCATCATCAATGACCGACGCCGGACTTATGCCCAACGACAATATCATCACCGTCGTCGACATCAGCTCGTCGCTTTCCCTTTCCCTTCGCATCCGCTGCAGGCTTCAGATCGGCACTCTCGACCAACACGTCCTTGGTCTTCATCGTAGTGCTCGTTGAACTGGCGTGTGCGGTTGGCCTAGCACCGGCACCAGCAGCAACAGTGGTAGCACCAGCAGCAGGTACCGTCGCAGGCCCGGCCCCCGCAACACCAATACCAACACCGGCGCCGTCGTCGTCGTCGTTGTCGTTCTCCGAGAGAAGAGACATCTCTTCGCCGGCGTTGACGACACGCAGTCTCTCCTTCGGGACAGTGAACATCACCTGCACGACGCGTCGCTCGACCGCGGCTTCGACGTCCCACTCGTCGTCGTCGTCGATGGCGCTGCTTGTGTCGTGCTTGCCGCTGCCGCTGCCGTTGCCGCTGCCGCTCGGCCCCGTCATCGTGCCTGCGCGATCTCTGAGCGTCGGGGCGTCCCAGTCGGCCGCGCCTTGTTTCGTGCGCCAGTAAGCCGCTCCCGCGGAGGCGGCCCGGCGGAGCACGACGTCGTCCCAGTCGGCGTCGGGTCGTCCGTCGTGAAGGCGGGACTTGATGGGCGACGAAGACGCGCTCTGGTACTCGGGGCTGCTGCTGCTGCTGTGGTTGGCGTTTTTCTGATCGCCGTCGTTGCTCGCGCTGCTACCTGCTACCCCGAAAGGAAGCGCACGTCGCACCGATCCCAGCCACCCGGCCGTTCGTGATTTCCCTCGCATCCCGTCCTCGCGCAGGCTACCCCCCATCTGTGGTGGCCGTGGCAGCAGCGCCTCGCCTTCGATCTGCAGCTGCGTAAAGTCCATCGAATTCGGCCTCGTCGACGGCACTCGACCGTCAGAGCTACGTCGTCCGAACAGTCGAAGACTGCGAGAACGGCCCGAGGGCGCCGCATGCTCGGGCGAGACGCTTCCGCTGCGTTGCCCCAGCGCCGAGGACAAGCTCGACGATCGTAGCATGCCGGCGACACCACCGTCGCCGCCACCGCTCAGACGCGCGGCCGACCGCTGCGATATGGTCCGCGATAGCCTCTCGACAGAGTACTGCTGCGAGTGAGACGAGACGGCCGAGTGCAGCGATCTTTCGCTCAGATTCGAAGACGTCCGAGGCTCCTTCTCCGGAGAGCTGCGGTCGGGGGATCGCCCACCGGTCATGCCGCGCATGTAGGCGTCCGCACCGGCCCAGTCTCGCGTCCATTCCTGGACCTCGAGCTCGCGGTCGCGGGCCGGTGAGGTATTGCGTGCGTCGCCGTCGGCCGAGGCACGACCGAGCGGGCCCGGGTCGCGGAAAGGGTCAAGCGCCTGCGCCGGCGTCAGCGAGACCAGGCCGGGCTCGGCCGCGTCGGACGTCGCGAGCTCGGCGTCCGGCTGGACAGACGCCTCGAGCTCGTCCCGCTCGTCGATGGGATGAATGTCCCCGGTGAAGCTGCGTCTGACGTCCTCCCTGCCCGGAGCGAGCTGGTACGAAAGCAGCCTGTCGCCACCTCGACCTCTCGTCTGGAGGCTCCGCCTGAGCCCTCGCGTGGGGCTGGGAATCTCGACGAGCAAGCCTGTCCTCTCGGCCTCCGTGCCTCCGCCACGGCCGCGAGGATCCTCCGGAGCCCACGAATACGGATTGTCGGTCTGATACTGGCCTTGACGTCCCGATCCGCCGTATGCCATCTTCTCGCTTTCGACGACGTCGTATCTTCCGGATTCGCGATCAAACGGATGGTGGTGCTGAGCGGTGTGGCCCAGTTGCTGCAGCTCCTTCTCCCTCGCCTCGCGTCGTCTCTTCACGCGACGAGAGTACCACAGCCACACGAAGATCGCGCCCATGATGGCGCAGAGGCCGAGGGCGATCCCCAATCCAAGAGCCGCCTTCTTCGCTGAGCTCGAAGGGCCGCCTGAAGCCTGAGCACTGGAAGCACCCCTTCCAGGCACTCTCGCCGGAGCCTCGTAGGTGCTCGTCCATGAGCCGGACGTGACGTTGAGAAAGTACGTTCTCGAGTTGATCTCTGGAGCAGGCGTGTCGCCGTTGGGAATGGCATAGCCACCGACGGCCATGACGACGTCGCCCGGCAGCATCACCGATCCGTGACCATATATGGCGGCAGCGTCTGGCAGGCCGGTGTCCCCAGTTGTTGGAATAGCCCACTTCCAATTGCCAGTCCCGCCGTACCCCTCGCCAAGCTCCAGGACGACCACCTGGGGGAGGGCCGGGGTACTGATATTGCCGACCCAGCCACCCAGGACGACGACGCGCTTGCCATCATCGGTCATGACGGCGGTGTGGCCCGACCGCGAGTCCACCATCGACGGATCCTGGCGCACGGCAAGATCTGTGACGGACGGCGTTGGCGGCAGATCGATGGCGGGGAAGCTCCAGGTCTCTTGCGGCAGGGAGAAGAGGGCCAGCTGCGACATGTTGATGAATGCCTCTCCGGTGTGGCCGCCGAGGAGGACGAAGCTCTGATGGCGAGTCTCCGGCGCTCCGGACGATTTGAGGTACGATGGCCGTAACGCCGTCATGCTGTAACCGGCCTCGGCCACCGGCGCCGCTTTGCTTCTGGCGACGGCGACATCGTAGTTCGCGGGTTCTGTGGATGGCGACGAGTCGCCGGCCTGTGGATTCGGTGATAGCACGAGCATCGTCTCCGAGTAGTCCGCAGCCGATACCCAGGTGTCTGTAGACGCCGCCTCGGTCGGGCACATCCCCCCGAAGACGTAGATATCCGGCTCGGCACCGTCGTCGACATCGCTCGAGAACGATATGCCGGAAGCGAGATGGTGCGGTCCCAGCCTGGTCTTGTCGGTGACGCCATCGTCTTCTCGGACCTCGACTCGTTGCCATTCTCCTCCCGTTTCGCCGGCGTCGATGCTGGACGCGAACTGCCAGACGCTGGCTTGCGCGGCCCCAGCGGCGCATGTCCCGGCGTAGACGCGGATCGCGCCGCTCGCGTCCAGGACGGGCGTAAAGGCAACGTCGCTGTCGTTATCGAGAAATGGCAGGGTCGGCGAGAGAGTCGTATACTGTATGTTGGACGCCTCGAGGGTCGTCGACACATTGAGACTGACCAGTCGGAAACCAGACCCCGACGTCGAGGGCAAGAAGAAGTAGATCAAGTCGGCATCATCGTCGGCGGTCGATCGTAATACCCGTGCCGGATGGTACGGCAGCTGAGCTCGGCCGAGCGATACCAGGGCGGCGAGGTAGGCGAGGTATTCTTTCCATGAACGACGGGCCATCATCCCGCGACGACGTCGACGGGCCTAGATGGCGGCCGGCGGGGCAGCCCAGAGCGGGGCAACCGCGGGTCAGCAGTATCACAACACAAGATGCGCTGCGACTTTGTGGCCAGATTCAGTTGAGAGGCATGCCTTCAGAAAAATTGGGCACACAGGCCCAAAAGCGAAATCTAGCAATATGCACCGCGCTGTTGAGCCGGAGCATACGAGGTCCTATCAATATACTGGAGACAGTTGAGTTGGTCAAACACGTTGCGCATTGCCTGCAGATCGCATGCACATGGCCTCTGGCGTCAATAATCCGTTGTCAGGCCAACGTCCTCAGATACTGTCACGTGTCGTAGCTTTTGATCATGTGATTCGAGCTGTATGGCAGTCCCATATGTACGGAAGCCTGTGCCAAATATATTCAGACATTCTTCTATATGTGTATCAAAAGTTATAAGATTACCCCACACTCCTGCTCTCTGAGCACTCTGTGTCACTGATAGACAGATCTTGAGGTGTGCTAAGTCTTTGAGTTCTCTAGCCAGTGCTGTCTTGGAGAGGTGCTTATTTGTAAGGGTGCTAGAGTCTTAGCAGGACAGAGTTGTGATAAAGGCCTGTTCCCTAGGCAGCTACTGAAAGGTGCCTGGAAGGTGTTGTCAAGTAAGCCTGTAGAGTATCACTCAATAGATAGAAACTGACACTCAACCAGTGTTGGAGGGGAGGCCTGCTTATATGAATCTCACTTAATGATCATGTGACTTGGTACATACATGTCACATGACTGCTAAGTGATCTCTCATAACTATACTAGGCATATAGACTATCATAGAGCACTACATGCTTTTCTGTACTTCTCCACCCAGGCTCTGCCAGTAGGGCTAGCCCTACTGCTCTTCACATCATAGATGTGCTGTCTATAGGTTACTGTCAGGTGTACACTCTAGCAAGACACCTGCAGTGTGGAATGTGTTGTTGCGGTCCGTACCGTACCGTCCTATCCGAGTATAGGATTAGGGCGAGAGGCGGAAGGCAGGTTGGTTCTTGCAGGAGAGGAGTGTCAAGGAGTGCGAAGGGGTTTGGTGGAACGTGGTGGTGGTGACACCTGATCAACGGCTTCGTACAAAAGGATTGTATTGAAGTAGATCTAGTTGTCTGGATCACAACATGAGTTGAAGATGATTGTTCCATAAGGGAACTATTGTCGGACTATATAGTGCTGGCCTGTCGAGACGATCAAGATTGTCTTGACAGTCTCGACGTCGAGATGGGTGAGATTGTCTCGACAGTCCCACCATGTTATGCACCCTGCGTCGAGACGGGTGAGATTGTCTCGATGCTTCATGCATCCTGCGTCGAGACAGGTGAGATTGTCTTGACGCTTCATGCACCCTGCGTTGAGACTGGTGAGATTGTCTCGATGCTTCATGCATCATGCGTCGAGACTCCCGTGTGTGTCTTGACAGTCACGTGACCCCTTGTTGGTTGGTCACTTGACTTCCATGGTGTCCTCTTACCTGGCCCGCAGCCTGATTGCCTATAAATGAGTGGCTCCCATCCCTGGGTTGTAACACTACCCTCCTCTCCTTCATTCATCGTCCTGATGAATTCTTGAGTATGTCTGCAAAATCACGTGCCTCTGCTTACCGAAACCAACTGGCAGCCCAGATCCGTGATCATAACTTCGTGTCACTTGCTCCGTGTGACTTCTGTGTTTTGAACCACAAGCCCTGCTTCCGAATGTCTGACGACAACGATAAGTTGAAGTGCGCTGAGTGCACTCGTCGGGGAAAGTCCTGTGTGTCACTTTCTTGGGAGTCGCTGAACATGACTCGGGATAACCTTTGCGAGGATTTGGCTGTTGATGAGGCCAAGCGGGATGCTCTTGTCAAGCAGCTTGCCGAGCTGCAGGCTCGTGTGTCCCGAAAGCGAAAGGTTCTTGAGGGTGCTGAGGGTCGAGCAAAGAAGAAGCTCCAGTGCCTTGTTGCTGAAATGGAGGTGGATGGTGAAGACTTGTCGGTGACGGTCATTGATGCGTCCGCGCTGCAGGCCGAGCTGTTCAGTCCTGCTCCTGCCGGAACTGCTGCAGGAGGAGCTGGCAGTTCGCGAGGTTCCTGAGTGGCTCCCAGGTATTTTCCGAGTCTGGGTAGTCTTTCCACTTGACAAGGTATCGCTGACCTTTTCTCTTCAGGATCTGTTCGGCCTCAAATTCCTGTTCTTCCTCTGGTTGGTAATGAAATGTTTCCTGCAAGGGTGTGCTCTGGTCGGCTAATTTGATCATTGAGATGTGAAAGTTTGGGTGTACCCAAGCGTCTCTCGGTAGTCGCAGTCTGACGTTGACTGGTCCGGTTCTTTCTTCGACTGAAAATGGTCTGACCTTGACATGGTCCAGTTTCTTTGTTCTTGGTTTCTTGACTTTCCAATTTTTTGTGAGGAGGTAGACTTTATCCCCCTTCTTCAGCTGAGGTGCCATTTTCGATTTTTTGTCCATTTGGCGTTGCATCTTTTCTGAGGTCTCTTGAAGGTAATGCCTCATCATCGTGTGCGTTTGTCGTAGGAGCTTGTCATGTTGGAGTGCTTTCTCCGTGTTTGGTGAAGCTCTGCTTGGCATTCCGATGTTTGCGTGTCGTCCAAAATTGGCAAAGAATGGCGATTCCTTTGTTGAGTCTGATCTGTGCTGGTTGATTGCCAGCTGTGCCACTGGTAATAATTGTACCCAATTGCTGTGGGTCTGGTTGATGTAATGCCACAAATAAGTCTCTAGGACTTGGTTTGCTCACTCTGTCTGGCCGTCAGTTCGTGGGTGGTAGGCTGTAGACATCTTGGGTTTTGTTCCCATGGCTGCACTGATTGTTTTCTAGTAGTTGGATGTGAAGAGTTTGTCTCTGTCAGTAATGACCGTGATTGGAACTCCGTGGTCCCTGACCAATCTGTCCAGTAGGAGGTGTCCCAACTGCTCTGCTGTGTGGGTTTCCTTGAATGGTACCGCTATTAGGTATTTTGTGAATCTGTCCACAATCACCATAATTGAGTCGTAGGTGATTCCTGTGACTGGGTCTTTGGACTTGGGTAGCTTTGTGATGAAGTCCATTGACACATCTTCCCACAGGCCTCTCGGTATCGTGTTCAGGTGTCCTTCTCCATATGGCTTGTGTCTTCCATGCTTGTTTTTCTGGCATAGTAGACATTTGTTGATGTAGCTTGTGACGTGTTGTCAGAGATTGATGACATTGTTCCCTGCCCGTTGGATCAGGTCTGTGGTTTTGGTGATTCCTGGGTGACCATGTGCTGGGTTATCGTGGTAGTTCCTTATTAGTTCTTCAGTGTCTTCTGCCGTGAGCTTGTTGATCTGTGGTTGAGGCACCAGGTTTCCTTGTTGGTCCTGCTGTAAGATCGTTCCTTGGCGTTCATCATCTTCCATGTGGTCTTTTCGTCGGCTTAGTGCGTCTGCTCTCCCATTGTCTTGTCCAGGGGTGTACAAGATCTTGAACTTGTGTTGCCCTAGGAGTTCAGCCCATCTGACTTGCCGTCTGTTCAGCTTCTTGGTTGTCGTGAACGTTGTCAGATTCTTGTGGTCTGTGAGAATGGTGAGTTCAGAACTGCTTTCCACGTACACTCTCCAGTGTTCGAGTGCGTTGACAACTGCCAGTAGCTCTTTGTCGTGGATATCATAGTTTCGTTCCACTTGTGACATTTTGCGTGAGTAGTAGGCAACTGGGTGCCACTTGCCGTCTGCCTGTTGGCATAGACATGCTCCCACTGCTTGATCTGAAGCATCTGTCTCGATTCGTGTCGGCTGGCCTGTCTTGAAGTTGAGGAGAACTGGTTCCTTGGCGCAAGCGTCCTTGAGCTGTTGGAATGCTTTTTGTTGTCTCTCTGTCCACCGGTACTCCACGTCCTTCTTCGTGAGTTCTGTCAGTGGAGTTGCCATCTGTGAGTAGTTCTTGATGAACTGTCGGTTGAAGTTGGCAAATCCTAGGAAGGCTTGTACTTCCTTAACTGATGTCGGTGTTGGCCATTGCTGAATCACTTTGATTTTCTCAGGGTCAATCTTGATCCCTTCAATCCCTATGATGTATCCGAGGAATTCAACTTCCGGTTTGTTGAACTCGCATTTCTTCGGGTTGAGCTTGAGCCCTGCCTCTTGTAGGCATCGTAGAACATCCTTCACATGTTTGGTATGTTCCTGTTGCGTGTTCGAGTAGACAAGAATGTCGTCCAGGTAGGCGATAGCTGTTTGGTCCAGGTGTGCTCTGATGACGTTGTTGATCAATGCTTGACATGTTGCTGGTGCGTTCGTGAGTCTGAATGGTATAACCAGATACTTGTAGTGTCTGTATCAGGTTCTGAAGGCTGTCTTCCATTCTTCTCCTTCTTTCATGCGTATCAGGTTGTATGCTCCTTTCAAGTCCAGCTTGGTAAAGATTGTAGCTTGGCTGATCCTGTCTCGCAATTCGTTCGCATTTGGCAGCGGATATCGATTCTTGATGGTAATGTTGTTGAGTTTCCTGTAATCCACACAAAGTCGAAGACTTCCGTCTTTCTTTGGTGCAAATAGTATCGGGTATCCTGCTGGTGATTGAGATTCTCGAATGAAACCCTTTTTCAGGTTTTCCTCCAGGTACTCACGAAGTACTTGGAGCTCTTTCTCTGATAACTGGTAAATTGGTCCAAATCCTGGCTCCGTCCCTGGTTGCAACTTGATCTCATGATCCCAAGGTTGGTGCTTAGGCAACGCTGCTGTCGTTGTCTCTTCCTGAAAGAGGTTATCATACCCAGGTCAGTACTCTTCAGGGATCTCCAGAGGGTTAACAACTTCCTCTCTCTTTATCTCTGACTGTTTGGCCACCTGGTTCTGGGGTGTGCCTGTCGAGGCGGACCTCTTCTTTTGAGAGTCATCCTTTCTGTTGGTGAGGTTCCACTGAGGACTCCTTCCCTCATCTGTCCACGCCTTCTGCGGCTGGTAACAGGTCCGAGCTGCGTTGTTAGTGCAGTTCCTAAACGTGAGTACTCCTGTCTTCCAGTTAACAACTGGGTTGTGCTTCTTTAGCCAAGGCATCCCCAAATAGATATCCTGAGTGGCCAACTCGACAATATCAAGGTGGATCCTTTCAGCATGGTGTCCGGTAACCATTTCCATTGGCTGCGTCTCATGGCAGACTAGCTCTGTCTGTCCATTTGCCATCGCGAGCTGATAGGGCTGCTGCTTGCGTCTCCTTCCAGTGCTGAGGGTGTTGTAAAGTTGTCTTGAAATGTAGTTCCCACTGGCTCCAGAGTCAACAAGTGCGTATGTCCGTATCGGCGTGTTGGCGTATAGTGACACAGGCAATCGCAGGTGCTTTGCGTTGCTAGGGGTCATGTTGTTGAGCTCCCGATGTCACCCCTTGACAAGGGAGTTCAGTCTTTTCCTGATTGAAGTGTCTTTCCACTGACTGGGCAATAGGTCCAGCCATTCCCATCAGTCCTGAGGAATCCGTTCATGAATTTGTCTTGCTGATGCTTGTCACATCCAGGCTTGAGGCAGTACTGCCAATTGTCGACGTAGCAGTTGTAGTTGTTGCCTTGCTGTAGGAACATGAGGTGTTCGTGCCAATCATGTGTGTGCCCGGGGAATGCGGTGTGTTGGTGTTTGTCCCAAAGATGGATCTCACACGCATCCTTCTCGCAATTGACCCAATGCTTGTGGCAGGTGGTGTGGTAGGGTGAATGTCCTCCGTACCTTCGTAGTTGTTCGTGGTAGGTGCAGTAGTGCCTCGTGCAAAACCTCCACTGTAGTTCACCGTGCCGTAGATTTCGTGGGTCCATGCTGTAAGCATAGCTTCCTCGTGGTATTTCTTCTTTGATAGACGCGGGTTCGTCTCAGTCTCCATCAGAGGTGGTTAAGGGCTCCTGTCCCTTGTCCTGACCTATTAGTTCTGGTAGGTCCTTGCCTCCTGATGTTGCCAGTTGGTGGGCTGCTTCCAATATCTGATCGTAGTCGTCCCATTGTTCGAGGGATAGCTGAGCCTCTCCTGGTGGGTCCTCTGGCTCGATGACATTCCAGTCTCTGTCGAGTGTATTAAGTTGCTGTCGGTGCACCTTGTTCTTTGAACGACAGTCTTTCGCCATGTGGCCTAGCTTGCCACAGGCATAGCACTTCAGTGCTTTCCCCTTTTTGTTGTTCCTTCCCTTCGTGAACCTTCCCTTGTGGTGGACTGCATCCAGTTCCATGGGTGCATAGCCATATGGGTCATGTGGTGGTGCCTTGTTAGGCGGCTTGTAGTGGTTGCTCACATGCCATGCGGGGTGGCTGTATCCTCTGTCATGGTGTTTCTCCATCGCTCGCTCGAATAGTTTGTCATCGATGTCGATTGCTTGTGCGATGAGCTTGTCCAGTGTGTTGACTGCTCGTCCGTCGAAGGTAATTTCATCCTTCACGTTTTCCTTGAGTCCACGTCAGTACATGACCATCAGGGCGTCGTCGTCCCAATCAGTCAGTACTGAGTATTGTTTGAACTGCGTGGTGTACTCTGCGGCTGAGCGTTGTTGCTTGATGTGCTGGATCATTCGTATAGCCACTTTGTCTTCGTTAGATGGTCCAAGGATCCTTTTGATCTTGTCCTTGAATTGCGTCCATTTCGTCATCCATTCCGATGTGCTGTCGTGGTCTCCGTTTCCTGAGAGATGTTTGTTGACGTAGGGTTTGATCCATCGATAAGCATTGCCTCTCATGTAAGTGGTTGCAAAGAGTGGCCACTTTTCCTTAGGCAGCTTCATCTCTGGTTGGAATTGAAAGTAGACTTGGAGTTGCATGAGCCAGTCGTCGACCTTGTTTCTTTCACCGTAGAACAGGTCTGGCTTGGCGACGCTAATCTTTCCATCTGGGAAGTTGGGGTTGGTTGCTCCTGAGGTACTCATCCTTGAGGGTCTTCAAAGTGTTGCGGTCCATACCGTACTGTCCTATCCGAGTATAGGATTAGGGCGAGAGGTGGAAGGCGGGTTGGTTCTCGTAGGAGAGGAGTGTCAAGGAGCGCGAAGGGGTTTGGTGGAACGTGGTGGTGGTGACACCTGATCAACAGCTTCGTACAAAAGGATTGTATTGAAGTAGATCTAGTTGTCTGGATTACAACATGAGTTGAAGACAATCGTTCCATAAGGGAACTATCGTCGGACTATATAGTGCTGGCCTGTCAAGATGATCAAGATTGTCTTGACAGTCTCGACGTCAAGACGGGTGAGATTGTCTCGACAGTCCCACCATGTTATGCACCCTGCGTCGAGATGGGTGAGATTGTCTCGATGCTTCATGCATCCTGCGTCAAGATGGGTGAGATTGTCTCGACACTTCATGCACCCTGCGTCGAGACTGGTGAGATTGTCTCGATGCTTCATGCATCATGCGTCAAGACTCCCGTGTGTGTCTCGACAGTCACGTGACCCCTTGTTGGTTGGTCACTTGACTTCCATGGTGTCCTCTTGCCTGGCCCGCGGCCTGATTGCCTATAAATGAGTGGCTCCCATCCCTGGGTCGTAACATGTGTCAGGAGCTAGTTGCCTGACCAGGCACTTAGTCAGTTAGATCCTGACTAGGCAGGTGGGTGCAGCCACACTTATCTATTGCTAGTACAGAGATGTCAGGCACTAAGCCCAGACATAGTAGTTTTTTGGCTCAGTTCTGCTTTAGCCTACTCTGTACAGCACTGCATGACAGAATGTAGTCTCTCTTGTAGGTCTATTACAGGTCTACCACAGTATAATCTGTAGTCTATTGCAGGCTCAGTACTGTAGGAACATTCCATCACTGTGTGCAGTGATGTGTGTTGTTTGCAGAGTTTCCCAATTGGGTTTAGTGTGAGCTACCCTTTTTTAAAAGAACATCACAGAGCTCTGAAGCTCCAAATTCACTTCTCCCACAACATCAACCAACAGCAAAATTTGCTGTATTACATGTTCAGCAACAGCAACACCACTCTTGTTGTCAGAAGCTGTGCAGCTTGCACAAGTGCCTGACTGGGTTTGGCTGCATGTCATCTTACTTAGCAGTCATGTGATGTGTACATACCAAGTCACATGATCATTAAGTAAGATTTATATAAGCAGGTCTTCTTCCTGACACTGGTTGAGAGACTAGTTGTCAGTTTCTATCTATTAAATAATACTCTACAGACTTACTTGACAACACCTTCCAGACACCTTTCAGTAGCCACCTAGAGAACAGGCCTCTATTATGACTCTGTCCTGCTAAGACCTTAGCACTCTTACAGTTCTGACAACTCTTTCCTTCAAGGAAGCAGTCCAGAGTGGTGATTTCAATCATGAAAATTCTTGTGATTATGACCAACCAGCAACAGAGTGTAAAAACCTGCTGTGCAGCTGCCCACCAGAGCACTGACATAGCTACTGCTTGAAGTCTATTGTGTGATTATAATGGAAGTCTATCACCAGATGATAGAAACTCTGCAGACAAGTTGTCAGATAATAATAACACAGCTTCTGCAGGAAGACCCACAGGTTGCCTGGCAATCTGACCATCACAAGATAAGGTTGCTGGGCTTTCAGGCACTTTAGGTGTTATTTTTGACATCTCTGTACAGGCTGCTACAAGTGGCTGTGTGGGTCAGGTAGATAAGAGCAAAGACTGAGCTACTGAGCTGCAGTCACCTGTAATACCTCACTTAGAGGAAAAAGTGTAACTCAAGTGTGAGTAGCTTTGCAAGCTCAAGGCTAGACTTGAGGTTCTTCAAATAGACAAGAAGATCAACTGCCTTCAGTAATTTGTAGCCAAGGTGGAAGCTGGCAGAGGTGTAGCCCTGATCAGGGGCTGCTCTGACAGTATCTTTGAAGGTGTCTTGCCAGAGACTAAACACCTCCACAAAGGTACCCCAGAGAACTGTCTTTACATTATCCCACCAGACAAATACAGTGAGACTTTGTTGCCCAAGCTTGAGAAGTTTATTCACCAATATAATTTGGTGTTTGAGATCCACTTGAAAAGCTACACTACAGACTTGTTGAAGATCTTCTTTACTGTATCCCACCTGCAAGATAACACACAGTGTGTGTGAAGCTGGTGGGAGGACAAGACACCTCAGGTGGACATGATGTAGGACAGCTTTTGAGAAATACTGGTCAATGTGATCAATCTGGCTGCTGTACAGGTAGTCAAAGTCTACAAGAAGTGGAAGAACCTGGCTCAAAAACTGTATAAAAAAGTCTTGAAGTTTGTGCAGTGCCTGGAAAAGACTGAGTGTGACAAGGCAATAGCAGAGCAGAACTCAAGCCTAACTGATTCAGTAACCTTGACCTGACTTGGCTTGAGACTTGAGACTTGGATTGATGTACAAGACGAAAGACAAGGAAGGAAAAGAGAAAAGAAGAAGAGAAGAAGCTGGGGGAGCAGGAGAAGTTCTTATAGACAGGGGATACAGTGGAGCAAACAGGTAACAGTGCAGATAGAACTTCCCGGCAAGTTGTGTGACTTGTGCCAGATATACAACAAGGCAATAGTAGAGCAAACAGGTAACAGTGCAGATGGAACTTCCCAGCAAGGTGTGTGACTTGTGCCAGATATGCAACTGGGCCAGAACTGTGACATTACCCCTCTCCTTCACATGGCGAACTCCTGTGAGCCTCAGGCCACTTGTGGGTGTAGTTCTGTGGCTGTAGTTTCCTTGGGTATTTCTTATGGAAGTTATAGATAGTGTCTTTGGTGTTGTCAAGATGCTCAATAGACTTTTCAGTGGCATCTTCAATTGGCCATCTGGACTATTTGACCAGGTACTTGAACTTCTGTCAAGACATTGCTGGCTTGGAGTCAAGGATTTCTTCAACCTGGAACTCTTCATCTGTGTCTTGACCAATAACAGGGCCAGGGTGTTCATTTGATTAGCCAGGGATAGGATTAGCAGGTGTCAGACATAGAAGGGAAACATGAAAGACAGGATGGATCTTGAGAGTGTGTGGAAGCTCCAGATGGCAGGCACAGCTTCCGACTGTCTTCAACAGCTTGAATAGTCCAATCCACTTGTTGTCAAGCTTTTTGTATAGGTGGTGTGTCCTGATGTTCTTGGTATTCAGCCAAACAAGGTCTCCAGTTTGATAGGATAGTGACAGGACTTGATGTAAATTAGTGGTGTGAGCTTGAGCTTCCTGGGATAGTTGGAGTTCAGCTTGCAACTGTTCCAGAATCTGTGTTATTTCTCCAGAGATTTCCATAGCATCTTGGTTGCAGGCTTCACTCGTGGGTGTGATACTGAACTGTGGATGGAACCCTTTGTTGGCAAAGAACAGTGATATACCAGAGGAATCAGACTGGGAGTTGTTCTGCGTGAACTCTGCCAGAGGAAGCTATTAGACCTAGTTATCTTGGAGATAGTTGACATAGAATCTCAGGTAGTGTTCAAGCTCCTGGTTCTCTTATTCTGTCTGACTATCTATCTCTGGGTGGTGTCCTGAGGATAGTCATAGCATGATGTCAAGATTTTTTTTTTATTTTTATTTGATTCTTACACTGGTAGTAGCTTTACAGCCATGCAGATCTTCTAGCTAATAGTGAACTCCTCCAGAAAACCTTTGAAGAGATAAAAACTGAAGGCAGGGTGTGACTAGGGAATGTAACAAAAGGAATCTTGAAGTTTCTGGTAAGAGAAGAGAATCTAGGTATTGGATTGGGAATAGTGGAGTTTGAAAGCTAGATTAAACTGGTTTAGTCTTTTCAAAGACATAAACCAGTACAAGAACTTCTGTAGTAGCTCTGGGTTTGAAATAATAGTGGTGAAGTCTTGGGGATTAAAAGAGACTTGTTGTCTTTGTCTTGAATAAAGAGAGCATGAAGAGGTGATATGTTTTGCAGTTTCTTCTGCTTGGCCACACACACATAGTGGGGTAGGGAAGTCAGGAACTCCAGCTCTGAAAAGAAAACTTGCCAGACCAATTCTTCCAGTCCTGATTTGCAGTAGCAGACTTGCCTCAGCTTTCTGTAACTCTTTGTAGAGCTTCAGATTGTTTTTGTGTGGCTTTTGACAGAAAGTCTGCCAGCCTGGATAGCTTCTTCTTTTCTTCTCTTCCTATTGGTCTTCCCACTCTTTAGTAAAGAGCTTTTGTAGTTCTTTCTTTGAACTAGCCTGGTTAGTACTTATTTGACTTAACCAAGTGAATTTCCACTTAGGAGAGATAGTTGAGGATTCCTTTAAAAGTTTCTTCAAGAGAGAGGCATAGCTGGAAATAGTGGAAAAGATACTGTCAAGAAAGTATTTGAGAGGGGAGTTTTGAATAGAAGAAAGAAAACAGGCAGTGCGAAATTTAAAGTATAGGTCTAGAGGTAGAAGAAAAAGCTCACTCTCTAATAGAAAAGAAGGAGTGGCTTTGAAGGCACCCCCAATAAGTCTTAGGCATCTGTTTTGAAATGAAACAAGAGAAGAGATATTGGAGGATTTTCTTAGAGAGTTAAACCAGATCCCCACTGTATAGCTCAGTAGAGATCTCAGTATAGCAGTGTACACCAGACATGATGTGTGAACTGGAAAGCCTCAAGTAGAATAGGAAGTTCTAGAAAGAGAAGAGAGTGCTTTCTGTGCTTTTTGAAGAATAATCCTCTGGTGTTTGTGCCAGTGGAGCTTTGGATCTAGGTACACTCCAAGTACTCACACTTCTTCTTTTGGTTTGAGAATCACATTCCCCAGTCTGAGCTTGAGCTGAAGATTGTCTGATCTTCTTCTGGAAAAATGAAGTATTTTATATTTCTCAGGAGAGAAGACTATTCCATGTCTTGCAGCCCATGATAGACATTTGAGGTGTGTGTTCTTTAACTTCAGAAGGTTACTTTTCAAGGAGTGACCAAAAGCAAGCAGATTTGTATCATCTGCAAACCCCAGGGCAGATACACCAGAAGAGGGAGTATGCACAGTCTTATGCAATTCAGAAATGTAGAATAGAAAAAGAATAGGGGATAATGGAGAACCTTGAGAAACTCCACAATGAATAGGAATTGAACAAGACTCAGAATCATCAAAGACAAGAGTGGTAGAGCACTTATCACAGAAGGAGTAGATCCAGGAAGCTAGCCAGGCAGGTATTCCTTTTCTTTTCAGAATTTGCTGTAGTATCTTGGGGAGAACTCTGTCATAGGCCACAGTTGAGCTATGCCGAGGCATAGCGCAGAGTCGACATCCCGTGCAGGGTCTCTGCCACGCTTCCCCGCAGTCCTGAGGTCTTTTGCGCTCTGCCGTGTACACTCACCCCTAGGTCCTGCTTCAGAGCGCCGGGTTGCCAGCCCGGAGCCCACGCTCCAACTGCAGTTTGCTCCTTGAGTCTGTTATTTGCAGCCTGAGCCTGCACTCTGTACAGACCGGCATGCGCTTCCGTCCTCTCAGGCCATATAGACAGTCTTGTAGTAGGCCCAGACCCTACTGCTGTCACTGCTATTATATACCACACCCCGCAGCTCTCGCTGTTTCACGTTATCTCTGTAGATCTCTTGTACAGAGGCCGACCATGCCTCGCAGGCTCTACGGACTCTGCAGGCTATGCCAGCACCTGCAGAACCATCTTTCCAGCCCACTAACCAAGTAGGGAGAAGTCTCCGTCTGCCCGCTGTTGCCTGTGGGACCCCGGATGTACGTGGTGGCCCACTGGAGAACCTCCAGTGCCCTAGCCCCAGTCTGTAGGTGGCCTGAAGAGAATCTGTGGCAAGACCTTAGGCAAAACCATCAAGCCAGCACTTTGACTATCACACAGCCCTTAGGTACTGGAGTGGCAGAAACCCTTCGTGCCACCTGCTCACCTTCTTTAACACGTAGTCCCTGTTCGATTAACAACACTGTGGTACAGACATCACTCCCCTTCTAGAACAAGATCCTTGATGCATCAGCTGCTGGAGACTCTGCCAGAAGGGGGGTGTGCGATAGGAACTCCTCTCATCTACTCCAGAGGTGCCCTGTCAGGTGTCTAGACTTCACATCCACCAGTTGCAAGGCTGGCTTCAGGCTGTAGCGTACACGGTAGACATCTGTTGGGTGGTTTTCATAACCAGTTTGGTTGAAGTCCTCTGTTCTGCTGATGTTGCTTCACAGGGGCGTCCAGGGTGCCTGCACAACACCTCCGGTGGCCCGTCGCTCCACGGGCACTAGCAGCTCGACTGGTGACTCAATTAGCTCTCGGTGCAGCGACTACAAGCAGCTTGGGAGACTGCCTGCCATCACTGCCCCGAGGTTCCCAGCCTGCACCACGTGGAGGTTTGAGTCTTCGCAGGCCATGATGTCAAGATAGACACAGAGTGCTTTCCAGAATAAGCTAACAAACTAACCTTCTCTGTCTGAGACAATACTCCTGAGTAAGCCATGGGTACAGACAACAAACTGGATGAACATCTGGACAAGATGTGAGGTTGTTATCTCAGCACATGGCACAAAGTGGTGTTCTTTGGTGAGACAGTCAGTGATGACCCAGATGTGCTTGGCACCAGGGAAGTAGGTATCTCTTGACTTGGGCAAGTCAGTAATGAAATCTATAGCCAGATCCTGCCAACATTGCTGAGGTACAGGAAGAGACAGTAGCTCTCCTTGGCAATCACGGGCAGGCTTTGCTTAAGAGCAGACATGACAATTCCTGATGTACTGCTGTATAATATTCACCATCTTTGGCTAATAGTACTAACAAGACAGAAGATTATAAGTCTTGGCAATCCCAGTGTGGCCAGCCATTGCTTGGTCATGGACTTCTTGGAACAGGTGTAGGTGTAGCTTATTGTTCTCAGAGATCCAGAGTCAGTTCTTGTAGAAGAGACAGTTATTTTCCAAGCTGCAGTCTGAGAGAGACACTTCTTGACTGTGCCTGACACTATCTCTTAGTATCTGTGATACTGTTGCCACTGGATCACCTTCAGTAAGGTTGTTATAGATAGCTTGGATGATGTCTGAAAGAGGTGCAGCATCAGGTTCAGTGTCAACTGGTGCAGCTTCTGAACATCTCAGGATCTGGATAGACTTGACTTGAACCTCTGAATGTGCAAGATTCTTGGGCTTGAGGACAACTTACTCCATGAAGTCTTGACAGAGATCACTGTCTGACAGGAGGTCTTAGGAACATCAAGTGAGGGTGTTGGTCTTGCACTGACTGCCTGGACAGTAGCTGATCTTGAAATTGAAGTGTGATAAGAACTCACTCCAACAGGCTTGACAGCAGGAAAAGCACTTTGACAACACGAAGTACTCCAAGTTCTTGTGCTCAGAGATCACTTTGACAGGTTCTGGAGATCCTTCAAGCTCTGCTCACTATTCTTCAAAGGCATGAACAATTGCCAGCAACTTTTTGTTGTAGATCTTGTAGTTGTATTCTGCTGGCAGGTGGCAGTGTGACAAGAAGGCAACAGGGTGTAAAACTCCTTCATGATCTGGCTGTGACAGGACAGCACCAGAGATGTAGTCAGAAGTGTCAGTCTCAACAACACACTCCTTCTCCAGATCAAAGTGCTGCAGGATGAGTGCAGTGCTGAACACCTTCTTGATACTTTCAAACAAGCACTGCTCTGGGGTTTCCCACTTGAAGGCAACATTCTTCTTGGTCAGAGCTGTGAGTAGGGATGCAAGCTTGGCAAAGTCTTTGATGAACTGGCAGTAGAAGTTTGCAAAGGCAATAAAGCTCTGCACTTCCTTGAGACTGGCAGGAGGATTCCACTTCTTGATGGTGTCAGTCTTGGCTGGTCTATGCTCACAGATCTGGGTCAGCCATCTTCAGTGGCAGACTGAATGATGAGGCCAAGGTACTTGACTTGATAGACTTCAAAGTCACACTTGGAGATGTCAACTTGCAGGCTTGCATCTTGTAGTCAACTGAGAACAAGCTTGACATGCTTCTAGTATTCCTTGAGTGTCTGACTGTAGACAAGGATGTCATCCACATAGGTAGTGCCAAAGACGTCAAGAATATCAGGTCGCAAAACATCATTGATGTAGTTCTGGAATGTGCTTGGAGTATTGGCAAGACCAAAGGACATGACAAGGTATTTGTAGAGACCTGAGCGTGTGCGGAATGCAGTCTTCCATTCTTCACCTTCCTTCATCCAGATACAGTTGAAGGCACCAACAATATCAAGCTTGGTGTACCACACAGCTTTGCAAAGCTAGTCCAATATCTCCCAGATCAGTGGTAGGGGGTAACAGTTCTTGATAGTGATGGTGTTGAGTGCTCTGTAGTCTACACAGAAACACAATCCACCTTCTGGCTTCTTGACAAAAAGGACTGGTGTAGCAGCAGATGATGAAGATGCTTAAATAAAGCTCTTGTTCAGGTTCTCTGTTGTGACGAGGCAATAGCAGAGCAGAACTCGAGCCTAACTGATTCGGTAACCTTGACCTGACTTGGCTTGAGACTTGAGACTTGGATTGATGTACAAGACGAAAGACAAGGAAGGAAGAAAAAGAGAAAAGAAGAGAAGAAGCTGGGGGAGCAGGAGAAGTTCTTATAGGCAGGGGATCAGGCAACAGCGGAGCAAACAGGCAACAGTGCAGATGGAACTTCCCGGCAAGGTGCGTGACTTGTGCCAGATATGCAACTGGGCCAGAACCGTGACATTACCCCCCTCCTTCACATCGCGAACTCCTGTGAGCCTCAGGCCGCTCGTGGGCGTAGTTCTGTGGCTGTGGTTTCCTTGGGTATTTCTCATGGAAGTTGTAGATGGCGTCTTTGGCGTTGTCAAGATGCTCAATAGGCTCTTCAGTGGCATCTTCAATTGGCCATCCGGACTATTTGACCAGGTACTTGAACTTCTGTCAAGACGTTGCTGGCTTGGAGTCAAGGATTTCTTCAACCTGGAACTCTTCATCTGTGTCTTGACCAATGACAGGGCCAGGGTGTTCATTTGATTGGCCAGGGATAGGATTAGCAGGTGTCAGACGTAGAAGGGAAACGTGAAAGACAGGGTGGATCTTGAGAGTGTGTGGAAGCTCCAGATGGCAGGCACGGCTTCTGACTGTCTTCAACACCTTGAATAGTCCAATCCACTTGTCGTCAAGCTTTTTGCATGGGCGGCGTGTCCTGATGTTCTTGGTATTCAGCCAAACAAGATCTCCAGTTTGATAGGACGGTGACAGGACTTGATGCAAATTGGCGGCGTGAGCTTGAGCTTCCTGGGATAGTCGGAGTTCCGCTTGCAACTGTTCCAGAATCTGCGTCATTTCTCCAGAGATTTCCATAGCATCTTGGTTGCAGGCTTCACTTGTGGGTGTGATGCTGAGCTGTGGATGGAACCCTTTGTTGGCAAAGAACAGTGACATGCCAGAGGAATCAGACTGGGAGTTGTTCTGCGTGAACTCTGCCAGAGGAAGCCATTGGACCCAGTCATCTTGGAGATAGTTGACATAGGATCTCAGGTAGCGTTCAAGCTCCTGATTCTCTCGTTCTGTCTGACCATCTGTCTCTGGGTGGTGTCCTGAGGATAGTCGTAGCATGACATCGAGATGGGCACAGAGTGCTTTCCAGAATGAGCTGACAAACTGACCTCCTCTGTCTGAGACAATGCTCCTGGGCAAGCCATGGGTACAGACAACAAACTGGATGAACATCCAGACAAGATGCGAGGTTGTCATCTCAGCACATGGCACAAAGTGGTGTTCTTTGGTGAGACAGTCAGTGATGACCCAGATGTGCTTGGCACCAGGGAAGCAGGTATCTCTTGACTTGGGCAAGTCAGTAATGAAATCTATAGCCAGATCCTGCCAATGTTGCTGAGGCACGGGAAGAGACAGCAGCTCTCCTTGGCGATCACGGGCAGGCTTTGCTCGAGAGCAGACATGACAATTCCTGATATACTGCCGTATGATGTTCACCATCTTTGGCCAATAGTACCAACAAGACAGAAGATTGTGGGTCTTGGCAATCCCAGTGTGGCCAGCCATTGCTTGGTCATGGGCTTCTTGGAACAGGCGTAGGCGTAGCTCATCGTTCTCAGGGATCCAGAGTCAGTTCTTGTAGAAGAGATAGTCATTTTCCAAGCTGCAGTCTGAGAGAGACACTTCTCGACTGTGCCTGACACCATCCCTTAGCATCTGTGACACTGTTGCCACTGGATCACCTTCAGCAAGGTTGTTATAGGCAGCTTGGATGATGTCTGAAAGAGGTGTAGCATCAGGTTCAGTGTCAACTGGTGCAGCTTCTGAACATCTCAGGATCTGGATGGGCTTGACTTGAACCTCTGAATGTGCAAGATTCTTGGGCTTGAGGACGACTTGCTCCCTGAAGTCTTGACAGGGATCACTGTCTGACGGGAGGTCTTGGGAACATCGAGTGAGGGTGTCAGCCTTGCACTGACTGCCTGGACGGTAGCTGATCTTGAAATTGAAGCGTGACAAGAACTCGCTCCAACGGGCTTGACAGCAGGAAAGGCACTTTGACGACATGAAGTACTCCAAGTTCTTGTGATCAGAGATCACTTTGACAGGTTCTGGAGATCCTTCAAGCTCTGCTCGCCATTCTTCAAAGGCACAGACAATTGCCAGCAACTCTTTGTCGTAGATCTCGTAGTTGCATTCTGCCGGCAGGTGGCGGCGTGACAAGAAGGCAACAGGGCGTAGAACTGCTTCATGATCTGGCTGTGACAGGACAGCACCAGAGACGTAGTCAGAAGTGTCAGTCTCAACAACACACTCCTTCTCTGGATCAAAGTGCTGCAGGATAGGTGCAGTGCTGAACGCCTTCTTGATGCTTTCGAACAAGCACTGCTCTGGGGTTTCCCACTTGAAGGCAACATTCTTCTTGGTCAGAGCTGTGAGCGGGGATGCAAGCTTGGCAAAGTCTTTGATGAACCGGCGGTAGAAGTTTGCAAAGGCAATAAAGCTCTGCACTTCCTTGAGACTGGCAGGAGGATTCCACTCCTTGATGGTGTTGGTCTTGGCTGGGTCCATGCTCACAGATCCGGGTCGGCCATCTTCAGTGGCAGACTGAATGATGAGGCCAAGGTACTTGACTTGATAGACTTCAAAGTCACACTTGGAGATGTCAACTTGCAGGCTTGCGTCTCGTAGTTGACTGAGAACAAGCTTGACGTGCTTCCGGTGTTCCTTGAGTGTCTGACTGTAGACAAGGATGTCATCCACATAGGCAGTGCCAAAGACGTCAAGGATGTCAGGTCCCAAAACATCATTGATGTAGTTCTGGAACATGCTTGGAGTATTGGCAAGACCAAAGAGCATGACAAGGTATTCGTAGAGGCCTGAGCGTGTGCGGAACGCAGTCTTCCATTCTTCACCTTCCTTCATCCGGATACGGTTGAAGGCACCAACAATGTCAAGCTTGGTGTACCACACAGCTTTGCAAAGCTGGTCCAACGTCTCCCGGATCAGTGGTAGGGGGTAACAGTTCTTGATGGTGATGGTGTTGAGTGCTCTGTAGTCTACACAGAAACGCAATCCACCTCCTGGCTTCTTGACAAAGAGGACTGGTGCAGCAGCAGGTGATGAAGATGCTCGAATGAAGCTCTTGTTCAGGTTCTCTGTCAGGTACTTCTTGAGAACTTCAAGTTCTTCTCTGCTCATGCTGTACAGAGGTCCAGAGGGTGCCTGGGTTCCTGGTTCCATCTTGATCTTGTGGTCAACTCCTGGGCGTAGAGGAGGAAGCTTGTCAGCGTCATCCTTGCTGAAGACGTCCAGGAACTTGTGGTACTGAGCAGGGAGAAGTGTGGCAGGATCCACACGCTTCTTTGGCTTCAACGCCTGCTCAATGTCTCTCAGAGAAACACTGAACACCTGGTGATCTGGCTTGGCAGCAAGGAGAGAAAATGCGGCAGCATTGATGGGGATTGGCGTGGCAGAAAGGGGCTTGGGATCCTGAGACTTTCCAGCAGACATCTTGGCTTCAAGATCCAAAGAGATTGGATAGCCATTGTTTGACTTGAGGCATACGGATCGGCAGTGATCTGACTTGAACATGATTGAGGTGTTTGTCCAATCAATGTGTGGCCCGTGCTTCTGGAGCCATGGCATCCCCAGAATCACATCATAGTGAAGACCAGGAGACACAAAGAGAGAGGCTTCCTCCTGGTGCACGCCATGTGCTGTGGTCATGATTGTCTTGGCGAGATGCGTGGTTTGTGATGTCTTGCCATCGAACGATCGCAATGTGCGTGGGTAGGGGAGAGGTTCTTGGTGAAGAGATTGCGCAAAGGAAGCACCAATGCAGCCAAATGCTGAACAGCCAGAGTCAATAAGAGCATTGCACTTGAATTTCCCATCTAGGATACAAGGAAGAAACAAGCACTTGCTGTCCAATCGCTGGTCTGGAGACAGATAGCCAACATGGAGATCCTTTTCATGTCCTTGGGCGCGACGATGACCAAGGACTACTTGTTTTCCGACTCTGGAGTAGTCTCAACAGTGGCAGACTTGGTGGTGGTCATGGTGGTGGCAACAACAGGCATGCTTTTCACTGGACAGAAGGTTGAGACGTGACCCTGGTTCCCACAGTAGAAGCAGAGGCCTTTGCTTCGGCGACGTTCTCGCTCTTCTGGCGTCAGCTTAGAGCAGCTGAGATCCATGGTAGGACTTGGTGGCTGTGGCGTGAAGGCTGGCTTGATGAACCCTGGACGCAGAACTGAAGCTCCTGACTGTGGAACTGAGGCTTGGGTGGGAGGTGTTTGACGTGGACGGCGAGAGTTGGCAGAAGTGGCACGCAACTGGTTGTCCTGCAGCTGGCATTCCTCAACAAGCTTCTGATAGCTGATGTCCTTGAGGTTGATGCTGACAAGCTGCTTGGCAAGCTCTTCAGAGACAGCGCATCGAAGATGGCACTTCAAGGCCTTGTTGTTGAAGCCTGTGCGTGGAGCATACTGATTGAACTCTGTGAAGAACTCAGCAAAGGAACGGTTGGCCTGACGCAAGTTGATGAGCTTCCTCTGAGCTAGGAACTCTGGGTCTGGGTCGGAGAAGGTGTTCTGGAGATCTTGGACAATGTTGTGCCAGTCAATGTACTGGCCAGCCGTGATCTTAGCTGAGATGTAGGACTGCGCAGTGCCAGTCGTGCGTGAAAAGACGTATGCAATCCGTGATGTTTCTGTGGGGTACCGGTCAGCGTTGAGCGTCATCTTGAGTGACAGTGACATGATGAAGCTCTCAAGCTTCTCATGCGTGATTTCCGTGTTTCCGCTATCGCCACTGAAGATCTCTGGGTCAGCAGTGCGTTCGGACTTGGACTTGGGAGTGGTGTTGGTAGCTTGAATTCGCATGAACTCTGCAAACATGTTGCGAAGGAACTCGTCATTTCCAGCAACTGGCATGGCTTGGTCTGGTTGTTGAGACATGACAAGGACGTGAACGTGGCTTGGTGAAGTGTGTTATGGTTGGGTAGGTCTTTCGTAGTGTGACGAGGCAATGGCAGAGCAGAACTCAAGCCTAACTGATTCGGTAACCTTGACCTGACTTGGCTTGAGACTTGAGACTTGGATTGATGTACAAGACGAAAGACGAGGAAGGAAGAAAAAGAGAAAAGAAGAGAAGAAGCTGGGGGAGCAGGAGAAGTTCTTATAGGCAGGGGATCAGGCAACGGTGGAGCAAACAGGCAACAGTGCAGATGGAACTTCCCGGCAAGGTGCGTGACTTGTGCCAGATATGCAACTGGGCCAGAACCGTGACATCTGTCAGGTACTTCTTGAGAACTTCAAGTTCTTCTCTGCTCATGCTGTACAGAGGTCCAGAGGGTGCCTGGGTTCCTGGTTCCATCTTGATCTTGTGGTCAACTCCTGAGTGTAGAGGAGGAAGCTTGTCAGTGTCATCCTTGCTGAAGATGTCCAGGAACTTGTGGTACTGAGCAGGGAGAAGTGTGGCAGGATCCACAAACTTCTTTGGCTTCAACACCTGCTCAATGTCTCTCAGAGAAACACTGAACACCTGGTGATCTGGCTTGGCAGCAAGGAGAGAAAATACAGCAGTATTGATGGGGATTGGTGTGGCAGAAAGAAGCTTGGGATCCTGAGACTTTCCAGCAGACATCTTGGCTTCAAGATCCAAAGACATTGGATAGCTATTGTTTGACTTGAGGCATGCAGATCAGTAGTGATCTGACTTGAACATGATTAAGATGTTTGTCCAATCAATGTGTGGCCTGTGCTTCTGGAGCTATGGCATCCCCAGAATCATATTGTAGTGAAGCCCAGGAGACACAAAGAGAGAGACTTCTTCCTGGTGCACACTATGTGCTGTGGTCATGATTGTCTTGGCAAGATATGTGGTTTGTGATGTTTTGCTATCAAACAATCACAATGTGCGTGGGTAGGGGAGAGGTTCTTGGTGAAGAGATTGCGCAAAGGAAGCACCAATGCAGCCAAATGCTGAACAGCCAGAGTCAATAAGAGTATTACACTTGAATTTCCTATCTAGGATACAAGGAAGAAACAAGCACTTACTGTCCAATTGCTGGTCTGGAGACAGATAGCCAACATGGAGATCCTTTTCATGTCCTTGGGCACAACAATAATCAAGGACTACTTGTTTTCTGACTCTGGAGTAGTCTCAACAGTGGCAGATTTGGTGGTGGTTGTAGTGGTGGCAACAACAAGCATACTTTTCACTGGACAGAAGGTTGAGATGTGACCTTGGTTTCCACAGTAGAAGCAGAGGCCTTTGCTTCAGTGATGTTCTTGCTCTTCTGGTGTCAGCTTAGAGTGGCTGAGATCCATGGTAGGACTTGGTGGCTGTGGCATGAAGACTGGCTTGATAAACTCTGGACACAGAACTGAAGCTCCTGACTGGAACTAAGGCTTGGGTGGGAGGTGCTTGATGTGGACAGTGAGAGTTGGCAGAAGTGGCACACAACTGGTTGTCCTGCAGCTGGCATTTCTCAACAAGCTTCTGATAGCTGATGTCCTTGAGGTTGATGCTGACAAGCTGCTTGGCAAGCTCTTCAGAGATAGTGTATCAAAGATAGCACTTCAAGGCCTTGTTGTTGAAGTCTGTGTGTGGAGTATACTGATTGAACTCTGTGAAGAACTCAGCAAAGGAACAGTTAGTCTGACGCAAGACGATGAGCTTTCTCTGAGCTAGGAACTCTGGGTCTGGGTCAGAGAAGGCATTCCGGAGATCTTGGACAATGTTGTGCCAGTCAATATACTGGCCAGCCGTGATCTTAGCTGAGATGTAGGACTGTGCAGTGCCAGTTGTGTGTGAAAAAACATACACAATCCACAATGTTTCTGTGGGGTACCAGTCAGTGTTGAGTGTCATCTTGAGTGACAGTGATGTGATGAAGCTCTCAAGCTTCTCATATGTGATTTCCGTGTTTCTGCTATCACCACTGAAGATCTCTGGGTCAGCAGTGTGTTCAGACTTGGACTTGGGAGTAGTGTTAGTAGCTTGAATTTGCATGAACTCTGCAAACATGTTGTGAAGGAACTTGTTATTTCCAGCAACTGGCATGGCTTGGTCTGGTTGTTGAGACATGACAAGGATGTGAACATGGCTTGGTGAAGTGTGTTATGGTTGGGTAGGTCTTTCGTAGTGTGATAAGGCAATGGCAGAGCAGAACTCAAGTGTAACTGATTCAGTAACCTTGACCTGACTTGGCTTGAGACTTGAGACTTGGATTGATGTATAAGACAAAAGACAAGGAAGGAAGAAAAAGAGAAAAGAAGAGAAGAAGCTGGGGAAGCAGGAGAGGTTCTTATAGGCAGGGGATCAGGCAACAGCAGAGCAAACAGGCAACAGTGCAGATGGAACTTCCCAGCAAGGTGTGTGACTTGTGCCAGATATACAACTGGGCCAGAACTGTGACAGTGTCTCCACTATCTTTAGATGATCTTTTCTTCTTAGAGGCTTTGGCTTCCATTAGGTCTTTGTCTCTGTCAGTCCTGGCTTCTGTGAGTTTTCTTGGTGAAAACTCTGCAGTTTCTTGCTTGTCACAGAGCTGAAGTTTTCAGTGGGTTTCTATAAGTTTTCCTTATTATTGTACTCTAACTATTTGACCAGGTACTTAATCTTCCATCTGGGGCGGCATGGTGTAGCGGGAAGCTGGTGAGAGTTTCCCACTACGTGGCACCTATGACCCGGAACTAGTGGTGTCAGGCCTGGAGAACCTGACTAAACTAGTTGTCAGTTCGAATCTGACCCACCCCACATTCTGCCACAAAAACCCCCGAGATTCATAGAACTTGTCTAAGATGTACTCCTCGCAAGATGTATGAAAACCCCCAAGAAATAGCTCACCCAATATCTGTCAAGATCCACAAAACCCTTATTACTGTGGTTTTCCTATTTCCCCTACAGGGTTTGGGGTTTTCCCACAGTACGTACACTACAAACCACGGGGTGTACGGTAAATACGTGAGGTCTCCGAGTCAAGTCTACCAGAGACAAAAATCCTTCAAGAAGTTCTGCATGGCTTAACAGCCGAATCAGTGTAAGAATCAAATCAAATCAAATCAAATCTTCCATCTGTTCTTTCAGCTGTCCAGAATCCTTTTGATGTCATACTCTTCTTTGTTATTCTTGAAGTACTATTCTGTTTTGATTTCTGTGTTGCTGAGTGCTGGCTTGAGTAGTGAGACATAGAATACTCAGTGTATCTATACTTTCTTTGGTAGTCTCAGTCAGTAGTTAACTTCTCCAGTGTGCTTCTCAATCTTAAACAGTCTGATTTGTACATGATCCAGCTTTTTGCTTGGTTGTTTCAAGCACAGGTTTTTTGTTGACAAATAGACCTTATCCCCCCTCTCCAGGGTTGGTCTCTTCAACCTTTTACTGTTTAGGTGGTGGCTTGTTGCTTGTTGTGCAGATTCAATCATAGTTTTTATTTCCTCATGTATAGCAGTGAGTTTCTTGACATTTATTGAAGTGCCACTTCCAGCTGCTGTCACTTCCCAGCAGGTGTTCTTGCTGTAGTTTGCAAAGAACAGTGTTATACCTATTATACTATGTTACTGATTGTTGTACACAAACTGAGCTATCAGTAACAGCTCCACCTAGTTGTCCTGTTGATGATTGATGTAGTAGTTGTCATAGTTCTGGTCCAGTTGCATATCTGGCACAAGTCACACACCTTGCCGGGAAGTTCCATCTGCACTGTTGCCTGTTTGCTCTGCTGTTGCCTGATCCTCTGCCTATAAGAACTTCTCCTGCTTCCCCAGCTTCTTCTCTTCTTCTTTTCTCTTTTTCTTCCTTGTTTTTTGTCTTGTACATCAATCCAAGTCTCAAGTCTCAAGCCAAGTCAGGTCAAGGTTACTGAATCAGTTAGACTTGAGTTCTGCTCTGCTATTGCCTTGTCACAGTAGTGTAGGTACTATTCTATTGTTTAGTTTGTCCTCTCAGTTTGTCTGTCTGTCTGTGGATGGTAGGTGGTAGATATCCTTATGTCTATCTCTAGCTGTCTTGTCCACATGTTCTAGAATTTCAAAGTAAAGAGTTTGTCTTGATCTGAGATAATCTTTGTTGGTAGCCCTCACTAGTTAACTAATTCTTTGAGTAGGATGTTGGTGAGTTTACTTGCTGTTCCTATCTCTTGCCACAGAATCAGGTGAGTGTATTTGGTGAGTTTGTCCACAACCACCAAGATACTGTTGTATCTCACTTTTGTTACCTTGTTCTCAGACTTCAGTAATTTCACCACAAAATCTATTATGATAGTATCCCAAGCTACTTCTGGGAGGTCTATTTGTTGACTCTCTCTATAAAGTTTGTGGTGTGATAGTTTGTTCTTCACACACTCTTCACAGTTGTAAATAAATTCTATTATTTTCCACTTTATTCTGTTAAAGTGGTAACATCTCCAGATTTTCTCCAGGGTCTTGTCTCACCCAGGATGTCTGTGTAGAAGTCTATTATAATATTGTCAAATCATGTTTTCTTGTGCACTCTCTAGCACTTCTTCCTTGTTTGTGGTCATAGAGTTATGGTCTAGAGTCAGGAATGCACCTGTTTCTTCAGTTTCCACTAACTGAGGTTGAGTATAGACTAGAGTTTGTTTTTTTATTGCAAGGATTGGGTGTTCTTCAGTTGTACTGTCTGTTATTATATCGGGTCACCTACTAAGCATATCCACTTGTGTGTTTTCTGATCCTTTTTGATAGAAGATCTGGAAGTTGTATAAAGCTAATAGCTTCACCTATTAGACTTGTTGTCTGTTTAGCTTCTTTGTTGTTGTGAAGTAAGCCAGATTCTTGTGGTCTGAGTGCACATCTATTATGTACTTTACTTCTTCCAGGTAAGGTCTGCATTTCTGGAATATGTTGACAATTACTAACAACTTCTTGTTATAAACATTATACCTGAGTTCTAGGCCAGAGAACTTTCTTGATCAGTATGTGACAGAGTATACGCAGTTGTCAGTATCTGGTTGACACAAGCAAGATCTAAGTGCTTAGTCTGAGGCATCTGTCTCCATGATAATCTGTTGTCTGGGATTGAATGATGCCAGTATATTTTATTTTATTTTATTCTTACTCTGATTTGGCTGGTGAGCCATGCAGAACTTCTAGATACATACTTTTTTTTCCCAGAAAACCTTTGGAGGAATGAAAACTGAGACTTGGGTAAGACTAGGGAATTATCTGGGAGAATATGCAGTGTCTGGAGAAAATAAAATCACAGAGATGATAGGTTTTCTAGTAAGAGCTGGTGTGCTAAGTTAAACTGGTCTAGTCTTTTCAAAGACATAAACCAGAGAAGAAATTCTTTAAGCACTTTAGGTTTTTGAAGTAAGGTAGAGAAATTGTAGGAAAGAAAAGTGGCTTGCTGTCTTTGAGTAAGAAGCTTGTTACAAGAGAAAGTGATATGTTGAGCAGTCTTTTCTCCAAAACTACAGGAACATAGAGGGGATTGGAAGGCTGGAACATTTGCTCTGAAAAGAAAGCTGGCTAGTCCTATCCTTGCTGATAGAATCTGCAAGTAAAGACTAGCTTCAGCTTTTCTCAAGTCTTTGAAAACTTTGAGATTTTTCCTTTGGGGTAGTCTGCAAAATAGCTCCCAGACTGGAGAACACTTCTGTCTGTTTGCCTGCCATCTGGCTTCCCACTCTTTCTGAAACACTTCTTGAAATTGTTTCTTAGAGTAATCTTGGTTAGTGATTAGTTCTTCTAGCTATCTTGCTTTCCAGTTAGGTGTGACAGTAGACAGAGACTTTGGAGGTGTTCTCAGAGTAGAAACAAAAACAGTGATCTGGGAAAAGAGCTTATAGAGAATTGAGGAGAGAGGATTAGAAGAAGTATTAGAAAAATAGAAAGATTGTAGGAAAGTTGCTGTTCTGAATTTGAAATAAAGATCAAGAGGTGGTAGGAATATTTCTCCTTCAATAAGAAATGTAGGAGTAGCTTTGAAGACACCTCCTATAGTTTTTAGACATTTAGTCTGGAAAAGATTTAGAGAAGAAATATTAGAAGGTTTTTTGTGGGGATTGAACCAGACTCCTACTGCATAGCTGAGAAGTGATCTCAGTATTGCAGTGTAGACAAGTCTAGTAGAGAGAACAGGTAGACCTCATGTAGAAAAAGTAGTTCTGGAAAGTGCTGAGAAAAACTTGGAAGCTTTCTGTAACATGATTTTCTGGTGTTTTTTCCAGAGAAGCTTGGAATCATAGTGTAGTCCCAGAATACACACTTCTTCCTTAGACTCTAGTACCACTTCTCCAAGTCTTAGACTGAGCTGAAGATTATGTGTTTTTCTTCTAGAAAAATAGAGAAGTTCATACTTTTCAGGTGCAAACTTCATTCCATGTTTTCTTGCCCAGTCTAAACACTTGGAGTGAGTAGACTTTAGCTTCAGGAGATTGCTTTTAAGAGAAGAGGAAAATGCCAGAAGGTTTGTGTCATCTGCAAAGCCCAGAGCTGATACTCCTTTCTCTGGTGTATGAACAATATAATGAAGATCTGAAATATAGAAAAGAAATAAAATAGGAGAGAGAGGTGAACCTTGAGAGACTCCACAGTGTACTGGAAACAAAGAAGACTCTGAATCATCAAAAACAAGAGAGGTTTTTCTTTGGCTAGTGAAAGAAAAGATCCAGTTAACAAACCAGCTGGGGATTTCTTTTCTCTCCAGGATTTTCTTGAGAATTTCTGGCAGAACTCTGTTATAAGCTCCTGAGATATCCAGAGAAAGAAGACTGGCTACCACTCCTTCCTTCCAGACTTTTTCAACTTGGGAAGTGAGTAGAAATAGTGCAGACTCAGTTGATCTTCCTTTTCTGAAGCCCATCTGGATTTCTGGTAGCAGGTTTTCTTTCTCAGCCAGTTCACTTAGCTTTGTGGCTGCCAGAGCTTCCATCAGCTTCCCAATTGTGTTGAGAAGTGCTATTGGCCTCCAAGCTTTGGCATAGCAATAGGATCCTTTGCTAGACTTTCTCAAGCATATTGTTCTGGCTGCTTTGTATCTGTCAGGGAAATATTCTAGCTTCCAGCAGGCTTCCAGAACTTTGGCTATCTTTTCATTGAAAGAGTCTCCTAATACCTTTAGAAATCTGTTGGGTAGAGTGTCTTTCCCAGGAGCTGTAAAAGGTTTTTTCTTTTTCAAAATATTGTGTATATCTTCTTTGGAGATTTCCTGAGATAGCTGGTGTTGTTGGTGGTTGGCTGGCTGGCCACAGTTGAGCTATGCCGAAGTATAGCGCAGAGTCACTATCCCTTGCAGGGTCTCTGCCACACTTCCCCGCAGTCCTGAGGCCTTTTGCGCTCTGCCGTGTACGCTCACCCCTAGGTCCTGCTTCGGAGCGCTGGGTTGCCAGCCCAGAGCCCACACTCCAACTGCAGTTTGCTCCTTGAGCCTGTTATTTGCAGCCTGAGCCTGCACTCTGTACAGACCGGCATGCGCTTCTGTCCTCTCGGGCCATATAGACAGTCTTGTAGTAGGCCCAGACCCTACTGCTGTCACTGCTATTATATACCACACCCCACAGCTCTCACTGTTTCGCGTTACCTCTGTAGATCTCTTGTACAGAGACCGACCATGCCTCGCAGGCTCTACAGACCCTGCAGACCATGCCAGCACCTGCAGGACTGCCTTTCCAGTCCACTAACCAAGTAGGGAGAAGTCTCCATCTGCCCGCTGTTGTCTGTGGGGCCCCGGTTGTACGTGGTGGCCCACTGGAGATCCAGTGCCCTGGCCCCAGTCTGTAGGTGGCCTGAAGAGAATCTGTGGCAAGACCTTAGGCAAAACCATCAAGCCAGCACTTTGACTATCACACAGCTCTTAGGTACTGGAGTGGTGGAAACTCTTCGTGCCACCTGCTTGCGTTCTTTAACATGTAGTCTCTGTTTGATTAACAACACTGCAGTACAGACATCACTCCTCTCCTAGAACAAGATCCTTGATGCATCAGCTGCTGGAGACTCTGCTAGAAGGGGGGTGTGCGATAGGAACTCCTCTTGTTTACTCCAGAGGTGCCCTGTCAGGTGTCTAGACTTCACATCCACCAGTTGCAAGGCTGGCTTCAGGCTGTAGCGTACACAGTAGACATCTATCAGGTGGTTTTCATAACCAGTTTGGTCGAAGTCCTCTGTTCTGCTGATGTCACTTCACAGGGGTGTCCAGGGTGCCTGCGCAACACCTCTGGTGGCCTGTCACTCCGTGGGCACCAGCAGCTTGACTGGTGACTCAATTAGCTCTCGGTGCAGCGACTACAAGCAGCTTGGGAGACTGTCTGCCATCGCTGCCCTGAGGTTCCCAGCCTGCACCACGTGGAGGTTTGAGTCGTCGCAGGCCTGATGCCAGTATAGGTGTAGAGGTAAACTTCTCTTTCAACTTCTAGAACACTCTTTCCTGGCTGTTCCCCTATGTAAAAGTTTCCTTTTTCTTTGTTAGTTTAGTCAAGAGTGCTACTGTCCTTGAGTACTCCTTGATAAATCATCAGTAGAAGTTCATAAATTCTAGGAAGGATTAGACTTTCTTGAGGTTCTTGGGTGTTGGCTATTCTTGTACCACTACTGTCTTCAAGTTATCTATACAGATTCCTTCTGTTGTTAGAATTGATTCTAAGTACTCCACTTCCTTCGTGTGGAAAACACTTTTATTAAGGTATAACCTTATTCCTACTTCTTGGAGTGTATGTAGGATCTTCTTGACATACTCTTTATACTTCTCCAAGGTTCTATTGGTGTAGACTAAGATATTGTCAATATAAGCAGTAACAAATATATCCAGGTATTGTCAGAAGATTGCAGATGATACAAATCTGCTTGCATTTGGATTGTTGCGGTCCGTACCGTACCGTCCTATCCGAGTATAGGATTAGGGTGAGAGGCGGAAGGCGGGTTGGTTCTCGCAGGAGAGGAGTGTCAAGGAGCGCGAAGGGGTTTGGTGGAATGTGGTGGTGGTGACACCTGATCAACGGCTTCGTACAAAAGGATTGTATTGAAGTAGATCTAGTTGTCTGGATCACAACATGAGTTGAAGACGATCGTTCCATAGGGGAACTATCGCCGGACTATATAGTGCCCAGTTCGTGAGCAGAGTGAGCTCTGCTCACTTTGCTCACTTTTCATGCACGCTGCAGTGAGCTGGGTGAGCTCTGCTCACTTTGCTCACTTTTCATGCACGCTGCGGCGAGCTGGGTGAGCTCTGCTCACTTTGCTCACTTTTCATGCACGCTGCGGCGAGCTGGGTGAGCTCTGCTCACTTTGCTCACTTGTTCGTGCATATGCATGCTGCGGCAAGCACCCCTTGGTTTGTCTCACCGGTCACGTGACCGGTTCCCGTGTCACGCTGTCTGGTACTTCTGTCCAGTATCCTGTCTGCTGCTTTCTGTGAGTATATAAAGACTGTGTTCCTCCTGGGTCGTAACATGGATATTCTCTTAAAAGCAACCTTCTGAAGTTGAAGAATACACATCTTAAATATCTATCTTAAGCTGCAAGACATGGAATAGTCTTCTCTCCTGAGAAATATAAAATACTTCATTTTTCTAGAAGAAGATCAGACAATCTGCAGCTCAAGCTTAGACTTGGGAATGTGATTCTAAAACCAAAAGAAGAAGTGTGAGTATTGGGAGTGTACCTGGATGCCAAACTCCACTAGCACAAACACCAGAGAATTATTCTTCAAAAAGTACAAAAAGCACTATCTTCTTTTTCTAGAATCTCTTACTCCACCTGGGGCTTTCCAGTTCTCACAGTATATCTTGTGTACACTGCAATACTCAGATCTGTACTGAGCTATGCAGTGGGAATTTGGTTTAACCCACTCAGAAAATTCTCTAATATTTCCTCTCTCATCATATTCCAAAACAAATGTCTGAGACTTATTGAGGGTGCTTTCAAAGCCACTCCTTTTTTTCTATTAGAGAGTGAGCTTTTTCTTTTACCCCTAGATCTCTATTTTAAATTTTGTATAGCTTGTTTTCTATCTTCTATCCAAACCTCCTCTCTGAAAGACTTTCTTGACAGTACCTTTTCTACTATTTCCTTCTATACTTCTTCACCGAGGAAATCTTTAAAGAAATCCTCAACTATCTCTCCTAATTGGAAGTTCACTTGGTTAAGTCAAATAACTACTAACCAGGCTAGTTCAAAGAAAGGACTACAAATACTTTTTACTAAAGAGTGGGAAAACCAATAGAAGAAGAAGAAAAGAAGAAGCTATACTGGATGGCCGGTGTTTTGCCAAAAATCTCACTACAACAATCTGAAGTTCTACAAAAAGCTACAGAAAGCTGAGGCAAGTCTACTACTGCAAACCAGAACTGAGAGAATTAGTCTAGCAAGTTTTCTTTTCAGAGCTGGAGTCTCTGACTTTCCTACCCCTCTATACATGTGTGGTCAAGCAGAAAAGACAGTAAAGTATATTACCTTTTCATACTCTCTCTACTCAAGTTAAAAACAACATACTCTTTTTAACCCTCAAGATTTCACTACTATTATTTCAAACCCAGAGCTTCTACATAAGTTTCTGTACTGGTTTATGTTTTTGAAAAAACTAAACTAATTTAATCTAGCTTTTAAACTTCACTATTCACACTCCAACATCTAGAAGCTTTTCCTACCAGACACTACAAGATTTCCTTTTGCTACACTTTCTAGTCACCTCTCTGTCTTCAGTTTTTATTTCTTTAAAGGTTTTCTGAAGAAGTTCACTATTAGCTGGAAGATCTGCATGGCTGTAAAGCTACAAACAGTGTAAGAATCAAATTAAAAAAAATTTGTCAGAAGATAGTGTTAATAAGTGATTAGAATATTACCAGTGTATTTGTAAGACTGAATAGTATAACAGTATACTTGTAGTGCCTGTACCTTGTACAAAAGTCCATGAGCTAGCCAGTTCCTCAAAATTCTGGAAGCTTGCAAAGTGGGGAAAGACAAAAGCCAACAGAACTCCTGATCTTCCTCTGGTCCCAGACTTGGAAACTCAAGAAGGACTAGCTAAAACCTTTGAGGAGAAGACAAAAGCATTCTCAGCCCAGTTCTTTCCCAAAGCACTCACCCCAGAATCAAGTACAGAGAGATCCCAGAGTACTGCAGAGATCCAGCTCTCCCAGAAGGTTACAGCTGAAGAAGTGGAGCAAATCCTAAACAAGAAGAAATGTTTTACAGCAGGGGGAAAAGATAAGCTGCCAAATAGATTTCTGAAAGCTCTGAGTCTCAAGTTCTGCCAAGCTATAGCTATTCTCACATCAACATACTGGAGACTGGAATACTTTCCTGAGAGATTCAAGAATACAAAGACAGTCTGTCTAAGAAAACCTGGCAAAGAAAGCTATAACCAAGCTAAAGTCTGGCACCCTATAGCTTTGCTTAACACAACTGGCAAGCTGATAGAAACTATTACAGCAGCCAGACTAAGCAAGGTAGCAGAAGAAGCTAAACTTTTGCCAGAAATCCAGATAGACTTCAGAAAAGAAAGATCAACTGAATCAGCACTCTTCCTAATGACCTCCCAAGTGAAAAAAGTCTGGAAGGAAGGCATGGTTGCATCTCTACTCTCTCTGGATATCTCAGAAGTCTATGATAGAGTTCTACCTAAGATCCTCCAACAAATCCTAGAGAGAAAAGGAATTCCTCTCTGGCTATCTTCCTGGATTTTCTCTTTCTGCACTAGTCACTCTACCACTCTTGTGTTTGATGACTCTGAGTCTTCCTCTATTCCTATTCACTGTGGAGTTCCCCAAGGTTCCCCTTTATCTCCTATTCTTTTTCTATTTTATATTTCTGAACTACGTGAAACTGTATATTCTTCTTCCACTGGTGTTTCTGCTCTGGGATTTGCAGATAATACAAATCTACTTGTATTTGGACACTCTCTAAAAAGCAACCTTCTGAAGTTGAAGAACACACATCTCAAATATCTATCATGGGCTGCAAGACATAGAATAGTTTTCTCTTCTGAGAAATATAAAATACTTTATTTTTCCAGAAGAAGATCAGACAATCTTCAGCTTAAGCTCAGACTGGGGAATGTGATTCTAAGACTAAAAGAAGAAGTGTGAGTATTAGAAGTGTACCTGGATGTAAAACTCCACTAGTATAAGCACCAGAGAATTATTCTTCAAAAAGTCTAGAAAGTACTCTTCTCTCTCTCCAGAACTTCATACTCTACTTGGGGTTTCCCAGTTCTCACATTATGTCTTGTGTATACTGCAATACTCAGATCCTTACTAAGCTATGCAGTGGGGATCTGGTTCAATCCTCTAAGAAAATCTTCTAATATTTCCTCTCTTATCACATTCCAGAACAAATATCTAAGACTTATTGGAGGTGCCTTTAAAGCCACTCCATCTTTCTTATTAGAGAGTGAGCTTTTTCTTTTACCTCTAGATCTCTATCCAATTTTGCACAGCCTGTTTCCTCTCTTCTATTCAAACCTCCTCTCTGAAATCACTTCTGGATAATATTTTTTCTAATATCTCCCACTATGCCTCTTCCCTGAAGAAACCTTTAAAGCAATCTCCAACTATCTCTCTCTACTGGAAGTTCACTTGGTTAAACTAAATAACTACTAACCAGACTAGTTCAAAGAAAGAACTACAGAAGCTCTTTGTTAAAGAGTGGAAAGACTAATAGGAGAAGAAGAAAAGAAGAAGCTACTCTGGGTGGCAGGTGTTTTACCAAAAGCCTCACCACAACAATCTGAAGCTCTACAAAGAGTTACAGAAAGCTGAGGCAAGTCTACTACTACAAACCAGAACTGGGAGAATTGGCCTGGCAAGTTTTCTATTCAGAGCTGGAGTTCCAGATTTTCCTACTCCTTTATGCATTTGTGGTCAAGCAGAAGAGACAGTGAAACATATCACCTCTTCATGCTCTCTTTACTCAAGTTAAAGATAGCAAGCCCTTTTTAATTCTCAAGATTTCACTTCTATTATTTCAAACCCAGAACTTCTACAGAAGTTTCTATACTGGTTTATGTTTTTGAAAAGACTGAACCAGTTTAATCTGGCTTTCAAACTCCACTATTCACACTCTAGTATCTAGAAGTTTCCTTTCTACCAGTCACTACAAGATTTTCTTTTACTACATTCCCTAGTCACTCCCAGTCTTCAGTTTTTATTTCTTTAAAAGTTTTCTGAAGAGACTCACTCTTAGCTAGAAGATCTGCATGGCTGAAAAGCTACTATCAGTGTAAGAATCAAAAAAAAACCTTGTACAAAAAACTGTCTTCTATTCTTTACTATCTTTTATTCTAACCAGGTTGAAAGTGTCTTGAATATTGAACTTGGTGAACCACTTGGCTTCTTGGATTCAGTTCTGGATTTCTGATATTAGTGGTAGTGGGTAGTGATTCTTAATCATAATCATGTTGAGCTGCCAGTAGTCAACACACAGTCAAAGCTTGCTGTTCTTTTTCAGTATAAATAATATTGGGTATCTAGCTGGTGATGTTGAAAGTCTTATGAACTTTTTTACTAGGTTCTTGTCCAGGTAGTTTCTTAGAGCCTCAAGCTCTTTTGCTGATAGAGTGTAGATGGAGCTGTGTGTGGGCTTCTTTCTGTCTTCCAGTAGAATTTTGTGATCCCAGTCTTGGTGTTCTGGTAGTGTCACAACCACTTCCTTACCAAACATCTCCTGGTAGTCTTTATACTCACTTGGCAGCTGTGATACCTGAGTCTCACCCACAGCATCATGTGTGGTGCAAAGTTGGTGGTTTTGGAGCTTCATCCAAGCTATATAGGCTTGCCCTTACCAGTAGTACTTCCTCCACTCTGTATATAAGATCTCTTTGATTCTCACTTTCTCTGGCTCTGCTTGGGTTACCAGACTCTTCCTTGAAAAAACTAGATGCCTTCTTTTCCAGTCAATCCTTGGGTTTTGCTTCTCCAACCACAGAAAACTCAATATAACTTTGTGTGGTATCTGGACCAAGTTGAATTCTTCTGATCTGATTGTTGTACCATCAACACACAGTTGTAGGTTCTTGGTCTCCTTTGTCACTTGTTCTTGATTGTTGGAAAATAGTGTTCTGTCCACTACTGTTAGTTGGTATAGATTTCTTTTTTTCTGAGTCAGAATCTTGTGCTTTCTAGCAAAACTTTCTAACATCAAGTTGCCCGTAGCTCCAGAGTCAATCATGGTGTTTGTCAGGCACCTGTTGACTCTTATCTTAATGTGAAAATACAGGCTGCAGACTGTTACATCAAGACTCTGCTCAACCTCTTCTCTCTGGAGTGTTGTCTTGCCTGCTCTTCCTACTCCAGATTTGAAGAGCACTGCTAGTTTTTTGAACAACCAAGACTCTGGGCCTGGTGTTCTGCTATATATCTTCCACATTCCTCAGTGAAGTATAGCTCCCATGTGTCTTCTCCACAGTTGTTATGTTTCTTTCCCTGCTGGCTTAGCTGGTGTTTGATACTCCAGGTCTTTTCATGGTATCCTGAGCCAGGGAAGTGTCTTTTTCTTCTTTTTTCCAGAAGATACTCCTTGCAGTGGTGGTCTTCACACTTTTTCCAGTAGGGGTGTCTGCAGACTGGTGTTGTAGTCTGATGAAAGTCCACTTGTGTTGTGACATCTTGGGGCTGTGAGATACTGATAGTGTTGTCTACCCATCACATCACCAACAGGACCCACATCCAGCTTTTTCAAGCTCTCCAAGACAGACTCCCCAGTCCCTATAATAAACAAGTCAGAGCAGTGAGAAAACTTCCCTCAGAGGACATTCTTATTAACACTGAAACCCAAGAGACTAAGAGTTTTCTGGAGAAAGACTCTGCCTGGATATCAGCTATTTTTACCAAGGAAGCAACTATCCAACCCAAGAGATTCCCAGTGTTGATTCATGGAGTCAGAACCACAGAAATCCAGCCAGAAAACCTGGAAAAAACTTGCCAGACTATCCAGAACAGCTGTCACAGTTCTGGCCCAGTTGCATATCTGGCACAAGTCACACACCTTGCCGGGAAGTTCCATCTGCACTGTTGCCTGTTTGCTCTGCTGTTGCCTGATCCCCTGCCTATAAGAACTTCTCCTGCTCCCCCAGCTTCTTCTCTTCTTTTCTCTTTTTCTTCCTTCCTTGTCTTTCGTCTTGTACATCAATCCAAGTCTCAAGTCTCAAGCCAAGTCAGGTCAAGGTTACTGAATCAGTTAGGCTCGAGTTCTGCTCTGCTATTGCCTCGTCACAACAGCAACCCATCCCTGAGCAAGCAAATCACTATTCTAAGAGCCTACTGGTCAAAGAAGGCTATAGCTCAAAAGAAACCAGTTACTTCACTCCACCTGGATCTGGCCACCCCGGAACAGGCTAATCTTCTAATTGAGAGTGGAGTAGTGCTGGGCCACAGATTGCATGAGGCAGAGCCTTTTCTGGCTAACACAGTGGTGGCACAATGCTTCAAGTGCTTTGAGTATGGACACCAAGCTTGCCTGTGCAGGAATCAAGCTGTATGTGGTGCCTGTGGAGGCCAGCATGAAAGAAGAACCTACCAAATCCCTGAGCAACTGCTAAAGCCAAAATGCAGCAACTGCAAAGGAGCTCACCCAGCTTGGGCTAGCACATGCCCAGTACGCCAAGAAGCAGTCAAGAAGCCAAGAGAGGTATGGATTTCCTGCCCAGGGAAGTATGAGATCTCCACTGCTACCACTGTCCCAGTCACACAGTCTCCAGTTACTTTCCACTTCACACAGATTCTTCCAGAGGGAAAAAGACAGAAAACCACAGAGCCAACTAGAAGCTCAGAGAGACTCAGAGGAGAGTCTCCAGAAGTGCAAATTCTGTCTACAAGATCAACAAACACAGGGGGAAAGCAGTCAGTCAACCCCTTCAAGATCTTTGAAGATGAAATGTCTACATGAAGAATACAAAGTTCACACTTCTTCAATACAATGTGCAGAAAAGCCAATCAGTCCAAGAGCTACTTCTAGCCACCCCAACTCTTCAAGAAGTAGATATTATTGCACTTCAAGAACTCTGGAAGAATCCTCATCTTCAAACTAGCACCTCAACTGTTTTTTCTTCTTTTCTTCCTTTATATTCTCCAGAGATTGGTAGAACTCTTTTTCTTATTAACAAAAACCTGAAACTGTCATCTCTCCACTCTACTTTCTGGAGTAAAGACTTTGTTTCTCTTGAAATTCATCTGGAAAACACCTCTACTTCTCTGTGGGTGCATAATCTATACTTCACTCCCTCAAGTCAAGAGAACTACCTACAAGCATCAGAAGCTCTTCTCTGTCTACTCCAAAATACTTTACAAGCAAAAGGGCAGCATTTTTTTTATTTTATTTATTTGATTCTTACACTGGTAGTAGCTTTACAGCCATGCAGATCTTCTAGCTAATAGTGAACTCCTTCAGAAAACCTTTGAAGGGATAAAAACTGAAGGCAGGGTGTGACTAGGGAATGTAACGAAAGGAATCTTGAAGTTTCTGGTAAGAGAAGAGAGTCTAGGTATTGGATTGGGAATAGTGGAGTTTGAAAGCTAGATTAAACTGGTTTAGTCTTTTCAAAGACATAAACCAGTACAAGAACTTCTGTAGTAGCTCTGGGTTTGAAATAATAGTGGTGAAGTCTTGGGGATTAAAAGAGACTTGATGTCTTTGTCTTGAATAAAGAGTGCATGAAGAGATGATATGTTTTGCAAAAGGGCAGCATATTCTTCTTACAGACTCAAATCTTCACCACCCTGACTGGTCAAAGAAAAGAAGACTATATTCTGACACTGCATACAAGTTCCAAACTCTAATGAAAAACTCAAATCTGGAGTTAGCTATTGCACCTTTTACATCCACAAGAGCTAGATCTCTTTCCCACAAACCCTGTTCACCTATTGATCTTTCCTCTATATCTTCTTCTCTTTCTAACTCTCTAATCTTTTCTAAAATTGCTTTGCAGTTCTTTCATGGGTCTGACCACAGACCTGTGCTAACTAGCCTGGACCTGGACTCACCAAGAAAAACCTGGAAGCCAGAAAGGAACTGGAAAACACTGGACACAAACCTGGCAAAACAAGAGTGTAATAATTTGCAGCTGCTCTTCCACTTTCAAGATAAACATGAAGTGGATGAGTACTTGGAATATCTTAACCACTTTCTCCAAGGAATAGCAGACAGATGCACAGAACTCCAGAAGCAATCTAGCCACTCAGTCCCCTGGTGGAACCAAGAGATCCAAACTAAAGTTAAGCAGGAAAGAAGAATAAGAAGACAAGTGCTCAGAGGACAGGCAAGCCAAGAAGAGCTAGAAGAAGCAACTAAGCTTAAGAAGAAAGCTGTCAGAGAAGGCAAACAGAACACCTTCAGAAAACAAGTTCATGAGCTAGCTAGTTCCTCAAAATTCTGGAAGCTTGCAAAGTGGGGAAAATCAAAAGCTAACAAGACCCCTGATCTTCCTCTGGTCTCTGATCTGGAGACTCAAGAAGGACTAGCCAAAAGCTTTGAGGAGAAGACAAAATCTTTCTCAGCTCAATTCTTTCCAGAAGCACGTGTTCCAGAACCAAGTACAGAAAGTCACCAGAGTACCCCAGAGATCCAGCTTTCTCAGAAGGTTACCACTGAAGAAGTAGAGCAAATTCTGAACAAGAAGAAACCTTTTACAGCAGGAGGAAAAGACAAGCTGCCAAATGGATTTCTGAAAGCTCTGGGTCCCAAGTTCTGCCAAGCTATAGCTGTTCTCACATCAACATGCTGGAGACTGGAATACTTTCCAGAGAAATTCAAGAATGCAAAAACAGTCTGTCTAAGAAAACCTGGCAAGGGAATCTATAACCAAGCTAAAGCCTGGCGCCCTATAGCTCTACTAAACACAACTGGTAAGCTGATGGAAGCTATTACAGCAGCCAGACTAAGCAAGGTAGCAGAAGAGGCTAAACTCTTGCCAGAAATCCAGATGGAGTTCAGGAAAGGCAGATCAACTGAATCAGCACTTTTCCTTCTAACTTCCCAAGTGGAAAAAGCCTGGAAAGAAGGCATGGTTGCATCTCTACTTTCTCTGGACATCTCAGGAGCATATGACAGAGTTCTTCCAGAGATTCTTCAAAAGATTCTGGAGAGAAAAGGAATCCCTCTCTGGTTAACTTCTTGGATCTTCTCTTTCTGTACCAGACGTACCACCACCCTAGTTTTTGATGACTCTGAGTCCTCTTCTATTCCTATTCACTGTGGAGTTTCCCAAGGTTCCTCTTTGTCTCCTATTCTTTTTCTATTCTATATTTCTGAACTTCATGAGACTGTACATTCTCCTACTACTGGTGTTTCTACTCTGGGATTTGCAGATGATACAAATCTGCTTGCATTTGGACACTCTCTTAAAAGCAACGTTCTGAAGTTGAAGAATACACATCTTAAATGTCTATCTTGGGCTGCAAGACATGGAATAGTCTTCTCTCCTGAGAAATATAAAATACTTCATTTTTCCAGAAGAAGATCAGACAATCTTCAGCTCAAGCTTAGACTTGGGAATGTGATTCTAAAACCAAAAGAAGAAGTGCGAGTATTGGGAGTGTACCTGGATGCCAAACTCCACTGGCACAAACACCAGAGGATTATTCTTCAAAAAGTACAAAAAGCACTATCTTCTCTTTCTAGAATCTCTTACTCCACCTGGGGCTTTCCAGTTCTCACAGCACACCTTGTGTACACTGCAATACTCAGATCTGTACTGAGCTATGCAGTGGGAATTTGGTTCAACCCACTCAGAAAATCCTCTAATATTTCCTCTCTTATCATATTCCAAAATAAATGTCTGAGACTTATTGGGGGTGCTTTCAAAGCCACTCCTTCTTTTCTATTAGAGAGTGAGCTTTTTCTTTTACCTCTAGATCTCTATTTTAAATTTCACACAGCTTGTTTTCTATCTTCTATCCAAACCTCCTCTCTGAAAGACTTTCTTGACAGTACCTTTTCTACTATTTCTTTCTATACTTCTTCACTGAGGAAACCTTTAAAGAAATCCTCAACTATCTCTCCTAATTGGAAGCTCACTTGGTTAAGTCAAATAACTACTAACCAGGCTAGTTCAAAGAAAGAACTACAAATACTCTTTACTAAAGAGTGGGAAAACCAATAGGAGGAGAAGAAAAGAAAAAGCTATACTGGATGGCAGGTGTTTTGCCAAAAACCTCACTACAACAACCTAAAGCTCTACAAAGAGCTACAGAAAGCTGAGGCAAGTCTACTACTGTAAACCAGAACTGGGAGAATTGGTCTAGCAAGTTTTCTTTTCAGAGCTGGAGTCCCTGACTTTCCTACCCCCCTATGCATATGTGGTCAAGCAGAAGAGACAGTAAAGCATATTACCTCTTCATGCTCTCTCTACTCAAGTCAAAGACAACATGCTCTCTTTAACCCCCAAGATTTCACTACTATTATTTCAAACCCAGAGCTTCTACAGAAGTTTCTGTACTGGTTTATGTCTTTGAAAAGACTAAACCAATTTAATCTGGCTTTCAAACTTCACTATTCACACTCCAACATCTAGAAGCTTTTCCTACCAGTCACTACAAGATTTCCTTTTGCTACACTTTCTAGTCACCTCGCTGTCTTCAGTTTTTATTCCTTTAAAAGTTTTCTGAAGAAGTTCACTATTAGCTGGAAGATCTGCATGGCTGTAAAGCTACAAACAGTGTAAGAATCAAATCAAAAAAAACCCATCACATCACTCTTGTTTCACCAGTCTCCAACAAGGTTGTGTTCTGTTATCAGAGTATCAGTGTCTTGGGAACTGGTGGTATACTGGTTATGTCAATCTTGTAGTCTGTTGTGTCAAATTTGGAGATCAGGTTGTTCTCCTAGTAAACCTTGTCAATCTGGTCTTAGACTATGTGCAGGTTCTCTAATGATTTCTGCAGATTGTTCTCTAGTTTTTTGATGTGCTGTTTGAGATTGTCCTTCTGTCTGAGGAGTGTCACTTCTGACTGGTTCATGGGTAGCATACCTCTGGGAGTCCTTGGTAGCTTCTGAATATCCTTGCTTTTCCAGGCACCAGTGGTATTCAACTGCTTACTCTTGCCTTCTTCTTTTCTCTTGCTTCAGCAGTTAGCTGTGAGGTGTTCTACCTTCTGGCAATTGTAACACTTCTGTGTTTTTTTCTTCTTTGTTGCCTGTGGTGTTGTTATGTTAATTTCCATAGGTATCAAGCTGTACTTGTCCTGTGCTGGTGTTATCTTCTTACTCTATAGCTTTGTATACTTGGCTCACTTCTCAAGTTCTTGTTTGAACTGTTGGTTGTTGATGTATACTGCTGTGTTGATTATGTCTTCAAGATCAGTAGGTTGGTCTTCTTATGTGATGTTATCCTTGACTTGTTCCTTGAGGACTTAGTAGAATAGTGCAGTCAAGACACTGTCCCCCCACTGTGTTCTTACTGACAGCTGTTGGAACTTCACCACAAAGTCTGATACTGACTCTGTCTGCCATAGTACTTGGAGCTTTTGTTCTGTGTCTTGCTCTTTGTTAATAACTCTGAAGATTTTCTTTATCTGGGTTTTGAAGGTTGAGAAACTTCTGATGATCTGCTGTGTTATAGTCTCTATACTTACAGGATTTTCCTTGTTGTTAAGGAAGTCTTGTAAGTAGATGTTGAACTAGGCAAATATCAGTCTGTCCAGGTAGAAGACTGTGAATAGTATCTTCTTCTATTCTGTCAGAAATTGCACAGTGTTGAATCTGTAGTAAAGCTCAAGCTGAGAGAAGAATAGCTCCAATCCCCTCTTGTGATCTATTATACCTTTTCAGTATACCTATCTTCAGGCCTGCAACGACTCGAACCTCCACGTGGTGCAGGCTGGGAACCTCGGGGCAGTCGATGGCGGGCGGCTTCCCAGGCTGCTTGTAGTCGCTGCACCGAGAGCTAATCGAGTCACCGGTCGAGCTGCTGGTGTTGCGGAGCGACGGGCCACCGGAGGTGTTGCGCAGGCACCCTGGACGCCCCTGTGAAACAGCTACAGCAGAACAGAGGACTGCGACCAAGCTTGGGAGATGAAAACCACCTGACAGACAACTACCGTGTACGCTACAGCCCGAAGCCAGCCCCACAGCTGGTGGATGTGAAGTCTAGGCGTCTGATAGGGCACCTCTGGAGTAGTCGAGAGGAGTTCTCGTCACGTCACCCTCCTAGCAGAGTCTCCAGCTAACGCGTGAGGATCTGCTAGGGGGGGAGTGGCCTTGGCACCACGGTGTTGTTAATCGAACGCGGACCACCTGTTAAAGAAGGAGAGTGGTCGTACGAGGAGATGTCGCCGCTCCAGTGCCTAAGGGCTGTGTGATAGCCAAAGTGCTGGCTTGATGGTTTTGCCTAAGGCCTTGCCACGAAGTCTCTTCGTACGATCCACAATCTGGGGCCAGGGGACTGGGTTATCCAGTGGGCCAACAGGTGCAACCGGGGCCCCACAGGCGACAGCGGACCAAGGAGAACTCCTCCCTACTTGGTTAGTGGGCTGGAAAGGTGGCCCTGCAGGTGCTGGCACAGCCTGCAGGGTCCGTAATGCCTGCGAGGCATGGTCGGCCTTCGTACGAGAGATCTGCGAAGGTAACGCGAAACAGTTAACAACTGCGAGGCGTGGCATATAATGGCAGTGACGGAGGTAGGGCCTGGGCCTACTACGAGACTGTCTATATGGCCCGAGAGGACGGATGCGCATGCTGGTTCGTATGGAGTGCAGGCTTAGGCTGCAAACAACAAGCTCAGGGAGCAAACTACAGTTGGAGCGTGGGCTCTGGGCTGGTGACCCAGCGCTCCGAAGCAGGATCCCAGGGGTGAGCACGTACGGCGGAGTGCAAGAGACCTCGGGACTGTGGGAAAGCGTGGTAGAGACCCTGTGGGGGGGTGCCAACTCTACACTATGTTCTGGCATAGTACGACTGTGGCCTTCTGTGATAAGCGCTCTACCACTCTTGTCTTTGATGATTCTGAGTCTTATTCTATTCCTATTCATTGTGGAGTTCCTCAAGGTTCTCCATTATCCCCTATTCTTTTTCTATTCTACATTTCTGAATTGCATGAGACTGTGCATACTCCCTCTTCTGGTGTATCTGCCCTGGGGTTTGCAGATGATACAAATCTGCTTGCTTTTGGTCACTCCTTGAAAAGTAACCTTCTGAAGTTAAAGAACACACACCACAAATGTCTATCCTGGGCTGCAAGACATGGAATGGTCTTCTCACCTGAGAAATATGAAATACTTCATTTTTCCAGAAGAAGATCAGACAATCTTCAGCTCAAGCTCAGACTGGGGAATGTGATTCTCAAACCAAAAGAAGAAGTGCGAGTACTTGGAGTGTACCTAGATACAAAGCTCCACTGGCACAAACACCAGAGGATTATTCTTCAAAAAGCACAGAAAGCACTCTCTTCTCTTTCTAGAACTTCCTATTCTACTTGGGGCTTTCCAGTTCACACATCACGTCTGGTGTACACTGCTATACTGAGATCTCTACTGAGCTATGCAGTGGGGATCTGGTTTAACCCTCTAAGAAAATCCTCTAATATCTCTTCTCTTGTTTCATTTCAAAACAGATGCCTAAGACTTATTGGGGGTGCCTTCAAAGCCACTCCTTCTTTTCTATTAGAGAGTGAGCTTTTTCTTCTACCTCTAGACCTATACTTTAAATTTCGCACTGCCTGTTTTCTTTCTTCTATTCAAAACTCCCCTCTCAAATACTTTCTTGACAGCATCTTTTCCACTATTTCCAGCTATGCCTCTCTCTTGAAGAAACCTTTAAAGGAATCCTCAACTATCTCTCCTAAGTGGAAATTCACTTGGTTAAGTCAAATAACTACTAACCAGGCTAGTTCAAAGAAAGAACTACAAAAGCTCTTTACTAAAGAGTGGGAAGACCAATGGGAAGAGAAGAAAAGAAGAAGCTATCCAGGCTGGCAGACTTTCTGTCAAAAGCCACACAAAAACAATCTGAAGCTCTACAAAGAGTTACAGAAAGCTGAGGCAAGTCTGCTACTGCAAATCAGGACTGGAAGAATTGGTCTGGCAAGTTTTCTTTTCAGAGCTGGAGCTCCTGACTTCCCTACCCCACTATGTGTGTGTGGCCAAGCAGAAGAAACTGCAAAACATATCACCTCTTCATGCTCTCTTTATTCAAGACAAAGACAACAAGTCTCTTTTAATCCCCAAGACTTCACCACTATTATTTCAAACCCAGAGCTACTACAGAAGTTCTTGTACTGGTTTATGTCTTTGAAAAGACTAAACCAGTTTAATCTAGCTTTCAAACTCCACTATTCCCAATCCAATACCTAGATTCTCTTCTCTTACCAGAAACTTCAAGATTCCTTTTGTTACATTCCCTAGTCACACCCTGCCTTCAGTTTTTATCTCTTCAAAGGTTTTCTGAAGGAGTTCACTATTAGCTAGAAGATCTGCATGGCTGTAAAGCTACTACCAGTGTAAGAATCAAATAAAATAAATAAAAATACCTATCTTCAATAGCTTTGGAGGTAAGGTGAGGATAGTAGTGATAGATGGTACCTGGGCTTGCACCAGAGATGTAGTCTAGACTCAGCCTGTCTGTGAAGGGGTAGAGCTGTGTGGATCTGCTATCATATTGAGCTGGTGTTCTATATGTTAGAGGCTGAAACTGTTAAAGGCCAGTCCATGTTCACACAGAATATAGATAGTCTATGTGTCTTGACCAACAAGAGCAGAGACTTAATAGATGAATAGGAAGTAGGGTAACTCTCTTACTATTGTCACTTGTAATAGGTGTTCAACCTGAAGAGCTATTCTCTCCAGCTATCTGAGTCTTCTTATATACAGAAGTCTGAGAGGGGAGTTCTCCCCAAGAGGTATCAGCTTTTCTGTGTGGCAGAGTTGGCAGAGCTTGTCACATCTCTGCCACCTCTGCCACTGGGTCAGGTGAACATTGTTCTGTGTACCTCTGTACACTCACTTAGGTCAGCTCAGCTGTTCTGGCCTGGGCCTTAACAAACTTCTCTTAAGAGAAACATCTAGCATCAAGAAGATCAGGGCTCCCAGGATAAGAGAAATAGTTTAGAGCTTACCTCTAGTGCTGGTAGAGTTGAAAAACTCTAGGAAAGCTCAGGCAGAGAGTGTGGTCTCCAGCTTGAGTTAATACAGCCAGATTTCCCTAGAGTCTGGTTGGAAAAGACTGCCCAGGAAAGCTCAGGCAGAGGGTGTGGTCTCCAGCTTGAGTTAATACAGCCAGATTTCCCTAGAGTCTAGTTGGAAAAGACTGCCCAGGAAAGTACAGTCTTGGGGAGTGGTCCCAGGATTGTGCAATTACTACTAGGAACCAGGTGATCTTTTGTGAACAACCAGATGTGCAGGTTACCTACCCTATATCTGTCAAAAAAAAGAAACCAGATTTCTCCCAGAACACTACCAGAACAACAACACCTTCTCCAACAATGCCAGCTCCCAGTTCTGCTGGTACTCAGCCTAGCTCTTCTACCCCCTATCCAGCTCTCCAGAATAACTACAATCTACTGGACTTAATTTATTTTATTTTATTTGATTCTTACACTGGTAGTAGCTTTACAGCCATGCAGATCTTCTAGCTAATAGTGAACTCCTTCAGAAAACCTTTGAAGAGATAAAAACTGAAGGCAGGGTGTGACTAGGGAATGTAACAAAAGGAATCTTGAAGTTTCTGGTAAGAGAAGAGAATCTAGGTATCAGGTTGGGAATAGTGGAGTTTGAAAGCTAGATTAAACTGGTTTAGTCTTTTCAAAGACATAAACCAGTACAAGAACTTGTGTAGTAGCTCTGGGTTTGAAATAGTAGTGGTGAAGTCTTGGGGATTAAAAGAGACTTGTTGTCTTTGTCTTGAATAAAGAGAGCATGAAGAGATGATACATTTTGCAGTTTCTTCTGCTTGGCCATACACACATAGTGGGGTAGGGAAGTCAGGAACTCCAGCTCTGAAAAGAAAACTTGCCAGACCAATTCTTCCAGTCCTGATTTGCAGTAGCAGACTTGCCTCAGCTTTCTGTAACTCTTTGTAGAGCTTCAGATTGTTTTTGTGTGGCTTTTGACAGAAAGTCTGCCAGCCTGGATAGCTTCTTCTTTTCTTCTCTTCCCATTGGTCTTCCCACTCTTTAGTAAAGAGCTTTTGTAGTTCTTTCTTTGAACTAGCCTGGTTAGTAGTTATTTGACTTAACCAAGTGAATTTCCACTTAGGAGAGATAGTTGAGGATTTCTTTAAAAGTTTCTTCAAGAGAGAGGCATAGCTGGAAATAGTGGAAAAGATACTGTCAAGAAAGTATTTGAGACAGGAGTTTTGAATAGAAGAAAGAAAACAGGCAGTGCGAAATTTAAAGTATAGGTCTAGAGGTAGAAGAAAAAGCTCACTCTCTAATAGAAAAAAAGGAGTGGCTTTGAAGGCACCCCCAATAAGTCTTAGGCATCTGTTTTGAAATGAAACAAGAAGAGATATTGGAGGATTTTCTTAGAGAGTTAAACCAGATCCCCACTGCATAGCTCAGTAGAGATCTCAGTATAGCAGTGTACACCAGACATGATGTGTGAACTGGAAAGCCCCAAGTAGAATAGGAAGTTGTAGAAAGAGAAGAGAGTGCTTTCTGTGCTTTTTGAAGAATAATCCTCTGGTGTTTGTGCCAGTGGAGCTTTGTATCTAGGTACACTCCAAGTACTCGCACTTCTTCTTTTGGTTTGAGAATCACATTCCCCAGTCTGAGCTTGAGCTGAAGATTGTCTGATCTTCTTCTGGAAAAATAAAGTACTTCATACTTCTCAGGAGAGAAGACTATTCCATGTCTTGCAGCCCATGATAGACATTTGAGGTATGTGTTCTTTAACTTCAGAAGGTTACTTTTCAAGGAGTGACCAAAAGCAAGCAGATTTGTATCATCTGTAAACTCCAGGGCAGATACACCAGAAGAGGGAGTATACACAGTCTCATGCAATTCAGAAATGTAGAATAGAAAAAGAATAGGGGATAATAGAGAACCTTGAGAAACTCCACAATGAATAGGAATTGAACAAGACTCAGAATCATCAAAGACAAGAGTGGTAGAGCGCTTATCACAGAAGGAGTAGATCCAGGAAGCTAGCCAGGCAGGTATTCCTTTTCTTTTCAGAATTTGCTGTAGTATCTTGGGGAGAACTCTGTCATAGGCTCCTGAGATATCCAGTGAGAGTAGGGATGCAACCATGCCTTCCTTCCAGACTTTTTCCACTTGGGAGGTTAGAAGGAAAAGTGCTGCTTCTGTGGATCTTCCTTTCCTAAAGTCCATCTGGATATCTGGCAATAGTCCAGCTTCTTCTGCTATCTTGCTTAGTCTGGCTGCAGCAATAGCTTCCATCAGCTTGCCTGTTGTGTTTAGCAGAGCTATAGAGCGCCAGACTTTAGCTTGATTGTAGGTTCCCTTGCCAGGTTTCCTCAAGCAGACTGTTTTTGCACTCTTAAATCTTTCAGGGAAGTACTCCAGTTTCCAGTATGTTGAAGTCAAAATAGCTAGAGCTTGGCAGAACCTAGGCCCCAGAGCTCTCAGAAATCCATTTGGCAGCTTATCTCTCCCTCCTGCTGTGAAAGGTTTCTTCTTGGCCAGAATTTGCTCCACTTCTTCACATGTTACCTCCTGGGAGAGCTGTATCTCAGAGATAGTCTGGGAGCTTTCTGAGCCTGGTTCTGGAACTAGAGCTTTTGGAAAGAACTGCTGTGAGAAGGCTTTAGTCTTTTCCTCAAAGGTTTTGGCTATTCCTTCTTGTGTTTCCAGGTCAGGAACCAGAGGAAGATCAGGAGTCTTGTTGGCTTTGGACTTTCCCCACTTTGCAAGCTTCCAGAACTTTGAAGAGCTGGCCAGCTGATGGATTTGGTGTCTGAAAGTGTTCTGTTTTCCATCTCTGACTGCCTTTTTCTTGAGCTTAGTTGCTTGCTCAAGTTCCTCTTGACTTGCTTGCCTTTTTTGCACTTTTCTTCTTACTCTTCTTTCCTCTTTAACCTTGTTTTGGATCTCTTGATTCCACCAGGGAACTGAGTGGCCAGATTGCTTCTGGAGCTGTGTGGATTTGCTTGCTATTTCTTGGAGAAAGTTGTCAAGATACTCCAAGTACTCATCCACTTCATATTTGTCTTGGAAGTGGAAGGGCAGGTGTAGCTTCTCACACTCTACTCTTGCAAGGTTTGAGTCCAGTGTTCTCCAGTTTCTTTCTGGTTTCCAGATTTTCCTTGGAGGATCCAGGTCCAGGCAGGTTAGTACAGGTCTGTGGTCAGACCCATGAAAGAACTGAAGAGCCACTTTAGAGAAAATCAGAGAGTTAGAAAGAGAAGAAGAAATAAAAGACAGATCAATAGAAGAACATGGTTTTTCAGAAAGAGATCTTGCTCTGGTAGGGGTGAAAGGTGCAATAGCTAAATCCAGATTTAAATCTTTCATTAGGTCTTGAAACTTGTCTGCAGTCTCAGAGTACAGTCTTCTTTTCTTTGACCAGTCTGGGTGGTGAAGATTTGAGTCTGTGAGAAGAATATGTTGTCCTTGTTCTTGTAAAGCATTTTGGAGTAAACAGAGAAGAGCTTCTGATGCCTCTGTGTAGTTTTCTTGACTTGATGGGCTGAAGTAGAGATTATGTACCCAAAGAGAAGTAGGAGAGTTTTCCAAGTAGATTTCAAGAGAAACAAAGTCTTTATTCCAGAAGGTAGGATGAAGAGAAGAGAGTTTCAGATTTTTATTAATAAGAAAAAGTGTTCTGCCAATCTCTGAACAGTAGAGAGGAAGAAAGGAAGAGAAAACAGTTGAAGTGCTTGTTTCTAGGTGAGGGTTTTTCCAGGGCTCTTGAAGTGCAATAATGTCCACCTCTTGGAGAGCTGAGGTTGCTAGCAGTAGCTCTTGGACTGATTGGCTTTTTTGCACATTATATTGGAGAAGTGTCAGCTTTGTGTCTTTCATGCAGACATCTCAGCATCAAAGATCTTGAAGGAGTTAGCTGGCAGCTTTCCTCCAGAGTTGGCTGATCTTGAAGAAAGAATTTGCACTTCTGGGAGTGCACCTCTGAGTTGCTCTGAGCTTCTGCTTGGCTCAGCTGTTTTATGTTTTTTCCCTCCTGGTAGAGACTGAGAGAGAGGGAAAGACATAACTGGGGGAGGTTGTAGAGCTGGAACAGAGGTAGCTGTTGGGATCTCATATTTTCCTGGGTGTGTGTTCCATACTTCTCTTGCCTTCTTGGCTGCTTCCTGGCATACTGGACAGACACTGGCCCAGGCTGGGTGAGCTCCTCTGCAGTTGCAGTATTTTGGCTTGAGAAGCTGTTCAGGAACTTGGCAGACTCTCCTTTCATGCTGGCCTCCACAGGCACCACACACAGCTTTGTTCTTGCAGAAGTGTGTTGCAGTCTGTACTGTGCCATCCTAACCAAGTATAGGATTAAGGGTGAGATGTGGAAGACAGGTTGGTTCTCGCAGGAGAGGAGTGTCAAGGAGTGTGAAGGGGTTTGGTGGAACATAGTGGTGGTGACACCTGATCAATAGCTTCATACAAAAGGATTGTATTGAAGTAGATCTAGTTGTCTGGATCACAACATGAGTTGAAGACAATTGTTCTATAAGGGAACTATCACCAGACTATATAGTGCTGGCCGGTCAAGACAATCAAGATTGTCTTGACAGTCTTGACATCAAGATGGGTGAGATTGTCTTGACAGTCCCACCATGTTATGCACCCTGTGTCAAGACAGGTGAGATCGTCTTGACAGTCCCACCATGTTATGCACTCTACGTCAAGACAGGTGAGATTGTCTTGATGCTTCATGCATGCTGTGTCAAGACTGGTGAGGCTTTCTTGATACTTCCTGCATCCTGTATCAAGACTGGTGAGATTATCTTGATGCTTCATGCATACTGCTTCAAGCCACCCATGTGTGTCTTGACAGTCATGTGACCCCTTGTTGGTTGGTCACTTAACTTCCATAGTGTCCTCTTGCCTGGCCTGTGGCCTGATTGCCTATAAATAAGTGTCTCCTGTCCCAGGGGTTATAACACTACCCTCCTCTTCTTCATTCATTGTCCTGATGAATTCTTGAGTATGTCTGCAAAATCATATGCCTCTGCTTACCAAAAACAACTGGCAGCCCAGATCTGTGATCATAACTTTATGTCACTTGCTCTGTGTGACTTCTGTGTTTTGAACCACAAGCCCTGCTTCCGAATATCTGATAATAACAATAAGTTGAAGTGCGCTGAGTGTACTTGTTGTGGGAAGTCCTGTGTGTCACTTTCTTGGGAGTCACTGAACATGACCTGAGATAACCTTTGCAAGGATTTGGCTGTTGACAAGGCCAAGCAGGATGCTCTTGTTAAGCAGCTTGCTGAGCTGCAGGCTTGTGTGTCCCAAAAGTGGAAAGTTCTTGAAGGTGCTGAGGGTTAAGCAAAGAAGAAGCTCCAGTGTCTTGTTGCTGAAATGGAAGTGGATGGTGAAGACTTGTCAGCAACAGTTATTGACATGTCTGCGCTGCAGGCTGAGCTGTTCAGTCCTGCTCCTGCCAGAACTGCTGCAGGAGGAGCTGGCAGTTCATGAGGTTTCTGAGTGGTTCGCAGGTATTTTCCGAGTCTGGGTAGTTTTTCCACTTGACAAGGTATCACTGACTTTTTTTCTTCAAGATCTGTTTGACCTTGAATTCCTGTTCTTCCTCTGGTTGGTAATGAAATGTTTCCTGCAAGGGTGTGCTCTGGTCAGCTAATTTGATCATTGAGATGTGAAAGTTTGGGTGTACCTAAGTGTCTCTTGGTAGTCGCAGTCTGACATTGACTGGTCCAGTTCTTTCTTTGATTGAAAATAGTCTGACCTTGACATAGTCCAGTTTCTTTGTTCTTGGTTTCTTGACTTTCCAATTTTTTGTGAGGAGGTAGACTTTATCCCCCTTCTTCAGCTGAGGTGCTATTTTCGATTTTTTGTCTATTTGGTGTTGCATCTTATCTGAGGTCTCTTGAAGGTAATACCTCATCATCATGTGTGTTTGTCGTAGGAGCTTGTCATGTTGGAGTGCTTTCTCCGTGTTTGGTGAAGCTCTGCTTGGTATTCCAATATTCGCATGTTGTCCAAAATTGGCAAAGAATAGTGATTCCTTTGTTGAGTCTGATCTGTGCTGGTTGATTGCCAGCTGTACCACCAGTAATAACTGTACCCAATTACTGTGGGTCTGGTTAATGTAATACTGTAAGTAAGTCTCCAGAACTTGGTTTGGTTGCTCTGTCTGGCTGTCAGTTCATGGGTGATAGGCTGTAGACATTTTGGGTTTTGTTCCTATGGCTGCACTGATTGTCTTCCAGTAGTTGGACACGAAGAGTTTGTCTCTGTCTGTAATGATTGTGATTGGAACTCCGTGGTCTCTGACCAATCTGTCCAGTAAGAGGTGTCCCAACTGTTCTGCTGTGTGGGTCTCCTTAAATAGTACTGCTATTAGATATTTTTTGAATCTGTCCACTATCACTATAATCAAGTTCTAGATGATTCCTGTGACTGGGTCTTTGGACTTGGGTAACTTTGTGATGAAGTCTATTGACACATCTTCTCACAGGCCTCTCAGTATTGTGTTTGGGCGTCCTTCTCCATATGGCTTATGTCTTCTGTGTTTGTTTTTCTGGTACAGTAGATATTTGCTGATGTAGCTTGTGACATGTTATCAGAGGTTGATGACATTGTTCCCTACCTGTTGGATAAGGTCTGTGGTCTTAGTGATTCCTGGGTGACTATGTGCTGGGTTGTTGTGGTAGTTTCTTATTAATTCTTCAGTGTCTTCTGCTGTGAGCTTGTTGATCTGTGGTCAAGGCACCAGGTTTCCTCACTGGTGCTACTGTAAGATTATTCCTTGGTGTTTATCATCTTCTATATAGTTTTTTTGTTGGCTTAGTGTGTCTGCTCTCCTTTTGTCTTGTCCAGGGGTTTACAAGATCTTGAACTTATATTGCCCTAGGAGTTCAGCCTATCTGACTTGCTGTCTGTTCAGCTTCTTGGTTGTCACGAACATTGTCAGATTCTTGTGGTCTGTGAGAACAGTGAGTTCAGAATTGCTTTCCGCGTACACTCTCCAGTGTTTGAGTGTGTTAACAACTGCCAGTAGCTCTTTGTTGTGGATATCATAGTTTCACTCTGCTTGTGTTATTTTTCGTAAGTAGTAGGCAACTGGATGCCACTTGCCATCTGCCTGTTGGCATAGATATACTCCTACTACCTGATCTGAAGTGTCTGTCTTGATTTATGTTGGTTGGCCTGTCTTGAAGTTGAGGAGAACTGGTTTCTTAGCGCAAGTGTCATTGAGCTGCTGGAATGCTTTTTGTTGTCTCTCTGTCCACCAGTACTCTATATCCTTCTTTGTGAGTTCTGTCAGTGGTGTTGCTATCTGTGAGTAGTTCTTGATAAACTGTCAGTTGAAGTTGGCAAATCCTAGGAAGGCTTGTACTTCCTTAACTGATATCAGTGTTGGCTATTGCTGAATCACTTTGATTTTCTCAGAGTCAATCTTAATCTCTTCTATTCCTATGATGTATCTGAGGAATTTAACTTCTGGTTTGTTGAACTCACATTTCTTTAGGTTGAGCTTGAGCCCTACCTTTTATAGGCATCATAGAATATCCTTCACATGTTTGGTATGTTCCTGTTGTGTGTTCAAGTAGACAAGAATGTTGTCTAAGTAGACAATAGCTGTTTAGTCCAGGTGTGCTCTGATAATGTTGTTGATCAATGCTTGACATGTTGCTGGTGTGTTTGTGAGTCTGAATAGCATAACCAGATACTTGTAGTGTCTGTATCAGGTTCTGAAGACTGTTTTCCATTCTTCTCCTTCTTTCATGCGTATCAGGTTGTATCAAAAAACTCTTCCCAGAACCACGTTCTTCAAGGACCATCAATTTTGACAAACACCACAATTTGTCATATGTTCTGGAAAACAGCCGAGTTCCTCTCTGAAACCACCCAAACCTTAAGGTGAAAACCCATCACCTTTGAGAATCACACCTGTTTGTCAAAAGTTGTGATCTTGAATCCACGATCTTCTTCAACAACCAGCAATCTACCCACAACCAGAGAGAGAGTCTCAGAATAAGAGGAATGGTTAGAGTCTGACTGACTCTGGAGCTAGCAGAGTCTTTGGCTCAAGGAAAGTCTAGATAGGGGGTCTGGTCCCTAGTCTAGGTTAATACTTCTAACTTTGCCCAGAGCTTAGTTGGAAAAAGCTGCCCAGGAAAGTCTAGTCTTGGGGATTGGTCCCAGGACTAGATTATTACTGCTGGGAAACCAGGTGACTCTTCTTTCTGGCAGTACTCTGCAGACAGGAAACACCCAACCAGTGCCAAACAATCTCTAACATGGCTCCCAAGAAGAAAAAAGCCACCTTTTCAGAAAGTAACACCAGAGCTACACCAGCTATACTCTCCCAACCAGCTCCCAGTCTGGCTAGCACCCAGTCCAGCTCTCCTACCCCCCAACCAGCTCCCCAGAGTGACTACAAACTAGTAGACTCCTGGATCAAAACTCAACCAGTCCCAGAATCCATTCTGAAAAGCTGGGAAAATATCAAAAAGAACTCCTTCCCTACAGAAGCCCAGTCTAGCTCCACTGGCCTCACCAACAGAATCTTCCAGGAGCTGGAGAATATCAACAAGCGGCTGGACAAACAAGAAGCCAAGCCATCATATGCCCAGGCTGTCCAAAAATCTATTCCAGCACAAATCCCTCTACCTGCAAGAATTCTCACAGAAGTTCTTGTACATCCTGGTATCCAGCCACCTGACATGGCTAATAGAACTCACATCCAGCTTTTCCAGGCTCTTCAAGACAGACTACCCAGCCCCTACAACAAGCAGGTCAGAGCAGTAAGGAAACTTCCTTCAGGGGATATTCTTATTAACACAGAAAGCCAAGAGACTAAAGTCTTCCTAGAGAAAAACCCTGCCTGGGTATCAGCTATCTTCACAAAGAAAGCAACCATCCAGCCCAAGAGATTTCCAGTTCTGATCCATGGAGTCAGAACAGAAGATATCCAACCTGAAGACCTGGAGAAAACCCGCCAGATAATCCAGAACAGCAACCCATCTCTGAGCAAGCAAATCACCATCCTGAGAGCCTACTGGTCTAAGAAGGCTATAGCTCAAAAGAAGCCAGTTACCTCTCTCCACCTGGATCTGGCTACCCCTGAACAAGCCAATCTTTTGATTGAGAGTGGGCTAGTGCTGGGGCACAGGATGCATGAAGCAGAACCTTTTCTGGCAGACACAGTTATTGCACAATGTTTCAAGTGCTTTGGCTATGGGCACCAAGCACACTTCTGCAAGAACAAAGCTGTGTGTGGTGCCTGTGGAGGCCAGCATGAAAGAAGAGCCTGCCAAGTTCCTGAACAGCTTCTCAAGCCAAAATGCTGCAACTGCAGAGGAGCTCACCCAGCCTGGGCCAGTGTCTGTCCAGTACGCCAGGAAGCAGCCAAGAAGGCAAGAGAAGCATGGAACACACGCCCAGGAAAATATGAGATCCCAACAGCTACCTCTGTTCCAGCTCTACAACCCCCCCCAGTTATATCTTTCCCTCTCTCTCAGTCTCTACCAGGGGGGAAAAAATGTAAAACAGCTGAGCCAAGCAGAAGCTCAGAGAGACTCAGAGGTGCACTCCCAGAAGTGCAAATTCTTTCTTCAAGATCAGCCAACTCTGGAGGAAAGCTACCAGCTAACTCCTTCAAGATCTTTGATGCTGAGATGTCTGCATGAAAGACACAAAGCTGACACTTCTCCAGTATAATGTGCAAAAAAGCCAATCAGTCCAAGAGCTACTGCTAGCAACCTCAGCTCTCCAAGAGGTGGACATTATTGCACTTCAAGAGCCCTGGAAAAACCCTCACCTAGAAACAAGCACTTCAACTGTTTTCTCTTCCTTTCTTCCTCTCTACTGTTCAGAGATTGGCAGAACACTTTTTCTTATTAATAAAAATCTGAAACTCTCTTCTCTTCATCCTACCTTCTGGAATAAAGACTTTGTTTCTCTTGAAATCTACTTGGAAAACTCTTCTACTTCTCTTTGGGTACATAATCTATACTTCACCCCATCAAGTCAAGAAAACTACACAGAGGCATCAGAAGCTCTTCTCTGTTTACTCCAAAATGCTTTACAAGAACAAGGACAACATATTCTTCTCACAGACTCAAATCTTCACCACCCAGACTGGTCAAAGAAAAGAAGACTGTACTCTGAGACTGCAAACAAGTTTCAAGACCTAATGAAAGATTTAAATCTGGATTTAGCTATTGCACCTTTCACCCCTACCAGAGCAAGATCTCTTTCTGAAAAACCATGTTCTTCTATTGATCTGTCTTTTATTTCTTCTTCTCTTTCTAACTCTCTGATTTTCTCTAAAGTGGCTCTTCAGTTCTTTCATGGGTCTGACCACAGACCTGTACTAACCTGCCTGGACCTGGATCCTCCAAGGAAAATCTGGAAACCAGAAAGAAACTGGAGAACACTGGACTCAAACCTTGCAAGAGTAGAGTGTGAGAAGCTACACCTGCCCTTCCACTTCCAAGACAAATATGAAGTGGATGAGTACTTGGAGTATCTTGACAACTTTCTCCAAGAAATAGCAAGCAAATCCACACAGCTCCAGAAGCAATCTGGCCACTCAGTTCCCTGGTGGAATCAAGAGATCCAAAACAAGGTTAAAGAGGAAAGAAGAGTAAGAAGAAAAGTGCAAAAAAGGCAAGCAAGTCAAGAGGAACTTGAGCAAGCAACTAAGCTCAAGAAAAAGGCAGTCAGAGATGGAAAACAGAACACTTTCAGACACCAAATCCATCAGCTGGCCAGCTCTTCAAAGTTCTGGAAGCTTGCAAAGTGGGGAAAGTCCAAAGCCAACAAGACTCCTGATCTTCCTCTGGTTCCTGACCTGGAAACACAAGAAGGAATAGCCAAAACCTTTGAGGAAAAAACTAAAGCCTTCTCACTGGATATCTCAGAAGCCTATGACAGAGTTCTCCCCAAGATACTACAGCAAATTCTGAAAAGAAAAGGAATACCTGCCTGGCTAGCTTCCTGGATCTACTCCTTCTGTGATAAGCACTCTACCACTCTTGTCTTTGATGATTCTGAGTGTTATTCTATTCCTATTCATTGTGGAGTTCCTCAAGGTTCTCCATTATCCCCTATTCTTTTTCTATTCTACATTTCTGAATTGCATGAGACTGTGCATACTCTCTCTTCTGGTGTATCTGCCCTGGGGTTTGCAGATGATACAAATCTGCTTGCTTTTGGTCACTCCTTGAAAAGTAACCTTCTGAAGTTAAAGAACACACACCACAAATGTCTATCCTGGGCTGCAAGACATGGAATGGTCTTCTCACCTGAGAAATATGAAATACTTCATTTTTCCAGAAGAAGATCAGACAATCTTCAGCTCAAGCTCAGACTGGGGAATGTGATTCTCAAACCAAAAGAAGAAGTGTGAGTACTTGGAGTGTACCTAGATGCAAAGCTCCACTGGCACAAACACCAGAGGATTATTCTTCAAAAAGCACAGAAAGCACTCTCTTCTTTTTCTAGAACTTCCTATTCTACTTGGGGCTTTCCAGTTCACACATCACGTCTGGTGTACACTGCTATACTGAGATCTCTACTGAGCTATGCAGTGGGGATCTGGTTTAACCCTCTAAGAAAATCCTCCAATATCTCTTCTCTTGTTTCATTTCAAAACAGATGCCTAAGACTTATTGGGGGTGCCTTCAAAGCCACTCCTTCTTTTCTCTTAGAGAGTGAGCTTTTTCTTCTACCTCTAGACCTATACTTTAAATTTCGCACTGCCTGTTTTCTTTCTTCTATTCAAAACTCCTGTCTCAAATACTTTCTTGACAGTATCTTTTCCACTATTTCCAGCTATGCCTCTCTCTTGAAGAAACCTTTAAAGAAATCCTCAACTATCTCTCCTAAGTGGAAATTCACTTGGTTAAGTCAAATAACTACTAACCAGGCTAGTTCAAAGAAAGAACTACAAAAGCTCTTTACTAAAGAGTGGGAAGACCAATGGGAAGAGAAGAAAAGAAGAAGCTATCCAGGCTGGCAGACTTTCTGTCAAAAGCCACACAAAAACAATCTGAAGCTCTACAAAGAGTTACAGAAAGCTGAGGCAAGTCTGCTACTGCAAATCAGGACTGGAAGAATTGGTCTGGCAAGTTTTCTTTTCAGAGCTGGAGTTCCTGACTTCCCTACCCCACTATGTGTGTGTGGCCAAGCAGAAGAAACTGCAAAACATATCACCTCTTCATGCTCTCTTTATTCAAGACAAAGACAACAAGTCTCTTTTAATCCCCAAGACTTCACCACTATTATTTCAAACCCAGAGCTACTACAGAAGTTCTTGTACTGGTTTATGTCTTTGAAAAGACTAAACCAGTTTAATCTAGCTTTCAAACTCCACTATTCCCAATCCAATACCTAGATTCTCTTCTCTTACCAGAAACTTCAAGATTCCTTTTGTTACATTCCCTAGTCACACCCTGCCTTCAGTTTTTATCCCTTCAAAGGTTTTCTGAAGGAGTTCACTATTAGCTAGAAGATCTGCATGGCTGTAAAGCTACTACCAGTGTAAGAATCAAATAAAAAAAAATAAAAATAAAAATAAAAATTCATCCAGTTTGTTGTCTGTGCCCATGGCTTACCCAGGAGTATTGTCTCAGACAGAGGAGGTCAGTTTGTCAGCTTATTCTGGAAAGTACTCTGTGCCTATCTTGACATCATGCTATGACTATCCTCAGGACACCACCCAGAGATAGATAGTCAGACAGAATAAGAGAATCCAGAGCTTGAACACTACCTGAGATCCTATGTCAACTATCTCCAAGATGACTAGGTCTAATAGCTTCCTCTGGCAGAGTTCACGCAGAACAACTCCCAGTCTGATTCCTCTGGCATGTCACTGTTCTTTGCTAACAAAGAGTTCTATCCACAGCTTAGCATCACACCCATGAGTAAAGCCTGCAACCAAGATGCTATGGAAATCTCTGGAGAAATGACGTAGATTCTGGAACAGTTGCAAGCTGAACTCCGACTATCCCAGAAAGCTCAAGCTCACACCACCAATTTGCATCAAGTCCTGTCACTGTCCTATCAAACTGGAGACCTTGTTTGGCTGAATACCAAGAACATCAGGATACGCCACCCATGCAAAAAGCTTGATGACAAGTGGATTAGACTATTCAAGGTGTTGAAGACAGTTGGAAGCTATACCTGCTATCTGGAGCTTCCACACACTCTCAAGATCTACCCTGTCTTTCATGTTTGTCTTCTACATCTGACACCTGCTAATCCTATCCCTGGCCAATCAAATGAACACCCTGGCCCTGTCATTAGTCAAGACACAGATGAAGAGTTCCAGGTTGAAGAAATCCTTGACTCCAAGCCAGCAATATCTTGACAGAAGTTCAAGTAGCTGGTCAAATAGTCTGGATAGCCAATTGAAGATACCACTGAAAAGTCTATTGAGCATCTTGACAACACCAAAGACACTATCTACAACTTCTATAAGAAATACCCAAGGAAACCACAGCCACAGAACTACACCCACAAGTGGCCTGAGGCTCACAGGAGTTCACCATGTGAAGGAGGGGGGTAATGTCACAGTTCTGGCCCAGTTGCATATCTGGCACAAGTCACGCACCTTGCCGGGAAGTCCCATCTGCACTGTTACCTGCTTCCTCTGCTGTTGCCTGATCCTCTGCCTATAAGAACTTCTCCTGCTTCCCCAGCTTCTTCTCTTCTTCTTTTCTCTTTTTCTTTCTTCCTTGTCTTTTGTCTTGTGCATCAATCCAAGTCTCAAGTCTCAAGCCAAGTCAGGTCAAGATTACTGGATCAGTTAGGCTTGAGTCCTGCTCTGCTATTGCCTTGTCACAATTACCTCCCAGAGCTTAGCTAGTGTGATGTTGGGGTTTCTCTCCAGCAGCTCTGGGTAGCAGTAGTCCTGTATGTCTGCCAAGTCTGTGGGCAGGGAATCTGGAAAAAAAGTCTCTAGTGTGGTGGTCTTCTCTCTGGCTTCAGTCTGGGGCTCTCCTGTTAGTGGGTCTTGGAGAGGGGGAAACTGGGAGGGCTCTGGAAGTTTTGATGCCTGCTGGCTCCACTTGGCTAGCTGCCAGAGACTCACTGGTTTACTGACAGTGTTGTGGACTGCCTTCCAGAACTCAGTGGTGGTAGCTCTTCTAATGTAGTGTGTCTTGGTTTGTTCTTTCTGTCAGTTTTATTTTTATTTTTATTTTATTCTTACTCTGATTTGGCTGGTGAGCCATGCAGAACTTCTAGATATATACTTGTTTTCTCAGAAAACCTTTAAAGAAATAAAAACTGAGACTTGGGTAAGACTAGGGAAATATCTGAAAGAATATGTAGTGTCTGAAAAGAATAGAAATCACAGAGATAGAAAACTTTCTGGGAAGAGTTTGTGTGCTAAGTTTAACTGGTCTAGTCTTTTCAAAGACATAAACCAGATCTTTCTGTCAGTAGTCCACCCAGTCCCACTTTGTGTGTGTAGAGTGCCAGTGTCTCTGTACTGCCTTGGCAGATCTCAGAGTCTTGCAGTATTCTTGGTTCCACCTGGGGCATGCCCACTGTGACAGTTCAGCCCACAGGGTGGCATCTTCCACTACCTGTTGCACTACTTTAGTCAGTAGCTCTGCTGCAGTGTCCAGGTCCAAGCTGGAGTGGAGCTGGGGCCAGTCTGTCATCAAGATTTTTTGATTTGATTTGATTCTTACACTGATTCGGCTGTTAAGCTATGCAGAACTTCTTGAAGGATTTTTGTCTCTGGTAGACTTGACTTGGAGACCTCACATATTTACTGTACACCCTGTGGTTTGTAGTGTACGTACTGTGGGAAAACCCCAAACCCTGTAGGGAAATAGGAAAACCACAGTAATAAGGGTTTTGTGGATCTTGACAGATATTGGGTGAGCTATTTCTTGAGAGTTTTTATACATCTTGTGAGGAGTACATCTTAGACAAGTTCTATAAATCTCAGGGGTTTTTGTGGCAGAATGTGGGGTGGGTCAGATTTGAACTGACAACTAGTTTAGTCAGGTTCTCCAGGCCTGACACCACTAGTTCCGGGTCATGGGTGCTACGTAGTGGGAAACTCTCACCAGCTTCCCACTACACTATGCCACCCCCTGTCATCAAGATAGTATTGTGAAAAGTGACACAGAGTTTCTCTGGGTCTGTGTGGGTCTATACCCAGTATTGTTGTGGGGGGTCAGTGACAGTTGAAAGGTTGAGGTGTGTGAGAATTGGCTGGTGGTCTGAAGACTACTCTAGATACTCTGCCACCCTGCAGGCTGTGACCTGGGGGGTGATTGCCACTGATACAAACATAAGGTTGATTGTGCTCTCCAGGTTTCTGGTCCACCAAGTGATTGTACCTGGAGGGAGGGCAAGTTGCAGGCTGGTGGTGGTGGCTGTCACAGTTCTGGCCCAGTTGCATATCTGGCACAAGTCACACATCTTGCTGGGAAGTTCTATCTGCACTGTTGCCTGTTTGCTCTGCTGTATCTCCTGCCTATAAGAACTTCTCCTGCTCCCCCAGCTTCTTCTCTTCTTCTTTTCTCTTTTCCTTCCTTGTCTTTTGTCTTGTACATCAATCCAAGTCTCAAGTCTCAAGCCAAGTCAGGTCAAGGTTACTGAATCAGTTAGACTCAAGTTCTGCTCTGCTATTACCTTGTCATACTATGAAAAACCTACCCAACCATAACACACTTCACCAAGCCATGTTCATGTTCTTGTCATGTCTCAACAACCAGACCAAGCCATACCAGTTGCTGGAAATAACAAGTTCCTTTACAACATGTTTGCAGAGTTCATGTGAATTCAAGCTACTAACACTACTCCCAAGTCCAAGTCTGAACACACTGCTAACCCAGAGATCTTCAGTGGTGATGGCAGAAACACAGAAATCACACATGAGAAGCTTGAGAGCTTCATCATGTCACTGTCACTCAAGATAACACTCAACACTGACCAGTACCCCACAGAAACATCATGGATTACATATGTTTTTTCACGCACGACTGGCACTGCACAGTCCTACATCTCAGCTAAGATCACAGCTGGCCAGTACATTGACTGGCACAATATTGTCCAAGATCTCCAGAACACCTTCTCTGACCCAGACCCAGAGTTCCTAGCTCAGAGAAAGCTTATCTCCTTGTGTCAGGCCAACTGTTCCTTTGCTGAGTTCTTCACAGAGTTCAATCAGTATGCTCCACACACAGACTCAACAACAAGGTCTTGAAGTGCTATCTTTGATGCACTGTCTCTGAAGAGCTTGCCAAGCAGCTTATCAACATCAACCTCAAGAACATCAGCTATCAGAAGCTTGTTGAGGAATGCCAGCTGCAGGACAACTAGTTGTGTGCCACTTCTGCCAACTCTTGCTGCCCACGTCAAGCACCTCCCACCCAAGCCTCAGTTCTACAGTCAGGAGCTTCAGTTCTGCATCCAGGGTTCATCAAGCCAGTCTTCACACCACAGCCACCAAGTCCTACCATAGATCTCAGCTGCTCTAAGCTGACACCAGAAGAGTGAGAACATCACTGAAGCAAAGACCTCTGCTTCTACTGTGGGAACCAAGGTCATGTCTCAACTTTCTGTCCAGTGAAAAGTATACCTGTTGTTGCCACCACCACAACCACCACCAAGTCTGCCACTGTTGAGACTACTCCAGAGTCAGAAAACAAGTAGTCCTTGATTATTGTCACACTCAAGAGTATGAAAAGAATCTCCATGTTGGCTATCTGTCTCCAGACCAGTAATTGGACAGTAAGTGCTTGTTTCTTCCTTGTATCCTAGATGGGAAATTCAAGTGCAATGTCTTTATTGACTCTGGCTGTTCAGTATTTGGCTGCATTGATGCTTCCTTTGTGTAATCTCTTCACCAAGAACCTCTCCCCTACTCACGTACATTATGATTGTTTGATGGCAAGATATCACAAACCACACATCTTGCCAAGACAATCATGACCACAGCACATGGTGTGCACCAGGAGAAAGTCTCTCTTTTTGTGTCTCCTGGTCTTCACTATGATGTGATTCTGGGGATGCTATAGCTCCAGAAGCACAGGCCACACATTGATTAGACAAACACCTCAATCATGTTCAAGTCAGATCACTGCTGATCTGCATGCCTCAAGTCAAATAATAGCTATCCAATCTCTTCAGATCTTGAAGCCAAGATGTCTGCTGGAAAGCCTCAGGATCCCAAGCCTCTTTCTGCCACGCCAATCCCTATCAATACTGCCATATTTTCTCTCCTTACTGCCAAGCCAGATCACCAGGTGTTTAGTGTTTCTCTGAGAGATATTGAGCAGGTGTTGAAGCCAAAGAAGTGTGTAGATCCTGCCACACTTCTCCCTGCTTAGTACCACAAGTTCCTGGACATCTTCAGCAAGGATAACGCTGACAAGCTTCCTCCTCTACACCCAGGAGTTGACCACAAGATCAAGATAGAACCAGGAACCCAGGCACCCTCTGGACCTCTGTACAGTATGAGCAGAGAAGAACTTGAAGTTCTCAAGAAGTACCTGACAGAGAACCTGAACAAGAGCTTTATTCAAGTATCTTCATCACCTGCTGCTGCACCAGTCCTTTTTGTCAAGAAGCCAGAAGGTGGATTGCATTTCTGTGTAGACTACAGAGCACTCAACACTATCACCATCAAGAACTGTTACCCCCTACCACTGATCTGGGAGATGTTAGACCAGCTTTGCAAAGCTGTGTGGTACACCAAGCTTGATATTGTTGGTGTCTTCAACTGTATCCAGATGAAGGAAGGTGAAGAATGGAAGACTGTGTTCCACACACACTCAGACCTCTACAAATACCTTGTTATACCCTTTGGTCTTGCCAATACTCCAAGCACATTCCAGAACTACATCAATGATATTTTGGGACCTGACATCCTTGATGTCTTTGGCACTGCCTATGTGGATGATATCCTTATCTACAGTCAGACACTCAAGGAACACCAGAAGTATGTCAAGCTTGTTCTCAGTCGACTACAAGATGCAAGCCTGCAAGTTGACATCTCCAAGTACAACTTTGAAGTGTATCAAGTCAAGTACCTTGGCCTTATTATTCAGTCTGTCACTGAAGATGGCTGACCCAGATCTGTGAGCATGGACCCAGCCAAGACCAACACTATCAAGGAGTAGAATCCTCCTGCCAGTGTCAAGGAAGTGCAGAGCTTTATTGCCTTTGCAAACTTCTACCACTGGTTCATCAAAGACTTTGCCAAGCTTACATCTCTACTCACAGCTCTGATTAAGAAGAATGTTGCCTTCAAGTGGGAAACCCCAGAGCAGCACTTGTTTGAAAGTATCAAGAAGATGTTCAGCACTGCACCCATCCTGCAGCACTTTGATCCAGAGAAGGAGTGTGTTGTTGAGACTGACACTTCTGACTACATCTCTGGTGCTGTCCTGTCACAGCCAGACCATGAAGAAGTTCTACACCCTGTTGCCTTCTTGTCACACCACCACCTGCCAGCAGAATGCAACTACAAGATCTACAACAAAGAGTTGCTGGCAATTGTCTGTGTCTTTGAAGAATGGCAAGCAGAGCTTGAAGGATCTCCAGAACCTGTCAAGGTGATCTCTGATCACAAGAACTTGGAGTACTTCATGTTGTCAAAGCACCTTTCCTGCTGTCAAGCTTGTTGGAGCAAGTTCTTGTCACACTTTAATTTCAAGATCAGCTACTGTCCAGGCAGTCAGTGCAAGGCTGACACTCTCACTTGATGTTCCCAAGACCTCCTGTCAGACAGTGATCTCTGTCAAGACTTCATGGAGTAAGTCATCCTCAAGCCCAAGAATCTTACATATTCAGAGGTTCAAGTCAAGCCCATCCAGATCCTGAGACATTCAGAAACTGTACCAGTTAACACTGAACCTGATGCTACACCTCTTTCAGACATTATCCAAGCTACCTATAACAACCTTGCTGAAGGTGATCCAGTGGTAACAGTGTCACAGATGCTAAGGGATAGTGTCAGGCACAGACAAGAAGTGTCTCTCTCAGACTGCAGCTTGGAAAATGACTATCTCTTCTACAAGAATTGACTCTGGATCCCTGAGAACAATAAGCTACACCTACACCTGTTCCAAGAAGTCCATGACCAAGCAATAGCTGGCCACACTAGGATTACTAAGACCCACAATCTTCTGCTTGTTAGTACTATTAGCCAAAGATAGTGAATATCATACAGCAGTACATCAGGAATTATCATGTCTGCTCTTGAGCAAAGCCTGCCTGTGATTGCCAAGAAGAGCTGCTGTCTCTTCCTGTGCCTCAGCAATGTTGGCAGGATCTGGCTATGGATTTCATTACTGACTTGCCCAAGTCAAGAGATGCCTGCTTCCCTGGTGCTAAGCACATCTGGGTTATCACTGATTGTCTCACCAAAGAACACCACTTTGTGCCATGTGCTGAGATAACAACCTTGCATCTTGTCTGGATGTTCATCCAGTTTGTTGTCTGTATCTATAGCTTGCCCAGGAGTATTGTCTCAGACAGAGGAGGTCAGTTTGTCAGCTTATTCTGGAAAGTACTCTGTGCCCATCTTGATGTCATGCTACAACTATCCTCAGTACACCACCCAGAGACAGATAGTCAGACAGAACAAGAGAATCAGGAGCTTGAACACTACCTGAGATCCTATGTCAACTATCTCCAAGATGACTGGGTCCAATAGCTTCCTCTGGCAGAGTTCACACAGAACAACTCCCAGTCTGATTCCTCTGGCATATCACTATTCTTTGCTAACAAAGAGTTCCATCCACAGCTCAGCATCACACCCACAAGTGAAGCCTGCAACCAAGATGCTATAGAAATCTCTGGAGAAATAACACAGATTCTGGAACAGTTGCAAGCTGAACTCTGACTATCCCAGGAAGCTCAAGCTCACACTGCTAATTTGCATCAAGTCCTGTCACTGTCCTATCAAACTGGAGACTTTGTTTAGCTGAATACCAAGAACATCAGGACACACCACCCATGCAAAAAGCTTGACAACAAGTGGATTGGACTATTCAAGGTGTTGAAGATAGTCAGAAACCATGCTTGCCATCTGGAGCTTCCACACACTCTCAAGATCCACCCTGTCTTTCATGTTTCCCTTCTACGTCTGGCACCTGCTAATCCTATCCCTGGCCAATTAAATGAACATCCTGGCCCTGTCATTGGTTAAGACACAGATGAAGAGTTCCAGGTTGAAGAAATCCTTGACTCCAAGCCAGCAATGTCTTGACAGAAGTTCAAGTACCTAGTCAAATAGTCTGGATAGCCAATTGAAGATGCCACTGAAAAGTCTATTGAGCATCTTGACAATGCCAAAAACACTATCTACAACTTCCATGAGAAATACCCAAGGAAACCACAGCCACAGAACTACACCCACAAGCAGCCTGAGGCTCACAGAAGTTTGCCATGTGAAGGAGGGGGGTAATGTCACAGTTCTGGCCCAGTTGCATATCTGGCACAAGTCACACACCTTGCCAGGAAGTTCTATCTGCACTGTTGCCTGTTTGCTCCACTGTATCCCCTGCCTATAAGAACTTCTCCTGCTCTCCTAGCTTCTTCTCTTCTTCTTTTCTTCTTTCCTTCCTTGTCTTTTGTCTTGTACATCAATCCAAGTCTCAAGTCTCAAGCCAAGTCAGGTCAAGGTTACTGAATCAGTTAGGCTCGAGTTCTGCTCTGCTATTGCCTTGTCATAGTGGCTGTGTCAAGTAGGCTGTCTGCTGCTGTGTGTTGTGTGAGGCACTACTGGTCTCCCCAGCTTGGATAGTGTAGATTAAAGTTTTCAGCTACAACATAGTGGACACTGGGGGCTGCCCGGAGTCTTGCTGTCAACTTGTTGATGACTGGTGTCTCCAGAGTGGTTTGGTGCTGTGGTGAGAGGCCATAGATGTTGTGGATGTGGATCAGGGCTGGCTGACTTCCACACATAGTTCAGATCACAAGTGTCATGATGTTGGGATTTCCTGCACTATCAATCTCCCAGCTGTCTGGGTGTATAGCCTTATTGATGTAGAAGCAGACATGGGTATACTCTGTAGGGGTGAAAGCTAGATAAAAACAGCTCTCTGATAGGTTGTACAAGGTTTGCCTGTGAGGGTTCTGCGAGAGCTCTTGTACTGCGACAACATCCAGCTCCTTGCTGGTGGGTTCCCAGAGCAGCAGTGCTATTGTGCTGTTCTTCTTCTTGCAGATGTTGTACTGTGTTGCAGTCTGTACTGTACTGTCCTATCTGAGTATAGGATTAGGGCGAGAGGTGGAAGGTGGGTTGGTTCTCGCAGGAGAGGAGTGTCAAGAAGTGTGAAGGGGTTTGGTGGAACGTGGTAGTGGTGGTGACACCTGATCAACAGCTTCGTACAAAAGGATTGTATTGAAGTAGATCTAGTTGTCTGGATCACAACATGAGTTGAAGACGATTGTTCCATAAGGGAACTATCACCAGACTATATAGTGCTGGCTGGTCAAGACAATCAAGATTGTCTTGACAGTCTTGATGTCAAGACAGGTGAGATTGTCTTGACAGTCCCACCATGTTATACACCCTGTGTCAAGACAGGTGAGATTGTCTTGACAGTCCCACCATGTTATACATCCTGTGTCAAGACAGGTGAGACTGTCTTGATGCTTCATGCATACTGCATCAAGACTGGTGAGGCTGTCTTGATGCTTCCTGCATCCTGCATCAAGACTGGTGAGATTGTCTTGATGCTTCATACATACTGCGTCAAGCTGCCTGTGTGTCTCAACAGTCACGTGACCCCTTGTTGGTTGGTCACTTGACTTCCATGGTGTCCTTGTGCCTGGCCTGTGGCCTGATTGCCTATAAATAAGTGGCTTCTGTCCCAGGGGTTGTAACACTACCCTTCTCTCCTTTATTCATTGTCCTGATGAATTCTTGAGTATGTCTGCGAAATCACATGCCTCTGCTTACTGAAGACAACTGGCAGCCCAGATCTGTGATCATAACTTTGTGTTGCTTGCTCTGTGTGACTTCTGTGTTTTGAACCACAAGCTCTGCTTCCAAATGTCTGACAACAATGATAAGTTGAAGTGTGCTGAGTGCACTTGTTGTGGGAAGTCCTGTGTGTCACTTTCTTGGGAGTCACTAAACATGACCTGGGATAACCTTCGTGAGGATTTGGCTGTTGACAAGGCCAAGCAGGATACTCTTGTTAAGCAGCTTGCCAAGCTGCAGGCTTGTGTATCCTGAAAGCGAAAGGTTCTCAAAGATGCTGAGAGTCAAGCGAAGAAGAAGCTCCAGTGCCTTGTTGCTGAGATAGAGGTGGATAGTGAAGACTTGTCGGTGACAGTCATTGACATGTCCGCACTGCAGGCCAAGCTGTTCAGTCCTACTCCTGCTGGAACTGCTGCAGAAGGAGCTGGCAGTTTGTGAGGTTCTTGAGTGGTTCCCAGGTATTTTCCAAGTCTGGGTAGTTTTTCCACTTGACAAGGTATTGCTGACCTTTTTTCTTCAAGATCTGTTCAACCTTGAATTCCTGTTCTTCCTCTGGTTAGTAATGAAATGTTTCCTGCAAGAGTGTGCTCTGGTCAGCTAATTCGATCATTGAGATGTGAAAGTTTGGGTGTACCTGAACATCTCTTGGCAGTCGCAGTCTGACATTGACTAGTCCAGTTCTTTCTTTGATTGAAAATAGTCTGACCTTGACATAGTCCAGTTTCTTTGTTCTTGGTTTCTTGACTTTCCAATTTCTTGTGAGAAGGTAGACTTTATCCTCCTTCTTTAGCTGAGGTGCTATTTTCAATTTCTTGTCCATTTGGTGTTACATCTTTTCTGAGGTCTCTTGAAGGTAGTGCCTCATCATCGTGTGTGTTTGTCATTTTTTGATTTGATTCTTACACTGTTTGTAGCTTTACAGCCATGCAGATCTTCCAGCTAATAGTGAACTTCTTCAGAAAACCTTTAAAGGAATAAAAACTGAAGACAGGGAGGTGACTAGAAAGTGTAGCAAAAGGAAATCTTGTAGTGTCTGGTAGGAAAAGCTTCTAGATGTTGGAGTGTGAATAGTGAAGTTTGAAAGCCAGATTAAATTGGTTTAGTCTTTTCAAAGACATAAACCAGTACAGAAACTTCTGTAGAAGCTCTGGGTTTGAAATAATAGTAGTGAAATCTTGGGGGTTAAAGAGAGCATGTTGTCTTTGACTTGAGTAGAGAGAGCATGAAGAGGTGATATGCTTTACTGTCTCTTCTGCTTGACCACACATGCATAGGGGGGTAGGAAAGTCAGGGACTCCAGCTCTGAAAAGAAAACTTGCTAGACCAATTCTCCCAGTTCTGGTTTACAGTAGTAGACTTGCCTCAGCTTTCTGTAGCTCTTTGTAGAGCTTTAGGTTGTTGTAGTGAGGTTTTTGGCAAAACACCTGCCATCCAGTATAGCTTTTTCTTTTCTTCTCCTCCTATTGGTTTTCCCACTCTTTAGTAAAGAGTATTTGTAGTTCTTTCTTTGAACTAGCCTGGTTAGTAGTTATTTGACTTAACCAAGTGAACTTCCAATTAGGAGAGATAGTTGAGGATTTCTTTAAAGGTTTCCTCAGTGAAGAAGTATAGAAAGAAATAGTAGAAAAGGTACTGTCAAGAAAGTCTTTCAGAGAGGAGGTTTGGATAGAAGATAGAAAACAAGCTGTGTGAAATTTAAAATAGAGATCTAGAGGTAAAAGAAAAAGCTCACTCTCTAATAGAAAAGAAGGAGTGGCTTTGAAAGCACCCCCAATAAGTCTCAGACATTTATTTTGGAATATGATAAGAGAGGAAATATTAGAGGATTTTCTGAGTGGGTTGAACCAAATTCCCACTGCATAGCTCAGTACAGATCTGAGTATTGCAGTGTACACAAGGTGTGCTGTGAGAACTGGAAAGCCCCAGGTGGAGTAAGAGATTCTAGAAAGAGAAGATAGTGCTTTTTGTACTTTTTGAAGAATAATCCTCTGGTGTTTGTGCCAGTGGAGTTTGGCATCCAGGTACACTCCCAATACTCGCACTTCTTCTTTTGGTTTTAGAATCACATTCCCAAGTCTAAGCTTGAGCTGCAGATTGTCTGATCTTCTTCTGGAAAAATGAAGTATTTCATATTTCTCAGGAGAGAAGACTATTCCATGTCTTGCAGCCCAAGATAGACATTTAAGATGTGTATTCTTCAACTTCAGAAGGTTGCTTTTAAGAGAGTGTCCAAATGCAAGCAGATTTGTATCATCTGCAAATCCCAGAGCAGAAACACCAGTAGTAGGAGAATGTACAGTCTCATGAAGTTCAGAAATATAGAATAGAAAAAGAATAGGAGACAAAGGGGAACCTTGGGGAACTCCACAGTGAATAGGAATAGAAGAGGACTCAGAGTCATCAAAAACTAGGGTGGTGGTACGTCTGGTACAGAAAGAGAAGATCCAAGAAGTTAGCCAGAGAGGGATTCCTTTTCTCTCCAGAATCTTTTGAAGAATCTCTGGAAGAACTCTGTCATATGCTCCTGAGATGTCCAGAGAAAGTAGAGATGCAACCATGCCTTCTTTCCAGACTTTTTCCACTTGGGAAGTTAGAAGGAAGAGTGCTGATTCAGTTGATCTGCCTTTCCTGAACCCCATCTGGATTTCTGGCAAGAGTTTAGCCTCTTCTGCTACCTTGCTTAGTCTGGCTGCTGTAATAGCTTCCATCAGCTTGCCAGTTGTGTTTAGCAGAGCTATAGGGCGCCAGGCTTTAGCTTGGTTATAGATTCCCTTGCCAGGTTTTCTTAGACAGACTGTTTTTGCATTCTTGAATTTCTCTGGAAAGTATTCCAGTCTCCAGCATGTTGATGTGAGAACAGCTATAGCTTGGCAGAACTTGGGACCCAGAGCTTTCAGAAATCCATTTGGCAGCTTGTCTTTTCCTCCTGCTGTAAAAGGTTTCTTCTTGTTCAGAATTTGCTCCACTTCTTCAGTGGTAACCTCCTGAGAAAGCTGGATCTCTGGGGTACTCTGGTGACTTTCTGTACTTGGTTCTGGAACACGTGCTTCTGGGAAGAATTGAGCTGAGAAAGATTTTGTCTTCTCCTCAAAGCTTTTGGCTAGTCCTTCTTGAGTCTCCAGATCAGGGACCAGAGGAAGATCAGGGGTCTTGTTAGCTTTTGATTTTCCCCACTTTGCAAGCTTCCAGAATTTTGAGGAACTGGCTAGCTCATGAACTTGTTTTCTGAAGGTGTTCTGTTTGCCTTCTCTGACAGCTTTCTTCTTGAGCTTAGTTGCTTCTTCTAGCTCTTCTTGGCTTGCCTGTCCTCTGAGCACTTGTCTTCTTATTCTTCTTTCCTGCTTAACTTTAGTTTGGATCTCTTGGTTCCACCAGGGGACTGAGTGGCTAGATTGCTTCTGGAGTTCTGTGCATCTGTCTGCTATTTCTTGGAGAAAGTGGTTAAGATATTCCAAGTACTCGTCCACTTCATGTTTATCTTGAAAGTGGAAGGGCAGCTGCAAATTATTACACTCTTGTTTTGCCAGGTTTGTGTCCAGTGTTTTCCAGTTCCTTTCTGGCTTCCAGGTTTTTCTTGGTGAGTCCAGGTCCAGGCTAGTTAGCACAGGTCTGTGGTCAGACCCATGAAAGAACTGCAAAGCAATTTTAGAAAAGATTAGAGAGTTAGAAAGAGAAGAAGATATAAAGGAAAGATCAATAGGTGAACAGGGTTTGTGGGAAAGAGATCTAGCTCTTGTGGGTGTAAAAGGTGCAATAGCTAACTCCAGATTTGAGTTTTTCATTAGAGTTTGGAACTTGTGTGCAGTGTCAGAATATAGTCTTCTTTTCTTTGACCAGTCAGGGTGGTGAAGATTTGAGTCTGTAAGAAGAATATGCTGCCCTTTTGCTTGTAAAGCATTTTGGAGTAGACAGAGAAGAGCTTCTGATGCTTGTAGGTAGTTCTCTTGACTTGAGGGAGTGAAGTATAGATTATGCACCCACAGAGAAGTAGAGGTGTTTTCCAGATGAATTTCAAGAGAAACAAAGTCTTTACTCCAGAAAGTAGGGTGGAGAGATGACAGATTCAGGTTTTTGTTAATAAGAAAAAGAGTTCTACCAATCTCTGGAGAAAATAAAGGAAGAAAAGAAGAAAAAACAGTTGAGGTGCTGGTTTGAAGGTGAGGATTCTTCCAGGGTTCTTGAAGTGCAATAATATCTACTTCTTGAAGAGTTGGGGTTGCTAGAAGTAGCTCTTGGACTGATTGGCTTTTCTGCACATTGTATTGAAGAAGTGTGAACTTTGTATTCTTCATGTAGACATTTCATCTTCAAAGATCTTGAAGGGGTTGACTGACTGCTTTCCCCCTGTGTTTGTTGATCTTGTAGACAGAATTTGCACTTCTGGAGACCCTCCTCTGAGTCTCTCTGAGCTTCTAGTTGGCTCTGTGGTTTTCCGTCTTTTTCCTCCTGGAAGAGTCTGTATGAAGGGGAAAGTAACTGGAGACTGTGTGACTGGGACAGTGGTAGCAGTGGAGATCTCATACTTCCCTGGGCGGGAAATCCATGCCTCTCTTGCCTTCTTGACTGCTTCTTGGCGTACTGGGCATGTGCTAGCCCAGGCTGGGTGAGCTCCTTTGCAGTTGCTGCATTTTGGCTTTAGCAGTTGCTCAGGGATTTGGCAGGTTCTTCTTTCATGCTGGCCTCCACAGGCACCACATACAGCTTGATTCCTGCACAGGCGAGCTTGGTGTCCATACCCAAAGCACTTGAAGCATTGTGCCACCACTGTGTTAGCCAGAAAAGGCTCTGCCTCATGCAATCTGTGGCCCAGCACTACTCCACTCTCAATTAGAAGATTGGCCTGTTCCGGGGTGGCCAGATCCAGGTGGAGTGAAGTAACTGGTTTCTTTTGAGCTATAGCCTTCTTTGACCAGTAGGCTCTTAGAATAGTGATTTGCTTGCTCAGGGATGGGTTGCTGTTCTGGATAGTCTGGCGAGTTTTTTCCAGGTTTTCTGGCTGGATGTCTGTGGTTCTGACTCCATGAATCAACACTGGGAATCTCTTGGGTTGGATAGTTGCTTCCTTGGTAAAAATAGCTGATATCCAGGCAGAGTCTTTCTCCAGAAAACTCTTAGTCTCTTGGGTTTCAGTGTTAATAAGAATGTCCCCTGAGGGAAGTTTTCTCACTGCTCTGACTTGTTTATTATAGGGACTGGGGAGCCTGTCTTGGAGAGCTTGAAAAAGCTGGATGTGAGTCCTGTTGGCTATATCAGGTGTCTGGTTACCAGGGTGGACAAGAACTTCCTTCAGAATCCTTGGAGCTAGAGGGATTTGAGCTGGGATATGTTTCTGAACAGCCTGGGCATATGATGGCTTGGATTCTTGCTTGTCTAGCCGCTTGCTAATATTCTCCAGCTCCTGGAAAATCTTGTTGGTCAGACCAGTGGGGAGAGACTGGGTTTTGGTGGACTGGGCTTCATTAGTACAAGAGTTTTTCTTAATATTCTCCCAGCTTTTCAGTACAGATTCTGGGGTAGCTTGAGTCTTGAGCCATGAGTCCAGTAGGTTGTAGTCATTCTGGAGAGCTGGATAGGGGGTAGAAGAACTAGGCTGAGTACCAGCAGAACTGGGAGCTGGCATTGTTGGAGAAGGTGTTATTTTTCTGGTAGTGTTCTGGGAGGAGTCCGGTTTCTTCTTTTTGACAGGCATAGGGTAGGTAACCTGCACAGTGGGTTGTTCACAAAGGGTCACCTGGTTCCTAGCAGTAATTGCACAATCCTGGGACCACTCCCCAAGACTGTACTTTCCTGGGCAGTCTTTTCCAACTAGACTCTAGGGAAATCTGGCTGTATTAACTCAAGCTGGAGACCACACCCCCTGCCTGAGCTTTCCTAGAGTTTTTCAACTCTACCAGCACTAGAGGCAAGCTCTAAACCATTTCTCTTATCCTGGGAGCCCTGATCTCCTTGATGCTAGATGTTTCTCTTGAGAGAAGTTCAAGCTGTTATCTGTCTGACTGGGAGTACTTGCTCAATCCTGGGACCACACCCCAAGACTGAGTGTTCCTAGGTAATTGGGGCCTGTCCCCAGTCTTTCAGAATCCCACTGGCCACTCTCTGCCTTGTTATAGATAGTCTGTTGGTTGTTGAAGTTGAAGATCGAAGATTCAGAGATCACAACTTTTGACAAACAAGCTGGGTTACCCAAAGTGATGGGTTTTCACCTTAAGGTTTTGGTGGTTCCCAACAGATACTCGCTTGGTTTCCAGAACTTCTGACAAAGTCCGGTGATTATCAGAAGTGATGGTCCTTGAACGTAGTGGTACTGGGAAGAGTTTTTTCCCCAAGCGGGATCACAACATAAGTTGAAGATGATTGTTCCATAAGAGAACTATCACCAGACTATATAGTGCTGGCCTGTCAAGACAATCAAGATTGTCTTGACAGTCTTGACATCAAGACAGGTGAGATTGTCTTGACAGTCCCACCATGTTATGCACCCTACGTCAAGACTGGTGAGATTGTCTTGATGCTTCATGCACACTGTGTCAAGACTGGTGAGACTGTCTTGATACTTCCTGCATTCTGCATCAACACTGGTGAGATTGTCTCAATACTTTATACATGCTGTGTCAAGCCACCTGTGTTTGTCTCAACAGTCACATAACCTCTTGTTGGTTGGTCACTTGACTTCCATGGTGTCCTCTTGCCTGGCCCGCAGCCTGATTGTCTATAAATAAGTAGCTTCTATCCCAGAGATTGTAATATTGGAGGTGTCTTCAAAGCCACTCCATCTTTCTTATTAGAGAGTGAGCTTTTTCTTTTACTTCTAGATCTCTATTTTAAATTTCGCACAGCCTGTTTTCTTTCTTCTATTCAAACCTCCTCTCTGAAAACACTTCCGGACAATATCTTTTCCAATATCTCCCACTATGCCTCTTCTGTGAAGAAACCTTTAAAGGAATCCTCAACTATCTCCCCCTATTGGAAGTTCACTTGGTTAAACCAATTAACTACTAACCAGGCTAGTTCAAAGAAAGAACTACAGAAACTCTTTGTTAAAGAGTGGGAAAACCAATGGGAGGAGAAGAAAAGAAGAAGCTACTCTGGGTAGCAGGTGTTTTGTCAAAAGCCTCACCACAACAACCTGAAGCTCTACAAAGAGCTACAGAAAGCTGAGGCAAGTCTACTACTACAAACCAGAACTGGGAGAATTGGCCTGGCAAGTTTTCTATTCAGAGCTGGAGTTCCAGATTTTCCTACCCTTTTATGTGTCTGTGGTCAAGCAGAAGAGACAGTGAAACATATCACCTCTTCATGCTCTCTTTATTCAAGTCAAAAACAGCAAGCTCCTTTTAATTCTCAAGATTTCACTTCTATTATTTCAAACCCAGAGCTTCTACAGAAGTTTCTATACTGGTTCATGTCTTTGAAAAGACTGAACCAGTTTAATCTGGCTTTCAAACTCCACTATTCACACTCTGATATCTAGAAGTTTTCTTTCTACCAGTCACTACAAGATTTTCTTTTGCTACATCCTCTAGTCACCCCCAGTCTTCAGTTTTTCTTCCTCTAAAAGTTTTCTGAAGAAAATCACTCTTAGCTAGAAGATCTGCATGGCTGAAAAGCTACTATCAGTGTAAGAATCAAATAAAAAAATAAATAAAAAAAATCTAAATTCCAGAAAAACCGCAGCCTCCACCCAGGGCTCACTGTCGAAAAGCTCACTTGGCCAAAATCAGCCGAAGGGAAACGCACGTCATCTCTCCATATTGACACACATGACGCGGCGGCCGCAAACTGTCTTATTGACGAAGGTCTGCTGGAAGACCTTGAGGTCCACACTTGTGACGTCTTCAACTGTGCTGCCAGAATTACGCAGTGCTTCCACTGCCAGGCCTACAGCCATGTGGCAAGAGCTTGCCGCAGCACGACAGTGTGCCTTCTGCGCAGGCGACCACGCCACACACAAATGCAGGAAAGCTGAGAACTCTTCGAAAGCGAAATACGTGAACTGCCGCCAGGCAGGACACGCAGCCTGGATGAAGGTGTACCCTATTCACGACTGGGAACTGGAGTGTCTGAAGATAGTCTGTTTGAACATCCCGGCGCGGTTCCGGGAAGGCAAGGAAGAAGACCATCACTATGCCGGCAGGCTGCCGCCATCTAGACAGCCAACTCTGGCAAGATCGCAGTCACCACCAGCCCCAAGAGCACCCACACCCCCGGCAGTGCTGCCAAAGCCGACAGCACTCCTCAAGAGAACCTATGACCAACAGGGCAGCGAGAGTGCTAGCAGCAGCAGTAGTGGAGACAAAGTACAACCCACACCTGTGGCGGAGGCCACCCGGCAGTCAGCCAGCACTCCGGCAGAGAGCTCTCTGCTGGGTGGCTGACGCCACCCGGGAAGACCACGGAAATTCTCACACTGCTTGCCGGACCAGCTCCAGCTCTCGCTGTTGGCAGGCCCAGCCACCAACACTATTGAGAACACTGCAGAAGACTCGCAGACTACACGTAGCCCAGCTGGACAATGAACCCACACCAGCACCTCCACATCTTACAGTATGTTACAACCCCTGGGATGGGAGCCACTTATTTATAGGCAATCAGGCCACAGGCCAGGCATGAGGACACCATGGAAGTCAAGTGACCAACCAACAAGGGGTCACGTGACTGTTGAGACACAGGTGGCTTGATGCAGTATGCATGAAGCATCAAGACAATCTCACCAGTCTTGATGCAGGATGCAGGAAGCATCAAGACAGCCTCACCAGTCTTGACGCAGCATGCATGAAGCATTGAGACAGTCTCACCTGTCTTGACACAGGGTGCATAACATGGTGGGACTGTCAAGACAATCTCACCTGTCTTGATGTCAAGACTGTCAAGACAATCTTGATTGTCTTGACCAGCCAGCACTATATAGTCTGGTGATAGTTCCCTTATGGAATGATTATCTTCAACTTATGTTATGATCCAGACAACTAGATCTACTTCAATACAATCCTTTTGTACAAAGCTGTTGATCAGGTGTCACCACCACCATGTTCCACCAAACCCCTTCGCACTCTTTGACACTCCTCTCCTGCGAGAACCAACCCGCCTTCCACCTCTCACCCTAATCCTATACTCAGATAGGACAGTACAGTACAGACTGCAACACTTTGAAGACCCTCAAGGATGAGTACCTCAGGAGCAACCAACCCCAACTTCCCAGATGGAAAGATTAGCATCGCCAAGCCAGACCTGTTCTACAGTGAAAGAAACAAGGTTGACGACTGGCTCATGCAACTCCAAGTCTACTTCCAATTCCAACCAGAGACAAAGCTGCCTAAAGAGAAGTGGCCCCTCTTCGTAACCACTTTTTTATTTTATTTTTTTTATTTGATTCTTACACTGGTAGTAGCTTTACAGCCATGCAGATCTTCTAGCTAATAGTGAACTCCTTCAGAAAACCTTTGAAGAGATAAAAACTGAAGGCAGAGTTTGACTAGGGAATGTAACAAAAGAAATCTTGAAGTTTCTGGTAAGAGAAGAGAGTCTAGGTATTGGATTGGGAATAGTGGAGTTTGAAAGCTAGATTAAACTGGTTTAGTCTTTTCAAAGACATAAACCAGTACAAGAACTTCTGTAGTAGCTCTGGGTTTGAAATAATAGTGGTGAAGTCTTGGGGATTAAAAGAGACTTGTTGTCTTTGTCTTGAATAAAGAGAGCATGAAGAGGTGATATGTTTTGCAGTTTCTTCTGCTTGGCCACACACACATAGTGGGGTAGGGAAGTCAGGAACTCCAGCTCTGAAAAGAAAACTTGCCAGACCAATTCTTCCAGTCCTGATTTGCAGTAGCAGACTTGCCTCAGCTTTCTGTAACTCTTTGTAGAGCTTCAGATTGTTTTTGTGTGGCTTTTGACAGAAAGTCTGCCAGCCTGGATAGCTTCTTCTTTTCTTCTCTTCCCATTGGTCTTCCCACTCTTTAGTAAAGAACTTTTGTAGTTCTTTCTTTGAACTAGCCTGGTTTGTAGTTATTTGACTTAACCAAGTGAATTTCCACTTAGGAGAGATAGTTGAGGATTCCTTTAAAGGTTTCTTCAAGAGAGAGGCATAGCTGGAAATAGTGGAAAAGATACTGTCAAGAAAGTATTTGAGAGGGGAGTTTTGAATAGAAGAAAGAAAACAGGCAGTGCGAAATTTAAAGTATAGGTCTAGAGGTAGAAGAAAAAGCTCACTCTCTAATAGAAAAGAAGGAGTGGCTTTGAAGGCACCCCCAATAAGTCTTAGGCATCTGTTTTGAAATGAAACAAGAGAAGAGATATTGGAGGATTTTCTTAGAGGGTTAAACCAGATCCCCACTGCATAGCTCAGTAGAGATCTCAGTATAGCAGTGTACACCAGACGTGATGTGTGAACTGGAAAGCCCCAAGTAGAATAGGAAGTTCTAGAAAGAGAAGAGAGTGCTTTCTGTGCTTTTTGAAGAATAATCCTCTGGTGTTTGTGCCAGTGGAGCTTTGTATCTAGGTACACTCCAAGTACTCGCACTTCTTCTTTTGGTTTGAGAATCATATTCCCCAGTCTGAGCTTGAGCTGAAGATTGTCTGATCTTCTTCTGGAAAAATAAAGTACTTCATATTTCTCAGGAGAGAAGACTATTCCATGTCTTGCAGCCCATGATAGACATTTGAGGTATGTGTTCTTTAACTTCAGAAGGTTACTTTTCAAGGAGTGACCAAAAGCAAGCAGATTTGTATCATCTGCAAACTCCAGGGCAGATACACCAGAAGAGGGAGTATACACAGTCTCATGCAATTCAGAAATGTAGAATAGAAAAAGAATAGGGGATAATAGAGAACCTTGAGAAACTCCACAATGAATAGGAATTGAACAAGACTCAGAATCATCAAAGACAAGAGTGGTAGAGTGCTTATCACAGAAGGAGTAGATCCAGGAAGCTAGCCAGGCAGGTATTCCTTTTCTTTTCAGAATTTGCTGTAGTATCTTGGGGAGAACTCTGTCATAGGCTCCTGAGATATCCAGTGAGAGTAGGGATGCAACCATGCCTTTCTTCCAGACTTTTTCCACTTGGGAGGTTAGAAGGAAAAGTGCTGCTTCTGTGGATCTTCCTTTCCTAAAGTCCATCTGGATATCTGGCAATAGTCCAGCTTCTTCTGCTATCTTGCTTAGTCTGGCTGCAGCAATAGCTTCCATCAGCTTGCCTGTTGTGTTTAGCAGAGCTATAGGGCGCCAGACTTTAGCTTGATTGTAGGTTCCCTTGCCAGGTTTCCTCAAGCAGACTGTTTTTGCACTCTTAAATCTTTCAGGGAAGTACTCCAGTTTCCAGCATGTTGAAGTCAGAATAGCTAGAGCTTGGCAGAACCTAGGCCCCAGATCTCTCAGAAATCCATTTGGCAGCTTATCTCTCCCTCCTGCTGTGAAAGGTTTCTTCTTGGCCAGAATTTGCTCCACTTCTTCACATGTTACCTCCTGGGAGAGCTGTATCTCAGAGATAGTCTGGGAGCTTTCTGAGCCTGGTTCTGGAACTAGAGCTTTTGGAAAGAACTGCTGTGAGAAGGCTTTAGTCTTTTCCTCAAAGGTTTTGGCTATTCCTTCTTGTGTTTCCAGGTCAGGAACCAGAGGAAGATCAGGAGTCTTGTTGGCTTTGGACTTTCCCCACTTTGCAAGCTTCCAGAACTTTGAAGAGCTGGCCAGCTGATGGATTTGGTGTCTGAAAGTGTTCTGTTTTCCATCTCTGACTGCCTTTTTCTTGAGCTTAGTTGCTTGCTCAAGTTCCTCTTGACTTGCTTGCCTTTTTTGCACTTTTCTTCTTACTCTTCTTTCCTCTTTAACCTTGTTTTGGATCTCTTGATTCCACCAGGGAACTGAGTGGCCAGATTGCTTCTGGAGCTGTGTGGATTTGCTTGCTATTTCTTGGAGAAAGTTGTCAAGATACTCCAAGTACTCATCCACTTCATATTTGTCTTGGAAGTGGAAGGGCAGGTGTAGCTTCTCACACTCTACTCTTGCAAGGTTTGAGTCCAGTGTTCTCCAGTTTCTTTCTGGTTTCCAGATTTTCCTTGGAGGATCCAGGTCCAGGCAGGTTAGTACAGGTCTGTGGTCAGACCCATGAAAGAACTGAAGAGCCACTTTAGAGAAAATCAGAGAGTTAGAAAGAGAAGAAGAAATAAAAAACAGATCAATAGAAGAACATGGTTTTTCAGAAAGAGATCTTGCTCTGGTAGGGGTGAAAGGTGCAATAGCTAAATCCAGATTTAAATCTTTCATTAGGTCTTGAAACTTGTTTGCAGTCTCAGAGTACAGTCTTCTTTTCTTTGACCAGTCTGGGTGGTGAAGATTTGAGTCTGTGAGAAGAATATGTTGTCCTGGTAGAGGAATAGACAGGTGGGGTAACTCTCCTGTGCTATTGTCTCAGTACGATGTGTGTATTTGTGTTCAGCCTGGAGAGCTAATCTCTCTGGACTTTTTGGGGGGTCTTTATACAGATGCCCTGAGGGGGGGGGTCTTCTTGAGGGGTATCATCCTTTTGTGTGGACAAGCTCCTCACTTAGGGAGTGCTTGTCCACTGGACAAGCTCTTCGCTTAGGGACTGCTTGTCCACTGGACAAGCTCCTCGCTTAGCTCCTGCTTGTCCACCGGACAAGCTTCTTGCTTAGCTCTTGCTTGTCCACTGGATCAGTCAGATGTTGTTCTGTATGACTAACACTCCTCCCTCACTTACCTGGGCTGTTCCAGCCTAGGCCTTAACACTATCCCCTCTCTCCAAGGATTCTGTCCCCAGATCCTTTTTGTTCCTGCTCCTCTTTTGTCATGAACTGAGATCAGACAACTCAAACTTGTTGTCGCAGTTCTTTTTCTTGTCACATTGGCAAAATAGGCAAGGAATTGAAAATCACATGTGGTGCTTGTTGTTGTGACCACGCCAAGTGTGTTGTGAGCTCTGCATTATCTTTTTGTTGTCAGTGTGTTGAGAAGAGTTGTTGCTGCAACCTTCATCTCTCAGAATCAGAATGGAAGAAGATGGAACTTGAGTGTGAGCAGCTTGAGGCTCAGCTGCGAGAGACTGATGACCAATTGTCAAAGTTGCTTCCCTGGCAGATCCACCTCCACTGGCAGCTGGGTCATCTCTCTCAGAAAGAGGCTGATGCCATCTGTCATAAGCTGTCAGCCATCAAGGATCAAGAGTCTCTTGATGCTCAGGAGCAGAAGGCTCTCTGTGTTATTCGCGAACGGGAGGCCAGTCAGACTGCTGCTCCGCTGTCCTTTGAGGACATCTTCTCCTCAGAGACTTTGGCTTCTCTCAAGCTGTTGTCACTGTCAGACCTGGTCACTGCGGGTTTGCTCAGTAGTAATCCACCAGCTTCTGGTTCATCGCAGGGCTGAAGTTCTTGGTTGGTTCCCACAAATTCTCCTCTTCATCATAACCTAACCACTTCACCAGGTACTCAGTTTTCTGTCTGTTTCTCTGACTATCCAGAATCCTTTCAACATTGTACTCTTCTTTGTCATCCTTGAAGTTCCATTCTGTTTCAATCTCTTCTTTGTCATCCTTGAAGTTCCATTCTGTTTCAATCTCTGCGTTGCTGGGTGCTAGTTTGAGCAGCAAGACATGGAATACTCAGTGTATCCTTGCTTTTCGTGGTAGTCTCAGTTGGTAGTTGATCTTCCCAGTGTGCTTCTTGATTTTGAATAGTCTGATTTGTACGTGGTCCAGCTTTTTGCTTGGTTGCTTTGAGCGCAGGTTTTTTGTTGATAGGTAGACCTTATCCCTTCTTTCCAGGGTTGGTCTCTTCAACTTTTTGTTGTGTAATCAGTGGGTGGTGGTGTTCTGGGCACGGTTGATTGTTGTTTTCATCATCTTGTGCATAGCAGCAAGTTTATCAACATTGACAACATTGCCTCCTGCTGTTGCCTGCTATCAGGGGTTTCTTCCGTAGTTCGCAAAGAACAGTGTTGTCTCTGTCATGCTGTGTTGCTGGTTGTTGTACACAAACTGTGCTATTGGTAGCAGTTCCACCCAGTTATCCTGCTGGTGGTTGATGTAGTGTTGTAGATACTGCTCCATCATCTGGTTTGTCCGCTCAGTTTGTCTGTCAGTTTGTGGGTGGTAGGCTGTTGACATCCTTGTATCAATACCAAGTTGCCTTGTCCACGTGTTCCAGAATTTTGAGGTGAAGAGTTTGTCTTAATCTGAGATGATTGTTTTTGGTAGCCCTCAGTGGCTTACCAACTCTTTGAGTAGAACACTTGCAAGTTTGTTCGTGGTTCCTGACTCTTTCCATAGGACCAGGTGGGTGTATTTGGTGAGCTTGTCAACAACCACCAAAATACTATTGTATACCACCTTTGTTGCTGGGTCTATTGACTTTGGCAACTTGACCATAAAATCTATCATGATAGTTTCCCATAGTGCCTCAGGTAGGTCTATTTACTGTGCCTGCCTGTAGAGCTTATGTCTTGATGGTTTGTTCTTCGCACACTGTTCACAGTTATGAATGAACTCTGTCACCTTGCACTTCATTCTATTGAAGTAGTAGTTCCTTTGGATTTTCTCCAAGGTTTTATCTTGCCCAGGGTGTCTGTGCAAAGGTCTGTCATAGTGCCTCTGGATCACCTCCTCTTGTGCTCTTTCTGGCACAATTTCCTTTTTGTTTACCGCCTTGTGGCTAAGAGTAAGGAGTGGACTCTTTGTTTTGGTTGTTGCCAGTTAGGGTTGGGCATAGACCAGGGTTTGTTCTTTTGTCACTAGGATTGGGTGTTCCTCTGTTGTTTTTTTGTCCATCAGGTCTGGTCACCTGCTGAGTGCATCTGCTTGAGTATTTTCAGTGCTCTTCCAGTAGAGGATTTGAAAGTTGTATGATGCCAACAACTCTGCCCATCAAACTTGTTGTTGGTTTAGCTTCTTTGTTGTTGTGAAGTAAGCTAAGTTCTTGTGGTCTGAGTACACGTCCACCATGTATTTTGCCCCCTCCAAGTAAGGCCTCCATTCTTGGAATATGTTGATGATTGCTAACAACTCTTTGTTGTGAACATTATACCTCAGTTCTGAGCCAGAGAACTTTCTCGATCAGTACGCGACAGAGTGTAAGTGGTTGTCAGCGTCTGGTTGACACAAGCAGGATCCCAATGCTTGGTCTGAGGCATCAGTCTCCAAAATAATTCTCTTCTCAGAGTCAAATGATGCCAAAATAAGTGTGGAGATGAATTTGTTCTTCAACTCCTGGAAGGCCACTTGTTGGCTCTCCCCCCACCTGAAAGATTTGTTCTTTCTGGTTAACTCTGTCAAGACTGCTGCTGTTCTTGAGTAGTCCTTGATGAATTGTCAGTAGAAGTTTGCAAATCCTAGGAAGGATTGTACTTCTTTGAGGTTTTTGGGTGTTGGCCAGTCTTGTACTGCTGCTGTCTTTGTGTTGTCTATTCAGATTCCTTCTATTGTTAGGATTGACCCCAAATATTCCACTTCTTTCATGTGGAAAACACTCTTATCAAGGTGTAACCTTATGCCTGCTTTCTGGAGTGTATGTAGGATCTTCTTGACATGCTGTTTATACTTCTCCAAGGTTCCATTGGTGTATACCAAGACGTTGTCGATGTAGGCGGTGATAAATATGTCCAGGTATTGTCGGAGGACAGTGTTAATAAGTGATTGGAATATCACCAGTGTATTCATAAGGCTGAATGGCATCACAGTATACTTGTAATGCCTGTACCTTGTACAAAAGGCTGTCTTCCATTCTTCGCTGTCTTTCATCCTAACCAGGTTGAAAGCACTTTGAATATCAAACTTGGTAAACTATTTGGCTCCTTGGATCCAGTCTTGGATTTCTGATATCAATGGCAGTGGGTAACAGTTTTTCACTGTGATCACATTTAGCTGCTGATAATCAACACACAGTCAAAGTTTGCTGTCTTTCTTTGGCACAAACAATATCAGGTATCCAGCCAGTGATGTTGAAGGTCTTATAAACTCTTTCACTAGGTTCTTGTCCAGGTAGTCTCTCAGGGCCTCAAGCTCTTTCGCTGACAGAGTGTAGATAGGGCTGTGTGTGGGTTTTTTCTGTCTTCCAGCGGAATCTTGTGGTTCCACTCTTGATGTTCTGGTAGTGTCGCAATCACTGTTTCTTCGAACATCTCCTGGTATTCTTTATACTCACTTGGCAACTGCAGTACCTGAGTCTTGCCCATGGCGTCTTGCGTGGTGCAAAGTTGTTGTGTTTGGGGTTTCATCCAGGCCACACAGACCTCCCCGCACTGGTGGTGTTTCTTCCACTGTGTCAGTGAGATTTCTTTGATTGTCACTCCTAGTTCTGACTTCACCAGTGTCTTATCTGGAAAGACTAGTTACCTTCTTTTCCAGTCAATCCTTGGGTTTTGTTTTTCCAACCACAGAAGTTCCAATATAACTTTGTGTGGTATTCAGACCAAGTCGAATTTCTCTGTTCTGATCATTGTGCCATGGACACTCAGTCTCAGACTCTTGGTCTTCTTTGTCACTTGTCCTTCATCTTTGGAGAGTGGTGTTCTGTCCACTACTGTCAATTGGTAAGAGTCTTTCTTGCCTTGGACTGGAACCTTGTTTCTTCTGGCAAAGCTTTCTGACATGAAGTTGCCAGTCACACCAGAGTTGATCATGGCCTTAGCTAACCACTCATTAACTCTGATCTTGATGTGAAAGTGCAGGCTGCAGGCTGTTGTGTCAAGGCTTGGCTTGACTCCTTCCTCCCAGGGTGTTGTCTTGCCTGCTCTTCCAACCCCAGTTTTGAAGAGTGCTGCTAGTTTTTGAGCTGCCTAGGCCCTGGGCCTGACACTCTACCATGTGTTGTTTGCATCATGTGGTGAGGCATTGTTCCCACAGGTCTTGGTTACAATCATCTTGTTCAGGGTTGACCCTTTGGATGTGCATATTCTATTATACTTCCACCTCAGACTCTGGGAACCACATCTTCTTTCTTTTCTGTAGAAGGTGTTTCTTGCAGTGGTTGTCTTCGCACACCTTCCAATAAGGTTGTCTGCAGGCTGCTGTTGTAGCCTGGTGTAGTGTTGCAGTCTGTACCATGCTGTCCTAACTGAGTATAGGATTAAGGGTGAGATGTGGAAGGTGGGTTGGTTCTCACAGAAGAGGAGTGTCAAGAAGTGCGAAGGGGTTTGGTGGAATGTGGTGGTGGTGACACCTGATCAATAGCTTTGTACAAAAAGATTGTATTGAAGTAGATCTAGTTGTCTAGATCACAACATGAGTTGAAGATGATTGTTCCATAGGGGAACTATCGTCAGACTATATAGTGCTGGCCTGTCAAGACAATCAAGATTGTCTTGACAGTCTTGACGTCAAGACAGGTGAGATTGTCTCAACAGTCCCACCATGTTATGCACCCTGCGTCAAGACTGGTGAGATTGTCTTAATGCTTCATGCATCCTGCGTTGAGACTGGTGAGATTGTCTTGATACTTCATGCATCCTGCATCAAGACTGGTAAGATTGTCTTGATGCTTCATGCATACTGCGTCAAGACTCCTGTGTGTCTCGACAGTCACGTGACCCCTTGTTGGTTGGTCACTTGACTTCCATGGTGTCCTCTTGCCTGGCCTGCGGCCTGATTACCTATAAATAAGTGGCTCCTATCCCATGGGTTGTAACACTACTCTCCTCTCCTTCATTCATCATCCTGATGAATTCTTAAGTATGTCTGTGAAATCATGTGCCTCTGCTTACTGAAAACAACTGGTAGCCCAGATCTGTGATCATAACTTTGTGTTGCTTGCTCTGTGTAACTTCTGTGTTTTGAACCACAAGCCCTGCTTCCAAATATCTGACAACAACAATAAGTTGAAGTGCGCTGAATGCACTTATTGTGGGAAGTTCTGTGTGTCACTTTCTTGGGAGTCGCTGAACATGACCCAAGATAACCTTCGCGAGGATTTGGCTGTTGATGAGGCCAAGCGGGATGCTCTTGTTGAGCAGCTTGCCAAGCTGCAGGCTTGTGTGTCCTGAAAGTGAAAAGTTCTTGAAGGTGCTGAGAGTCAAGCAAAGAAGAAGCTCCAGTGCCTTGTTGCTGAAATGGAGGTGGATGGTGAAGACTTGTCAGCAACAGTCATTGACATGTCCGTGATGCAGGCTAAGCTGTTCAGTCCTGCTTCTGCCGGAACTGCTGCAGGAGGAGCTGGCAGTTCACAAGGTTCCTGAGTGGTTCCCAGGTATTTTCTGAGTCTGGGTAGTTTTTCCACTTGACAAGGTATCACTGACTTTTTCTCTTCAAGATCTGTTTGACCTTGAATTCCTGTTCTTCCTCTGGTTGGTAATGAAATGTTTCCTGCAAGGGTGTGCTCTGGTCAGCTAATTTGATCATTGAGATATGAAAGTTTGGGTGTACCTGAGCATCTCTCAGTAGTCGCAGTCTGATGTTGACTGGTCCAGTTCTTTCTTTGACTGAAAATAGTCCAACCTTGACATAGTCCAGTTTCTTTGTTCTTGGTTTCTTGACTTTCCAATTTTTTGTGAGAAGGTAGACTTTATCCCCCTTCTTCAGCTGAGATGCCATTTTCGATTTTTTGTCTATTTGGTGTTACATCTTTTCTGAGGTCTCTTAAAGGTAATGCCTCATCATCATGTGTGTTTGTCGTAGAAGCTTGTCATGTTGGAGTGCTTTCTCTGTGTTTGGTGAAGCTCTGCTTGGCATTCTGATGTTTGCGTGTTATCTAAAATTAGCAAAGAATAGCGATTCCTTTGTTGAGTCTGATCTGTGTTGGTTGATTGCCAGCTGTGCCACTGGTAATAACTGTACCCAATTGCTGTGGGTCTGGTTGATGTAATACTGCAAATAAGTTTCCAGGACTTAGTTTGCTCACTCTGTCTGGCTGTCAGTTCGTGGGTGATAGGCCGTAGACATTTTGGGTTTTGTTTCTATGGCTGCACTGATTGTCTTCCAGTAGTTGGATGTGAAGAGTTTGTCTCTGTCAGTAATAACTGTGATTGGAACTCTGTGGTCTCTGACCAATCTGTCCAGTAGGGGGTGTCCCAACTACTCTGCTGTGTGGGTTTCCTTGAATAGTACCACTATTAGATATTTTGTGAATCTGTCCACTATCACCATAATCAAGTTGTAGGTGATTCCTGTGACTGGGTCTTTAGACTTGGGTAGCTTTGTGATGAAGTCCATTGACATGTCTTCCCACAGGCCTCTTGGTATCATGTTCAGGTGTCTTTCTCCATATAGCTTGTGTCTTCTGTGTTTGTTTTTCTGGCACAGTAGATATTTGCTGATGTAGCTTGTGACATGTTGTCAGAGGTTAATGACATTGTTCCCTGTCTGTTGGATAAGGTCTGTGGTCTTGGAGATTCCTGGGTGACTATGTGCTGGATTGTTGTGGTAGTTTCTTATTAATTCCTCAGTGTCTTCTGCTGTGAGCTTGTTGATCTGTGGTCAAGGCACCAGGTTCCCTTGCTAGTCCTGCTGTAAGATCATTCCTTGGCGTTCATCATCTTCCATGTGGTCTTTTCATCAGCTTAGTGTGTCTGCTCTCCTGTTGTCTTATCCGGGGGTGTACAAGATCTTGAACTTGTGTTACCCTAGGAGTTCAGCCCATCTGACTTGTTGTCTGTTCAGCTTCTTGGTTGTCGTGAACATTGTCAGATTCTTGTGGTCTGTGAGAACAGTGAGTTCAGAACTGCTTTCCGTGTACACTCTCCAGTGTTCGAGTGCATTGACGACTGCCAGTAGCTCTTTGTTGTGGATATCATAGTTTTGTTCCACTTGTGACATTTTGTGTGAGTAGTAGGCAACTGGGTGCCACTTGCCATCTGCCTGTTGGCATAAACATGCTCCCACTACCTGATCTGAAGTGTCTGTCTTGATTCATGTCAGTTGGCCTGTCTTGAAGTTGAGGAGAACTGGTTCCTTGGTGTAAGTGTCCTTGAGCTGTTGGAATACTTTTTGTTGTCTCTCCGTCCACCAGTACTCCACGTTCTTCTTTGTGAGTTCTGTCAGTAGTGTTGCCATCTGTGAGTAGTTCTTAATGAACTGTCAGTTAAAGTTGGTAAATCCTAGGAAGGCTTGTACTTTCTTAACTGATGTCAGTGTTGGCTATTGTTGAATCACTTTGATTTTCTCAGGGTTAATCTTGATCTCTTCGATTCCTATGATGTATCTGACAAATTCAACTTCCAGTTTGTTGAACTTGCATTTCTTCAGGTTGAGCTTGAGCCCTGCCTTTTGTAGGCATTGTAGAACATCCTTCACATGTTTGGTATGTTCCTGTTACGTGTTTGAGTAGACAAGAATGTTGTCCAAGTAGATGATAGCTGTTTAGTCCAGGTGTACTCTGATGATGTTGTTGATCAATGCTTGACATGTTGCTGGTGTGTTCGTGAGTCTGAATGGCATAACCAGATACTTGTAGTGTCTGTATCAGGTTCTGAAGGCTGTCTTCTATTCTTCTCCTTCTTTTATGTGTATCAGATTGTATGCTTCTTTCAAGTCCAGCTTGGTAAAGATTGTAGCTTGGCTGATCCTGTCTCGCAATTCATTCACATTTGGCAACAGATATCAGTTTTTGATGGTAATGTTGTTGAGTTTCCTGTAATCCACACAAAGTTGAAGACTTCTGTCTTTCTTTAGTGCAAATAGTATCAGGTATCCTGCTGGCGATTGAGATCCTTGAATGAAACCCTTTTTCAGGTTTTCCTCCAGGTACTCACAAAGTACTTGGAGCTCTTTCTCTGATAACTGGTAAATTGGTCCAAATCCTGGCTCTGTCCCTGGTTGCAACTTGATCTCATGATCCCAAGGTTAGTGCTTAGGCAACACTGCTGTTGTTATCTCTTCCTGAAAGAGGTTATCATACCCAGGTCAGTACTCTTCAGAGATCTCCAGAGGGTTAACAACTTCCTCTCTCTTTATCTCTGACTGTTTGGCCACCTGGTTCTGGGGTGTGCCTGTCAAGGCAGACCTCTTCTCTTGAGAGTTGTCCTTTCTGTTGGTGAGGTTCCACTGAGGACTCCTTCCCTCATCTGTCCACACCTTCTGCGGCTGGTAACAGGTCCAAGCTGTGTTGTTAGTGCAGTTCCTAAACATGAGTACTCCTGTCCTCCAGTTAACAACTGGGTTGTGCTTCTTTAGCCAAGGCATCCCCAAATAGATATCCTGAGTGGCCAACGCAACAATATCAAGGTGGATCCTTTCAGCATGGTGTCTGGTAACTATTTCTATTGGCTGTGTCTTATGGCAGACTAGCTCTGTCTGTCTATTTGCTATCGTGAGCTGATAGAGCTGCTGCTTGTGTCTCCTTCCAGTGCTGAGGGTGTTGTAAAGTTATCTTGAAATGTAGTTTCCACTGGCTCCAGAGTCAACAAGTGTGTATGTCTGTACTGGCGTGTTGGTGTGTAGTGACACAGGCAATCGCAGGTGCTTTATGTTGCTAGGGGTCATGTTGTTAAGCTCCCGATGTCACCTCTTGACAAGGGAGTTCAGTCTTTTCCTGATTGAAGTGTTTTTCTACTGACTGGGCAATAGGTCCAGCCATTCCCATCAGTTCTGAGGAATCTGTTTATGAATTTGTCTTGCTGATGCTTGTCACATCCAGGCTTGAGGTAGTACTGCCAGTTGTTGATGTAGCAGTTATTGTTGTTGCCTTGCTGTAGGAACATGAGGTGTTTGTGCCAATCATGTGTGTGCCCAGGGAATGTGGTGTGTTGGTGTTTGTCCCAGAGATAGATCTCACACACATCCTTCTTGCAATTGACCCAATGTTCATGGCAGGTGGTGTGGTAGGGTGAATGTTCTCTGTACCTTTGTAGTTGTTCGTGGTAGGTGCAGTAGTGCTTTGTGCAAAACCTCTACTGTAGTTCGCTGTGCCGTAGATTTTGTGGGTCCATGCTGTAAGCATAGCTTCCTTGTGGTATTTCTTCTTTGATAGACGCAGGTTTGTCTCAGTCCCCATCAGAGATGGTTAAGGGCTCCTGTCCCTTGTCCTGACCTGTCTGCTCTGGTAGGTCCTTGCCTTCTGATGTTGCCAGTTGGTGGGCTGCTTCCAATATCTGATTGTAGTTGTCCTATTGTTTGAGGGATAGCTGAGCCTCTCCTGGTGGGTCCTCTGGCTTGATGACATTCCAGTCTCTGTCAAGTGTATTAAGTTGCTGTCAGTGCACCTTGTTCTTTGAACAACAGTCTCTCACTATGTGGCCTAGCTTGCCACAGGCATAGCACTTCAGTGCTTTCCTCTTTTTGTTGTTCTTTCCCTTTGTGAACCTTCCCTTGTGGTGGATTGCATCCAGTTCCATGGGTGCATAGCCATATAGGTCATGTGGTGGTGCCTTGTTAGGTGGCTTGTAGTGGTTGCTCACATGCCATGTGGGGTGGCTGTATCCTCTGTCATAGCACTTCTCCATCACTTGCTTGAATAACTTGTTGTCGATGTTGATTACTTGTGCGATGAGTTCATCCAGTTTGTTCACTGCTTGTCTGTCAAAGGTGATCTTATCCTTCACATTTTCCTTGAGTCCACATCAGTACATGACCATCAGGGTGTTGTCATCCCAGTCAGTCAGTACTGAGTATTGTTTGAACTGCGTGGTGTACTCTGTGGCTGAGTGTTGTTGTTTGATGTGCTGGATCATTCGTATAGCCACTTTGTCTTTGTTAGATAGTCCAAGAATCCTTTTGATCTTATCCTTGAATCATGTCTATTTTGTTATCTATTCTGATGTGCTATTGTGGTCTCTGTTTTCTGAGAGATGTTTGTTGATGTAGGGCTTGATCCATCAATAAGTATTGCCTCTTATGTAAGTGGTTGTGAAGAGAGGCCACTTCTTCTTAGGCAGCTTCATCTCTGGTTGGAATTGAAAGTAGACTTGGAGTTGCATAAGCTAGTCATCAACCTTGTTTCTTTCACTGTAGAACAGGTCTGGCTTGGCAACACTAATCTTTCCATCTGGGAAGTTGGGGTTGGTTGCTTCTGAGGTACTCATCCTTGAGAGTCTTCAAAGTGTTGCAGTCTGTACTGTGCTGTCCTAACTGAGTATAGGATTAAGGGTGAGATGTGGAAGGTGGGTTGGTTCTCGCAGGAGAGGAGTGTCAAGGAGCACAAAGGGGTTTGGTGGAATGTGGTGGTGGTGACACCTGATCAATGGCTTTGTACAAAAGGATTGTATTAAAGTAGATCTAGTTGTCTGGATCACAACATAAGTTGAAGACAATCATTCCATAGGGGAACTATCATCAGACTATATAGTGCTGGCCTGTCAAGACAATCAAGATTGTCTTGACAGTCTTGACATCAAGACAGGTGAGATTGTCTTGACAGTCCCACCATGTTATACACTCTGTGTCAAGACTGGTGAGATTGTCTTGATGCTTCATGCATCCTGTGTCAAGACTGGTGAGATTGTCTTGATGCTTCATGCATCCTGCGTCAAGACTGGTGAGATTGTCTTGATGCTTCATGCATACTGTGTCAAGACTCCCATGTGTCTTGACAGTCACGTGACCCCTTGTTGGTTGGTCACTTGACTTCCATGGTGTCCTCTTGCCTGGCCTGCGGCCTGATTGCCTATAAATGAGTGGCTCCCATCCTATGGGTTGTAACATGTAGGTCCACTTGTGTGGTGATATCTCTGACCTGTGTGATGCTGAGGGTATCATCAACCTATCGTGACACTTGTGTCTTCCCTATTTCTGATAGGGTTGTGTCCTGTCATCAAAGGACAGGTTTGTCAGGGACTGGTGGTGACTGGGCTTCCTTGTCGTCAACCTGTTCCTCCATGTAGCCAGTTGCGTCAAACTTGGAGATCAGGTTGTCCTCCCAGTGGATTCTGTTGACCTTCCTTCAGACCTTGTCAAGGTGATCCAAGATTTCTTGAAGCATGATCTCAAGTTTTTCAGTGTGTTGTCAGAGATTATCCTCCTCTCTGAGGAGTGCCACTTCAGGGTGATTGTGGAGTAGTGTGTCTTGGGGGGCCCTCTGGGGCTTCTCCACCTCCCTGCCTTTCCAGGCACTTGTGGTTTTCAACTGCTTCCTTTTGCTCTTCTTGTTCTTCTTCTTACTCCTGCAGTTCACTGTGAGGTGGCCCACTTTCTGACAGTTGTAACACTTCTGTGTCTTCTTCTTTCGTGGTTCCATCACATCAATTTCCATGGGTACCAAGCTGTAGTTATCTTTGGCAGGTGTTGGTTTTTTCTTCACCTATGGTTTTGTCTGCTTGCCTCACTTCTCAAGCTCTCTCTCAAACTGTCAGTCATCAATGTGAGCTGCAGTCTTGATTATTTTGTAGAGCTTGGTTGGTCAGTCTCCTTGCGTGATGTTGTCCTTGACTTGTTCCTTGAGACCTTGGTAGAATAGTGCTGTTAGTGCACTGTCCCCCCACTGGGTCCTCACTACTAGTTGTTGGAACTTCACTGTGAACTCTGATGCTGATCCTGTTTGCTGCAGTGCTTGGAGCTTTTGTTCTACATCTTTTTCCTTGTCAAGAATTCCAAACATCTTTCTTATGACTGTCTTAAAGGTTTTCAAGCTTCCCATGACCTGTTGAGTATTGTCTTCTTGCTTCTTGGGGTCTGCCTGATTGTCTAGGTAATCTCTTAAGTAGATGTTGAACCAAGTGAAAGCTGGTCCTTCCAGGTAGGAGACTACAAATAGCACCTTCTCCTGGTCTGTCAGGAACTGGACTGTGTTGAACCCATAGTAAAGCTCCAGTTGTGAGAAGAACAACTCCAGTCCTCCCCTGGATCTATCGTACCTTTTCAGGGCACCTACCTTCAAGGGCTTCAGGGGTAGGTTAACAATAGGTGCCACCTGGACAGCCTGGGCCTGAGCCACCTGAGCAGCTTGGGCTTGAGCTGCCTGGGAAGGGGTAGGGCTTTGTGGATCCACTATTGTATCAAGTCAGTGTCCTGTATGTTAGAGGCTGAAACTGTTAAAGGCCAGACTGGGTTCACACAGAAGCTGGTACAGTCTTGCTACTTCGCAGGGCAGATTCTAGACAGGGACTTGGTAGAGGAATAGACAGGTGGGGTAACTCTTCTGTGCTATTGTCTTAGTACGATGTGTGTATTTGTGTTCAGCCTGGAGAGCTAATCTCTCCGGACTCTTTGGGGAGTCTTTATACAGATGCCCCGAGGGGGGGGGGTCTTCTCAAGAGGTATCATCCTTTTGTGTGGACGAGCTTCTTGCTTAGAGACTGCTTGGCCACCAGACAAGCTCCTCACTTAGGGACTGGTTGTCCACCAGATCAGTCGGATGTTGTTCTGTATGACTAACACTCCTCCCTCGCTTACCTGGGCTGTTCCAGCCTAGACCTTAACACTTCTTCTGCAGCAGTTCTGGCAGAAGCAGGACTGAACAGCTCAGCCTGCAGTGTGGACATGTCAATAACTTTTGCCAACAAGTCTTCACCATCCACCTCCATTTCAGCAACAAGGCACTGGAGCTTCTTCTTTGCTTGACTCTCAGCACCTTCAAGAACCTTTCACTTTCAGGACACACAAGCCTGCAGCTTGGCAAGCTGCTTAACAAGAGTATTCCACTTGGCCTCATCAACAGCCAAATCCTCATGAAGGTTATCCTGGGTTATGTTCAGTGACTCCCAAGAAAGTGACACACAGAACTTCCTATAATGAGTGCATTCACTGCACTTCAACTTATTGTTGTTGTCAGACATTCAGAAGCAGAGCTTGTGGTTCAAAACACAGAAGTCACACAGAGCAAGCAATATGAAGTTATAATCACAGATCTGGGCTGCCAGTTGTTTTCAGTAAGCAGAGGCACGTGATTTCACAGACATACTCAAGAATTCATCAGGATAATAAATAAAGAAGAGGAGGGTAGTGTTATGATCTCTGGGATGGGAGCCACTTATTTATAGGCAATCAGGCCACGGGCCAGGCAAGAGGACACTATGGAAGTCAAGTGACCAACCAACAAGAGGTCACGTGACTGTCAAGACAAACATGGGTGGCTTGAAGCAGCATGCATAAAGCATCAAGACAATCTCACCAGTCTTGATGCAGAATGCAGAAAGTATTGAAACAGTCTCACCAGTCTTGACACAGTGTGCATGAAGTATTGAGACAATCTCACCAGTCTTGATGCAGGATGCAGGAAGCATCAAGACAGCCTCACCAGTCTTGATACAGTGTGCACGAAGCATCAAGACAATTTCACTAGTCTTGACGCAGGGTGTATAACATGGTGGGCCTGTCAAGACAATCTCACCTGTCTTGATGTCAAGACTGTCAAGACAATCTTGATTGTCTTGACAGGCCAGCACTATATAGTCTGGTGATAGTTCCCTTATGGAACAATCATCTTCAACTTATGTTGTGATCCAGACAACTAGATCTACTTCAATACAATCTTGTACAAAGCCACTGATCAGGTGTCATCACCACCACATTCCACCAAACCCCTTCACACTCCTTGACACTCCTCCCCTGCAAGAACCAACTGTTGCAGTCTGTACTGTACTGTCCTATCTGAGTATTTTTTTTGATTTGATTTGATTCTTACACTGATTTGGCTGTTAAGCCATGCAGAACTTCTTGAAGGATTTTTGTCTCTGGTAGACTTGACTTGGGGACCTCACATATTTACCGTACACCCCGTGGTTTGTAGTGTACGTACTGTGGGAAAACCCCAAACCCTGTAGGGGAAATAGGAAAACCACAGTAATAAGGGTTTTGTGGATCTTGACAGATATTGGGTGAGCTATTTCTTGGGGGTTTTCATACATCTTGCGAGGAGTACATCTTAGACAAGTTCTATGAATCTCAGAGGTTTTTGTGGCAGAATGTGGGGTGGGTCAGATTTGAACTGACGACTAGTTTAGTCAGGTTCTCCAGGCCTGACACCACTAGTTCTGGGTTATGGGTGCCACGTAGTGGGAAACTCTCACCAGCTTCCCGCTACACCATGCCACCCCTCTATCTGAGTATAGGATTAGGGTGAGAGGTGGAAGGCAGGTTGGTTCTCGCAGGAGAGGAGTGTCAAGAAGTGTGAAGGGGTTTGGTGGAACATGGTGGTGGTGACACCTGATCAGTGGCTTTGTACAAGATTGTATTGAAGTAGATCTAGTTGTCTGGATCACAACATGAGTTGAAGATGATTGTTCCATAAGGGAACTATCGCCAGACTATATAGTGCTCAGTCTGTGAGCTCTGTGAGCTCTGCTCACTTTGCTCACTCAGTGAGATCAGTGAGCTCTGCTCACTTTGCTCACTTGTTCATGCATGCTGCAGTGAGCTGGCTGAGCTCTGCTCACTTTGCTCACTCAGTGAGATCAGTGAGCTCTGCTCACTCTGCTCACTTGTTCATGCATGCTGCAGTGAGCTGGGTGAGCTCTGCTCACTTTGCTCACTGTTCATGCACACTGTGGTGAGCTGGGCAAGCTCTGCTCACTCTACTCACACATATGCATGCTGCGGCGAGCACCCCCTGGTCAGTCTCACCAGTCACGTGACTGTTTCCTGTGTCATGCTGTCTGGTACTTCTGTCCAGTATCCTGTCTGCTGCTTTCTGTGAGTATAAAGACTGTGTCCCTCCTGGGTTGTAACACTATCCTCCTCTCCATCTTTCATCATCTTGATGAAATCTGGTCATGCCTCCAAAGTCATGTGCGACTGTTAGCCAAACTCAGCTTGCTGCTCAAATCTGTGATCAGGGTTTTGTTTCGCATACACCCTGCGACTTTTGTGTTCTCTGTGGTCATCCATGCTTCCAGATGCCAGGAGAAGATGATAGGTTGAAATATGCTGCGTGCACTCAGCACAGGAGGTTTTGTGTCTCTGTGTCCTGGGAATCTCTGAACATATCCTGGGACAACCTCTGTGAGGATGTGGCTGCTGACAAGGCAACACATGACACACTCTTTGAACAACTTGCCACAGTGCAGGCTTGTCTGTCTCGGAAGTGAAAGGTGTTGGAGGGTGCTGAGGTCTGTGCAAGGCAGAAGCTTCAGTGCCTGGTGAAAGAGATGGAGTTGGATGGTGAGGATTTGACTTGATCAGTCATTGACATGTCCCTCCTGCAGACTGAGCTGTTCAGTCCTGCTCCTGCCAAAACTGTTGCAGAAGAAGCTGGCAGTTCGCAAGGTTCTTGAGTGGTTCCCAGGTATTTTCCAAGTCTGGGTATCCTTTCCACTTGACAAGATATTGCTGACTTTTCCTAGCCAGGATCTGTTCAACTTCAAACTCTTGTTCTTCTTCAGGTTGATAATAAAATGTTTCCTGCAAGAGTGTGCTCTGGTCGGCTGGTTCAATCATCAATATGTGAAAGTTTGGATGGACTCTGGCATCCCTTGGTAGTTGTATCTTGATGTTGACTGGTCCTGTTTTCTCTTCAACTGAAAATAGTCTGACCTTGATATTGTCAAGTTTCTTTGTCTTTGGCTTTTTTGTTTTCCAATTTCTTGTGAGAAGGTAGACTTTATCCCTCTTCTTTAGCTGAGGTACTATTTTTGATTTCTTGTCTATTTGACGTTGTATTCTTTCTGAGGTCTCTTGAAGATAGTGCCTCATCATTGTGTGTGTTTGTTGTAGGAGCTTGTCATGTTGGAGTGCTTTCTCTGTGTTTGGTGAAGCTCTGCTTGGCATCCTGATGTTCGCATGTTGTCTAAAATTAGCAAAGAATAGTGATTCCTTTGTTGAGTCTGATCTGTGCTGGTTGATTGCCAGCTGTGCCACTGGTAATAACTGTACCTAATTACTGTGGGTCTGGTTGATGTAATACTGTAAGTAAGTCTCCAGGACTTGGTTTGCTCACTCTGTCTGGCTGTCAGTTTGTGGGTGATAGGCTGTAGACATTTTGGGTTTTGTTCCCATGGCTGCACTGATTGTCTTCCAGTAGTTGGATGTGAAGAGTTTGTCTCTGTCTGTAATGATTGTGATTGGAACTCTGTGGTCTCTGACCAATCTGTCCAGTAAGAGGTGTCCCAACTGTTCTACTGTGTAGGTCTCCTTGAATAGTACTGCTATTAGATATTTCATGAATCTGTCCACTATCACTATAATCAAGTTGTAGGTGATTCCTGTGACTGGGTCTTTAGACTTGGGTAACTTTGTGATGAAGTCCATTGACACGTCTTTCTACAGGCCTCTTGGTATCATGTTCAGGTGTCCTTCTCTATATAGCTTGTGTTTTCTGTGTTTGTTTTTCTGGCACAGTAGACATTTGCTGATGTAGCTTGTGACATGTTATCAGAGGTTGATGACATTGTTCCCTGCCTGTTGGATAAGGTCTGTGGTCTTGGTGATTCCTGGGTGACTATGTGCTGGGTTGTCGTGGTAGTTCCTTATTAGTTCTTCAGTGTCTTCTGCTGTAAGCTTGTTGATCTGTGGTCAAGGCACCAGGTTTCCTTGCTAGTCCTGCTGTAAGATTGTTCCTTGGCATTCATCATCTTCCATGTGGTTTTTTTGTCAGCTTAGTGTGTCTGCTCTCCTGTTGTCTTATCCGGGGGTGTACAAGATCTTAAACTTGTGTTGCTCTAGGAGTTCAGCCTATCTGACTTACTGTCTGTTCAGCTTCTTGGTTGTTGTGAACATTGTCAGATTCTTGTGGTCTGTGAGAACAGTGAGTTCAGAACTGCTTTCTATGTACACTCTCCAGTGTTTGAGTGTGTTGACAACTGCCAGTAGCTCTTTGTTGTAGATATCATAGTTTTGTTCTGCTTGTGTTATTTTTTGTGAGTAGTAGGCAACCGGGTGCCACTTGCCATCTGCCTGTTGGCATAAACATGCTCCTACTGCCTGATCTGAAGTGTCTGTCTCCATTTGTGTCGGTTGGCCTGTTTTGAAGTTGAGAAGAACTGGTTTCTTGGTGTAAGTGTCTTTGAGCTGCTGGAATGCTTTTTGTTATCTCTCCATCCACCAGTACTCTATATTCTTCTTTGTGAGTTCTGTCAGTAGTGTTGCTGTCTGTGAGTAGTTCTTGATAAACTGTCAGTTGAAGTTGGCAAATCCTAGGAAGGCTTGTACTTCCTTAACTGATGTCAGTGTTGGCTATTGTTGAATTGCTTTGATTTTCTCAGGGTTAATCTTGATCTCTTTGATTCCTATGATGTATCTGAGGAATTCAACTTCTGGTTTGTTGAACTCACATTTCTTCAGGTTGAGCTTAAGCCCTGTCTTTTGTAGGCATTGTAGAACATCCTTCACATGTTTGGTATGTTCCTGTTGCGTGTTCAAGTAGACAAGAATGTTGTCCAAGTAGGCGATAGCTGTTTGGTCCAGGTGTGCTCTGATAATGTTGTTGATCAATGCTTGACATGTTGCTGGTGTGTTTGTGAGTCTGAATAGCATAACCAGATACTCGTAGTGTCTGTATCAGGTTCTGAAGGCTGTCTTCCATTCTTCTCCTTCTTTCATGTGTATCAGGTTGTATACTCCTTTCAAGTCCAGCTTGGTGAAGATTGTAGCTTGGCTGATCCTGTCTCGCAATTTGTTTGCATTTGGCAACAGATATCAGTTCTTGATAATAATGTTGTTGAGTTTCCTGTAGTCTATACAAAGTTGAAGACTTCTGTCTTTCTTTAGTGCAAATAGTATCAGGTATCCTGCTGGTGATTGAGATTCTTGAATGAAACTCTTTTTCAGGTTTTCCTCCAGGTACTCGTGAAGTACTTGGAGCTCTTTCTCTGATAACTGGTAAATTGGTCCAAATCCTGGCTCTGTCCCTGGTTGCAACTTGATCTTATGATCCTAAGGTTGGTGCTTAGGCAACACTGCTGTCATTGTCTCTTCCTGAAAGAGGTTATCATACCCAGGTCAGTACTCTTCAGGGATCTCCAGAGGGTTAACAACTTGCTCTCTCTTCATCTCTGACTGTTTGGCCACCTGGTTCTGGGGTGTGCCTGTCAAGGCAGACCTCTTCTCTTGAGAGTTGTCCTTTCTGTCAGTGAGGTTCCACTGAGAACTTCTTCCCTCATCTGTCTACACCTTCTGTGGCTGGTAACAGGTCTGAGCTGTGTTGTTAGTGCAGTTCCTAAACATGAGTACTCCTGTCCTCCAGTTAACAACTGGGTTGTGCTTCTTTAGCCAAGGCATCCCCACATAGATATCCTGAGTGGCCAACTTGACAATATCAAAGTGGATTCTTTCAGTATAGTGTCCAGTAACTATTTCCATTGGCTGTGTCTTATGGCAGACTAGCTCTGTCTGTCTATTTGCTATCACAAGCTGGTAGGACTACTGCTTGCGTCTCCTTCCAGTGCTGAGGGTGTTGTAAAGTTGTCTTGAAATGTAGTTTCCACTGGCTCCAGAGTCAACAAGTGCATATGTCCGTACTGGTGTGTTGGCGTGTAGTGACACAGGTAATCGCAGATGCTTTGTGTTGCTAGAGGTCATGTTGTTGAGCTCCTGATGTCACCTCTTGACAAGGGAGTTCAATCTTTTCCTGTTTGAAGTGTCTTTCCACTGACTGGGCAATAGGTCCAGCTATTCCTATCAGTTCTGAGGAATCTGTTCATGAATTTGTCTTGCTGATGCTTGTCACATCCAGACTTGAGGCAGTACTGCCAATTGTTGATGTAGCAGTTGTGGTTGTTGCCTTGCTGTAGGAACATGAGGTGTTTGTGCCAATCATGTGTGTGCCCGGGAAATGCGGTGTGTTGGTGTTTGTCCCAGAGATAGATCTCACACACATCCTTCTTGCAATTGACTCAATGTTTGTGGCAGGTGGCGTGGTAGGGTGAATGTCCTCTGTACCTTTGTAGTTGTTCATGGTAGGTGCAGTAGTACTTTGTGCAAAACCTCCACTGTAGTTTGCTGTGCTGTAGATTTTGTGGGTCCATGCTGTAAGTATAGCTTCCTTGTGGTATTTCTTCATTGATAGACATGGGTTTGTCTCAGTCCCTATCAGAGGTGGTTAAGAGCTTCTGTCCCTTGTCCTGACCTGTCTGTTCTGGTAGGTCCTTGCCTCCTGATGTTGCCAGTTGGTGGGCTGCTTCCAATATCTGATCGTAGTTGTCCTATTGTTTGAGGGATAGCTGAGCCTCTCCTGGTGAGTTCTCTGGCTTGATGATATTCCAGTCTCTATCAAGTGTATTAAGTTGCTGTCAGTACATCTTGTTCTTTGAACAACAGTCTTTCGCCATGTGGCCTAGCTTGCCACAGGTATAGCACTTCAGTGCTTTCCTCTTTTTGTTGTTTCTTCCCTTTGTGAACCTTCCCTTGTAGTGGACTACATCCAGTTCCATGGGTGCATAGCCATATGGGTCATGTGGTGGTGCCTTGTTAGGCAGCTTGTAATAGTTGCTCACATACCATGCGGGGTGGCTGTATCCTCTGTTGTGGTGTTTCTCCATCACTCGCTTGAATAGTTTGTTATCAATGTTGATTGCTTGTGTGATGAGCTTGTCCAGTGTGTTGACTGCTTGTCTGTTGAAGGTGATTTCATCCTTCACATTCTCCTTGAGTCCATGTCAGTACATGACTATCAGGGTGTCATTGTCCCAGTCAGTCAGTGCTGAGTATTGTTTGAACTGCGTGGTGTACTCTGCGGCTGAGTGTTGTTGTTTGATGTGCTGGATTATTTGTATAGCCACTTTGTCTTTGTTAGATAGTCTAAAGATCCTTTTGATCTTGTCCTTGAATCATGTCTATTTTGTCATCTATTCTGTTGTGCTGTCGTGGTCTCTGTTTCCTGAGAGATGTCTGTTGACATAGAGCTTGATCCATCAATAAGCATTACCTCTCATGTAAGTGGTTGCGAAGAGGGGCCACTTCTCCTTAGGTAGCTTTATCTCTGGTTGGAATTGAAAGTAGACTTGGAGTTGCATGAGCCAGTCGTCAACCTTGTTTCTTTCACTGTAGAACAGGTCTGGCTTGGTGACACAAATCTTTCCATCTGGGAATCTGGGGTTGGTTGCTCCTGAGGTACTCATCCTTGAGGGTCTTCAAAGTATTGCAGTCTGTACTGTACTGTCCTATCTGAGTATAGGATTAGGGCAAGAGGTGGAAGACAGGTTGGTTCTCGCAGGAGAGGAGTGTCAAGGAGTGTGAAGGGGTTTGGTGGAATGTGGTGGTGGTGACACCTGATCAGTGGCTTTATACAAGATTGTATTGAAGTAGATCTAGTTGTCTGGATCATAACATGAGTTGAAGATGATTGTTCCATAAGGGAACTATCACCAGACTATATAGTGCTCAGTCTGTGAGCTCAGTGAGCTCTGCTCACTTTGCTCACTCAGTGAGATCGGTGAGCTCTGCTCACTTTGCTCACTTGTTCATGCATGCTGCAGCAAGCTGGGTGAGCTCTGTGTTACGACCCAGGAGGAACACAGTCTTTATATACTCACAGAAAGCAGCAGACAGGATACTGGACAGAAGTACCAGACAGTGTGACACAGGAACCGGTCACGTGACCGGCGAGACAAACCAGGGGGTGCTCGCCGCAGCGTGCATGAAAAGTGAGCAAAGTGAGCAAAGTGAGCAGAGCTCACTCTGCTCACGAACTGGGCACTATATAGTCCAGTGATAGTTCCCCTATAGAACAATCGTCTTCAACTCATGTTGTGATCCAGACAACTAGATCTACTTCAATACAATCCTTTTGTACGAAGCTGTTGATCAGGTGTCACCACCACCACATTCCACCAAACCCCTTCACACTCCTTGACACTCCTCTCCTGTGAGAACCAACCCACCTTCCACCTCTCGCCCTAATCCTATACTCAGATAGGACAGTACAGTACAGACTGCAACACTTTGAAGACTCTCAAGAATGAGTACCTCAGGAGCAACCAACCCCAACTTCCCAGATGGAAAGATTAGCGTCACCAAGCCAGACCTGTTCTACAGTGAAAGGAACAAGGTTGACGACTGGCTTATGCAACTCCAAGTCTACTTTCAATTCCAACCAGAGACAAAGCTGCCTAAGGACAAGTGGCCCCTCTTCGCAACCACTTACATGAGAGGTAATGCTTATTGATGGATCAAGCCCTACATCAACAAATATCTCTCAGGAAACAGAGACCACAACAGCACAACAGAATGGATGACAAAATAGACACAATTCAAGGACAAGATCAAAAGAATCCTTGGACTATCTAACAAAGACAAAGTGGCTATACGAATGATCCAGCACATCAAACAACAACACTCAGCCACAGAGTACACCACGCAGTTCAAACAATACTCAGTACTGACTGACTGGGACAATGACACCCTGATGGTCATGTACTGACGTGGACTCAAGGAAAACATGAAGGATGAGATCACCTTTGACAGATGAGCAGTTGACACACTAGACAAACTCATCGCACAAGCAATCAACATCGATGACAAGCTATTCAAGCAAGCGATGGAGAAACACCACAACAGAGGATACAGCCACCCCGCATGGCATGTGAGCAACCACTACAAGCTGCCTAACAAGACACTGCCACATGACCCATATGGCTATGCACCCATGGAACTGGATGCAGTCCACCACAAGGGAAGGTTCACGAAGGGAAGGAACAACAAAAAAGGGAAAGCACTGAAGTGCTATGCCTGTGGCAAGCTAGGCCACATGGCAAAAGACTGTTGTTCAAAGAACAAGGTGCACTGACAGCAACTTAATACACTTGACGGAGACTGGAATGTCATCAAGCCAGAGGACCCACCAGAAGAGGCTCAGCTATCCCTCGAACAATAGGACAACTACAATCAGACATTGGAAGCAGCCCACCAACTGGCAACATCAGGAGGCAAGGACCTACCAGAACAGACAGGTCAGAACAAGGGACAGAAGCCCTTAACCACCTCTGATGGGGACTGAGATGAACCCATGTCTATCAAAGAAGAAATACCACAAGGAAGCTATGCTTACAGCATAGACCCACAAAATCTACGGCACGGCGAACTACAGTGGAGGTTTTGCACAAAGCACTACTGCACCTACCACGAACAACTACGAAGGTACAGAGGACATTCACCCTACCATGCCACCTGCCACAAGCATTGGGTCAATTGCGAGAAGGATGCGTGTGAGATCCATCTTTGGGACAAACGCCAACACACCGCATTCCCTGGGCACACACATGATTGGCACGAACACCTCATGTTCCTACAGCAAGGCAACAACTTGTTAAGGCCCAGGCCGGAACAGCTGAGCTGACCGAAGCGAGTGTACAGAGGTACACGGAACAATGTTCACCCGACCCGGTGGACGAGGTGGACGATGTGTAACCAGCTCGTCCAGCTTGTCCACAGGAACAATGTTCACCCGACCCGGTGGACGAGGTGGACGATGTGTAACCAGCTTGTCCAGCTCGTCCACGCAGAAAGCTGATACCCCTCGGGAGGACCCCCCCCCCTCAGGCTCCTGTATATAAGAACCCAGATAGCCGGAGAGAATAGCTCTCCAGGCTGAAAGCACATTACGAGCGACAATAGCAAGAGAGTTACCCCACTTGCTATTCATCTATTGAGTCCCTGCCCTCCTCGGTCGAAGACAGGACCACCCACATTCTGTGTGAACGTGGACTGGCCTTTAACAGTTTCAGCCTCTAACACATAGGACACCAGCTCAATACGATGGCAGATCCACGCAGCCCTACCCCTTCGCAGGCAGGCCAAGCCCGGGCTGCGCCTCAGGCGCAAGCCCAGGAACCACCTGTCCCTACCACCCTCACCTTACCTCCAAAGCCGTTGAAGGTAGGTATGCCGAAGAGGTACGATGGATCACGAGGGGGATTGGAATTATTCTTCTCTCAGCTTGAGCTTTACTACGGATTCAACGCCGCACAATTCCCTACGGAACAGGAGAAGGTGCTGTTCGCAGCTTCCTACCTGGACGGACTGACATTTGCCTGGTTTAATGTCTACCTACAAGACTTCCTCGACAACAAGGAAGATCCCTCTAGCATGGAGACCACGACACGGCAGATCATTGGGAGATTCTCTACCTTCAAGACCCAGATGAAGAAGACCTTCAGGGTCATTGATGAAGAACAAGATGCGGAACAAAAGCTCCAAGCACTACGGCAGACAGGGTCAGCATCAGACTTCGCGGTGAAGTTCCAACAGCTGTCAGTGAGGACACAATGGGGAGACAGTGCCTTGACAGCACTATTCTACCAAGCTCTCAAGGAACGAGTCAAGGATGACATCGCACGAGGAGACCGACCCACCGACCTTGAGGATATGATCGACACAGCAGTACGCATCGACGACCGACAGTTCGAACGAGAACTTGAGAAGTGAGGCAAGCATGCAAGGCCATGGGGCAAAAAGACAGCGCCAGCACAAGACAAGTACGGCTTGACACCCATGGAGATTGATGCAACAACACCACAGGCAACAAAGAAGAAAGAAACACGGAAGTGTTACAATTGCCAGAAGGTAGGACACCTCGCAGCCAACTGCCAAAGCAAGAAGAAGAAAGAAGGCAAGGGTAAGCAGTTGAATGCCACCGGTGCCTGGAAAGGCAAGGGTATTCAGAAGCCACCGAGGGCCCCCAGAGGCACGCTACCCATGAACCGGTCAGAAGCAACACTCCTCGGACAGGAGGACAATCTCAGACAGCACATCGAAAGACTGGAGAACGATCTGCAGAGGTCACTGGAGGACCTGCACGCAATCCAAGACCAGATCGATAAGGTTCATTGGGAGGATGACCTGATCTCCGAATTCGACACAACAGACTACGAGATTGACATAACCGGCATGCCACCAGTTCCCGAGACACCACTACTCTGACGACAGGATGCGACCTTGTCGGAGGACGGCGAAGCAAGAGTGACGCGATGGGTGGACGACACCATCAGCATCTCACAGCCCCGAGACATCGCAGCGCAAGTGGACCTTCACCAGGCTACGACACCAGCCTGCGGACGTCCTTATTGGAAAGGATGTGAGGACCACCACTGCAAGGAACATCTCCTAGAGAAAAGGAGAAGGCACTACTTCCCTGGCCCAGAATACCACAAGAAAGCCTGGAGCATCAAGCACCAGCTAAGCCAGCAAGGGAAAGAACGCGATGATTGTGGAGAAGACGCATGGGAGCTATGCTTCACCGAAAAATGCGAAAGACACGTGGCAGAACGCCAGGCTCAGGGTCTTGGTTGTTCAAAAAACTAGCAGTGCTCTTCAAATCCGGAGTCGGAAGAGCAGGCAAGACAACACTCCGGAGAGAAGGGGTCGAGCAGAGCCTCGACGCGACAGCCTGCAGTCCGCATTTTCGCATCAGGATGAGAGTCAACGGGCATCTGACGAACACCATGATCAACTCTGGAGCTACTGGCAACTTCATGTCAGAAAGTTTCGCCAGGAAGCACAAGATCCCGACTCAGGAAAAGAGGAATCCATACCAACTAACAGTAGTGGACGGGACACCACTCTCCAACAACCAAGGACGAGTGATGAAGGAGACCAAGAACCTACGACTGTGTGTCGACAGTACGACAATCGGATCAGAAGAATTCGACTTGGTCCAGATACCACATGAAGTTATATTGGGTCTTCCGTGGTTGGAAAGTCAAAACCCAAGGATCGACTGGAAAAGAAGGCACCTAGTCTTTCCGAAGAGGAGTCTGGCAACTCGAGCAGAGCCAGAGAAAGTGAGAATCAAAGAGATCTCATATGCAGGGTGGAAGAAGCACCACCGGCGAGGGCAAGCCTATGTGGCTTGGATGAAGCCCCGAAACCATCAACTTTGCACCACGCATGACACCGTGGGCGAGACTCAGGCACCGCAGCTGCCAAGTGAGTATAAAGACTACCAGGAGATGTTTGGTGAGGAAGCGGTCGCGACGCTACCGGAACACCAAGAGTGGGATCACGAAATTCCGCTGGAAGACGGAAAGAAACCCACACATGGCCCTATTTACGCTCTATCAGCAAAGGAGCTTGAGGCCCTAAGAGATTACCTGGACGAGAACCTAGCGAAAGGGTTCATAAGACCTTCAACATCACCGGCCGGATACCCGATATTGTTTGTGCCAAAGAAAGACGGCAAATTACGACTGTGTGTCGACTACCGGCAGCTTAATGCGATCACGATTAAGAATCGCTACCCGCTACCGTTAATATCGGAAATCCAGGACCAAATCCAAGGAGCCAAGTGGTTTACCAAGTTCGACATCCGAGGCGCTTTCAACCTGGTTAGGATGAAAGATGGCGAAGAATGGAAGACAGCCTTTCGTACGAGGTACGGGCATTACGAGTATACTGTTATGCCATTCGGCCTTACGAATGCACCGGCGATGTTCCAATCACTCATTAACACCATCCTCCGACAATACCTGGATATATTTGTTACCGCTTATATCGACGATGTCTTGGTTTACACCAATGGAACCCTGGAGGAGCACAGACAGCATGTCAAGAAGATCCTACATGCACTCCAAGAAGCAGGAATGAGGTTACGCCTTGATAAGAGCGTCTTCCACGTGAAAGAAGTGGAATATTTGGGATCGATCCTGACGACGGAAGGAATCCGTATGGACGATACAAAGATCACGGCAGTACAAGACTGGCCAACACCCAAAAACCTCAAAGAAGTCCAATCCTTCCTAGGATTTGCGAACTTCTACTGACGATTCATCAAGGAGTACTCAAGGACAGCAGCACCCTTGACTGAACTAACAAAGAAGGAAGAAACCTTCACATGGGGGAACAGCCAAGAGAGAGCGTTCCAGGAGCTGAAAGAGAAGTTCACCTCCGCACCCATACTGGCATCATTTGATCCCGGACGGCGGATCATCATGGAGACAGATGCCTCAGACCAAGCACTTGGATCTTGCTTGTGTCAACCAGACGCCGAAAACCGCCTACACCCTGTCGCATACTGATCGAGAAAGTTCTCTGGCCCAGAACTCAGGTACGATGTTCACGACAAGGAGTTGTTAGCGATTGTCGACACATTCCAGGAGTGGAGACCTTACCTGGAAGGAGCAAAGTACACAGTGGACGTGTACTCAGACCACAAGAACTTGGCTTACTTCACGACAACGAAGAAGCTAAACAGACGACAAGTCCGATGGGCGGAGCTTTTAGCTTCATACGACTTCCAGATCTTCTATCGAAAAGGATCAGAAAACGCACGAGCGGACGCGCTTAGCAGGCGGCCTGATATGACGACAGACGACACGACAGAAGAGCGCCCAATCCTAGTGACAAAAGGACAAACTCTGGTCTATGCTCAACCTCAGTTAGCGAGAACTGAAGAAATGGGTGCACTCCTGACCCTAGGCCACAACGTTGCGGCCACGAACAAGGAAGAAGTGCCAGAGAGCGCACAAGAGGACGTGATTCGACAACATCACGATGGACCTCTACACAGACATCCTGGGTGAGACAAGACCCTGGAAAAGATCTGGAGATGTTACCACTTCAACGGAATGAAGCGGAAAGTGACGGAATTTATTCACAACTGCGAAGAGTGTGCGAAAAACAAACCGTCACGCCACAAACCCTATGGAGAGAGTCAACAAATGGACCTCCCAGAAGCGGCTTGGGATACTATCACAATGGATTTTGTGGTGAAGCTGCCGAGGTCAGAGGACCCGGTAACAAAGGTGAAATATGACAGTATCTTGGTGGTTGTTGACAAACTCACCAAATACGCTCACCTGATCCCGTGGCGAGAGACAGGAACAGCGAGCGAACTCGCCAATGTCCTGCTCAAAGAATTGGTTAGCCAGCGAGGACTACCCACGAAGATTATCTCGGATCGAGACAAACTCTTCACCTCGAAATTCTGGAACACGTGGACAAGACAGCTAGGGATAGACACGAGGATGTCTACTGCCTACCATCCACAAACAGACGGACAAACTGAGAGAACAAACCAGACGATGGAACAGTACCTACGCCACTACGTCAACCACCGACAGGACGATTGGGTAGAACTGCTACCAATGGCTCAGTTTGCGTACAACGATCAGCAACACAGCGTGATGGGCATGACGCCGTTCTTTGCGAACTACGGCAGAAACCCCCGCTGGGAAGCGATGGCGGCTGGAAGTGGCACTTCAACAAACGTCGAAAAACTCACTGCTATGCATGAGGAAATGAAGACTGCAATTGAATCTGCACAAAAGACAACAAGCCACCGCCTAAACAGCAAAAGGTTGAAGGGACCAACCCTGGAGAGGGGGGATAAGGTCTATTTGTCAACAAAAAACCTGCGCTCGAAGTGACCAAGCAAAAAGCTGGATCATGTACGAATCAGACTGTTTGAGATTGAGAAGTGCACTGGAGAAGTCAACTACCGACTGAGACTGCCAAAAAAGGCACGGATACACCGAGTATTCCATGTCTCGCTGCTCGAGCCAGCACCCAGCGACGCAGCAATCGAAACAGAATGGCACTTCGAGGACGACGAAGAAGAGTACGATGTCGAAAGGATCCTAGACAGCCGGAGAAGCGGACGGAAAATCGAATACCTGGTCAAGTGGTTAGGAAGCCAGGATCGATGGAGACAAAGGCTCGAGAGAAGCCAAAGCCTCCGAAGAGAAGAAGTCCTCCAAAGGCGGCGGGGACTCCACACGCGTAGCCTCCTGCTCAAGATTCTCCTGATCCTCAATCGCAGCAAGCTCACGCTTGATGGCCTCACCCTCCTTCTTGGACAACACACCCAACTGACGACGGAGACGAAGTTTGCGAGGAAGGAGAACAGACTCCTGCTCCTCGATCTCCTTCAGTTGAGCCTCAAGCTGAGTGCGCTCAAGCTCCATCTTCTCCCACTCCGACTCCGCGAGATGGAGATCGCAACGGCGACTCTTCTCAAGGCACTGACCGCAAAATGTGGACTCTGAACTGACGACACACTTGGCACGGTCACGACGACATGCGCTGCATGAAACTTTGGATACCTTGCCCATCTTGCCAACACGAGAACCGAGGACTCCACGACGATTACAACGAGATGTCCGGGTCATGGTAAGAGAAGCGAGAGGATCTGGGGACAGAACCTTTGGAGGGAGGGGATGGTGTTAAGGCCCAGGCCGGAACGGCTGAGCTGACCGAAGCGAGTGTACAGAGGTACACGGAACAATGTTCACCCGACCCGGTGGACAAGGTGGACGATGTGTAACCAGCTCGTCCAGCTTGTCCACAGGAACAATGTTCACCCGACCCGGTGGACGAGGTGGACGATGTGTAACCAGCTCGTCCAGCTCGTCCACGCAGAAAGCTGATACCCCTCGGGAGGACCCCCCCCCCTCAGGCTCCTGTATATAAGAACCCAGATAGCCGGAGAGAATAGCTCTCCAGGCTGAACACACATTACGAGTGACAATAGCAAGAGAGTTACCCCACTTGCTATTCATCTATTGAGTCCCTGCCCTCCTCGGTCGAAGACAGGACCACCCACATTCTGTGTGAACGTGGACTGGCCTTTAACACAACTACAACTGCTACGTCGACAATTGGCAGTACTGCCTCAAGCCTGGATGTGACAAGCATCAGCAAGACAAATTCATGAACAGATTCCTCAGAACTGATGGGAATGGCTGGACCCATTGCCCAGTCAGTGGTAAGACACTTTGATCAGGAAAAGACTGAACTCCCTTGTCAAGGGGTGACATCAGGAGCTCAACAACATGACCCCTAGCAACACAAAGCACCTGTGATTGCCTGTGTCACTACACACCAACATGCCAGTACAGACATACACACTTGTTGACTCTGGAGCCAGTGGAAACTACATCTCAAGACAACTTTACAATACCCTCAGCACTGGAAGGAGACACAAGCAGCAGCCCTATCAGCTCACGATGGCAAATGGACAGACAGAGCTAGTCTGCCATGAGACGCAGTCAATGGAAATAGTTACCGGACACCATGCTGAAAGGATCCACCTTGATATTGTCGAGTTGGCCACTCAGGATATCTATTTGGGGATGCCTTGGCTAAAGAAGCACAACCCAGTTGTTAACTGGAAGACAGGAGTACTCATATTTAGGAACTGCACTAACAACACAGCTCGGACCTGTTACCAGCCGCAGAAAGTGTGGACAGATGAGGGAAGGAGTCCTCAGTGGAACCTCACTGACAGAAAGGACAACTCTCAAGAGAAGAGGTCTACCTTGACAGGCACACTCCAGAACCAGGTGGCCAAACAGTCAGAGATGAAGAGAGAGGAAGTTGTTAACTCTCTGGAGATCCCTGAAGAGTACTGACCTGGGTATGATAACCTCTTTCAGGAAGAGACAACAACAGCAGTGTTGCCTAAGCACCAACCTTGGGATCATGAGATCAAGTTGCAACCAGGGACAGAGCCAGGATTTGGACCAATTTACCAGTTATCAGAGAAAGAGCTCCAAGTACTTTGTGAGTACCTGGAGGAAAACCTGAAAAAGGGTTTCATTCGAGAATCTCAATCACCAGCAGGATACCTGATACTATTTGCACTAAAGAAAGACAGAAGTCTTCAACTTTGTGTGGATTACAGGAAACTCAACAACATTACCATCAAGAACTGATATCCGTTGCCAAATGTGAACGAATTGCAAGACAGGATCAGCCAAGCTACAATCTTTACCAAGCTGGACTTGAAAGGAGTATACAACCTGATACACATGAAAGAAGGAGAAGAATGGAAGACAGCCTTCAGAACCTGATACGGACACTACAAGTATCTGGTTATGCCATTCAGACTCACAAACACACCAGCAACATGTCAAGCATTGATCAACAACATCATCAGAGCACACCTGGACCAAACAGCTATCGCCTACCTGGACAACATTCTTGTCTACTCGAACACACAACAGGAACATACCAAACATGTGAAGGATGTTCTACGATGCCTACAACAGGCAGGGCTCAAGCTCAACCCAAAGAAATGCAAGTTCAACAAACCGGAAGTTGAATTCCTTGGATATGTCATAGGGATTGAAGGGATCAAGATTGACTCTGAGAAAATCAAAGTGATTCAGCAATGGCCAACACTGATGTCAGTTAAGGAAGTACAAGTCTTCCTAGGATTTGCCAACTTCAACCGACAGTTCATTAAGAACTACTCACAGATGGCAACACCACTAACAGAACTCACAAAGAAGGACGTGGAGTACCGGTGGACGGAGAGACAACAAAAAGCATTCCAACAGCTCAAGGATGCTTGCACCAAGAAACCAGTTCTCCTCAACTTCAAGACAGGCCAACCAACACGAATCAAGACAGACACTTCAGATCAGGCAGTGGGAGCATGTCTATACCAACAGGCAGACAGCAAGTGGCACCCAGTTGCCTACTACTCACGAAAAATGACACAAGCAGAACAAAACTATGATATCCACGATAAAGAGCTACTGGCAGTTGTCAACACACTCGAACACTGGAGAGTGTACGCGGAAAGCAGTTCTAAACTCACTGTTCTCACAGATCACAAGAATCTGACAACGTTCACGACAACCAAGAAGCTGAACAGATGGCAAGTCAGATGGGCTGAACTCCTAGGGCAACACAAGTTCAAGATCTTGTACACCCCTGGACGATACAACAGGAGAGCAGACGCACTAAGCTGACAAAAAGACCACATGGAAGATGATGAACACCAAGGAACAATCTTACAGCAGGACCAGCAAGGAAACCTGGTGCCTCAACCACAGATCAACAAGCTCACGGCAGAAGACACTGAAGAACTAATAAGGAACTACCACGATAATCCAGCACATGGTCACCCAGGAATCTCCAAGACCACAGACCTTATCCAACAGGCAGGGAACAATATCATTAACCTCTGACAACATGTCACAAACTACATCAGCAAGTGTCTACTATGCCAGAAAAACAAACATGGAAGACACAAGCTATACGGAGAAGGACACCCGAACACAATACCAAGAGGCCTGTGGGAAGACGTGTCAATAGACTTCATCACAAAGCTACCCAAGTCCAAAAACCCAGTCACAGGAATCACCTACAACTTGATTATGGTGATAGTGGACAGATTCACAAAATATCTAATAGTGGTACCATTCAAGGAGACCCACACAGCAGAACAGTTGGGACACCTTTTACTGGACAGATTGGTCAGAGACCACAGAGTTCCGATCACAATCATTACAGACAGAGACAAACTCTTCACATCCAACTACTGGAAGACAATCAGTGCAGCCATGGGAACAAAACCCAAAATGTCTACAGCCTATCACCCACGAACTGACAGCCAGACAGAGCAAGCAAACCAAGTTCTGGAGACTTACTTACGGCATTACATCAACCAGACCCACAGCAATTGGGTACAGTTATTACCGGTGGCACAGCTGGTAATCAACCAGCACAGATCAGACTCAACAAAGGAATCGCTATTTTTTGCCAATTTTGGATAACATGTGAACATCAGGATGCCAAGCAGAGCTTCACCAAACATGGAGAAAGCACTCCAACATGACAAGCTCCTACGACAAACGCACACGATGATGAGGCACTACCTTCAAGAGACCTCAGAAAGAATGCAACGTCAAATGGACAAGAAATCGAAAATGGCACCTCAGCTAAAGAAGGGGGATAAAGTCTACCTCCTTACAAGAAATTGGAAAACAAAGAAACCAAAGACAAAGAAACTTGACAACATCAAGGTCGGACCATTTTCAGTCGAAGAAAAAACAGGACCAGTCAACGTCAAGATATGACTACCAAGGGATGCCAGAGTCCATCCAAACTTTCATATATCAATGATTGAACCAGCCGACCAGAGCACACCCTTGCAGGAAACATTCCATTACCAACCCGAAGAAGAACAAGAGTTTGAGGTTGAACAGATCCTGGCTAGAAAAGGTCAGCAATACCTCGTCAAGTGGAAAGGATACCCAGACTCAGAAAATACCTGGGAACCACTCAAGAACCTCACGAACTGCTAGCTTCTTCTGCGACAGTTTCGGCAGGAGTAGGACTGAACAGCTCGGCCTGTAGGAGGGACGCGTCAATGACCGATTGAGTCAAATCCTCGCCATCCGACTCCATCTCTTTCACCAAGCACTGAAGCTTCTGCCTCGCACAGACCTCGGCGCCCTCCAACACCTTTCACTTCCGAGACAGACAAGCCTGCACTGTGGCAAGTTGTTCAAAGAGTGCATCACGTGTTGCCTCGTCAGCGGCAACATCCTCACGGAGGTTGTCCCGGGACATGTTCAAAGATTCCCAGGACACAGAGACACAAGACCTTCCGCGCCAAGTGCACGCAGCACATTTTAACTTATCGTCTTCTCCCGGCATCTGGAAGCACGGACGACCACAGAGAACACAAAAGTCGCAGGGCGTACGCGAAACAAAACCCCGATCGCGGATTTGAGCAGCCAGCTGAGTTCAGCTAACAGTCGCACGTGACTTTGGAGGCATGACCAGATTTCATCAAGATGATGAAAGATGGAGAGGAGGATAGTGTTACGACCCAGGAGGAACACAGTCTTTATATACTCACAGAAAGCAGCAGACAGGATACTGGACAGAAGTACCAGACAGCGTGACACGGGAACCGGTCACGTGACCGGTGAGACAAACCAGGGGGTGCTCGCCGCAGCATGCATATGCACGAACAAGTGAGCAAAGTGAGCAGAGCTCACCCAGCTCACCGCAGCGTGCATGAAAAGTGAGCAAAGTGAGCAGAGCTCACCCAGCTCACTGCAGCGTGCATGAAAAGTGAGCAAAGTGAGCAGAGCTCACTCTGCTCACGAACTGGGCACTATATAGTCCGGCGATAGTTCCCCTATGGAACGATCGTCTTCAACTCATGTTGTGATCCAGACAACTAGATCTACTTCAATACAATCCTTTTGTACGAAGCCGTTGATCAGGTGTCACCACCACCACGTTCCACCAAACCCCTTCGCGCTCCTTGACACTCCTCTCCTGCGAGAACCAACCCGCCTTCCGCCTCTCGCCCTAATCCTATACTCGGATAGGACGGTACGGTACGGACCGCAACACTCTGCTCACTTTGCTCACTGTTCATGCACGCTGCGGCGAGCTGGGTGAGCTCTGCTCACTCTGCTCACTTGTCCATGCATGCTGCAGCGAGCTGGGCGAGCTCTGCTCACTTTGCTCACTGTTCATGCACGCTGCGGCGAGCTGGGCGAGCTCTGCTCACTCTGCTCACACATATGCATGCTGCGGCGAGCACCCCCTGGTCAGTCTCGCCGGTCACGTGACTGTTTCCCGTGTCATGCCGTCTGGTACTTCCGTCCAGTATCCTGTCTGCTGCTTTCTGTGAGTATAAAGACTGTGTCCCTTCTGGGTCGTAACACCAACCTGCCTTCCGCATCTCGCCCTCAATCCTATACTCGGTTAGGACGGCACAGTACAGACCGCAACATCCAATAAGTCTCAGGCATTTGTTCTGGAATGTGCTAAGAGAAGAGATATTAGAAGATTTTCGTAGAGGATTGAACCAGATCCCCACAGCATAACTCAGTAAAGATCTGAGTATTGCAGTGTACACAAGACATGATGGGAAACCCCAAGTAGAATATGAAGTTCTAGAAAGAGAGGACTGGAATTTAGATATAGTAGTGTAAGAGATAGATTCTTCTTCTACTAAAGAAATTAATTTACATTATCGTCACTGCTCTCAAGCAAAGCAGCTGCTCCTGGCATTGCCAGCACCTTCTCAGACTCTGACTCAAAGAGTATTGACACCTCAAAAGGTGCCCACCCTAGATGTAGTTCCAGAAGCTTGATGATCCAGAGCCGGACTTCTGGGTGGATACCCTTGGGCTCTGACTGACCAGAGCTTTTGGGGGCAGGGGGGTCTGGGATGACTTCCTTTTCAACAAGCCACATCTCAATCATGGCTCTCTAATACATATCATGTTAGTAATAATACTACTATCTTTTGTTCACTAGAATAAGTATATATGTACTTACCTTGTACTGACACCCGCAACAAAGTAGGTCATCATCATCCATACTCACAGGAGGATTGTTGCGGTCCGTACCGTGCCGTCCTAACCGAGTATAGGATTGAGGGCGAGATGCGGAAGGCGGGTTGGTTCTCGCAGGAGAGGAGTGTCAAGGAGCGCGAAGAGGTTTGGTGGAACGTGGTGGTGGTGACACCTGATCAATGGCTTCGTACAAGATTGTATTGAAGTAGATCTAGTTGTCTGGATCACAACATGAGTTGAAGACGATCGTTCCATAAGGGAACTATCGCCGGACTATATAGTGCTAGCCTGTCGAGACAATCGAGATTGTCTCGACAGTCTCGACGTCGAGACGGGTGAGATTGTCTCGACGGTCCCACCATGTTATGTACCCTGCGTCGAGACTGGTGAGATTGTCTCGCTGCTTCATGCACGCTGCGTCGAGACTGGTGAGGCTGTCTCGATGCTTCCTGCATCCTGCATCGAGACTGGTGAGATTGTCTCGATGCTTCATGCATGCTGCGTCGAGCCACCCGTGTTTGTCTCGACAGTCACGTGACCCCTTGTTGGTTGGTCACTTGACTTCCATGGTGTCCTCTTGCCTGGCCCGCGGCCTGATTGCCTATAAATGAGTGGCTCCCATCCCAGGGATCGTAACAAGGATCAGCTGTTGGCCTTGGCAAGTTGTTGATCCGGCAGCTGAAGCAAGAGGTAAAAGCTCTAGTGTGGACTTTTCCCCAGAACTTTGCCTGCAACACCTCTTCATCATCCATGTCAGGGTTGTCAACTTGTGGGTGGAAGTGCTTCCCCCACTGTGCCTCATAGGCTGATTTATGTTCTCTAGTATATAACTTTATCAGTATAACTTCTTGTTAACTATTCTAAGAATCTTTACTTACTTCTCTGTCATCTGTGCCAGCATTGTTTTGTTCCAGTCCTGAAGAACAAGACTATCTCGTACCTTGTATGTCCAGACCATAGTGGCAGTGGTGGTGGCGGTGGCGGTAGTGGTGGTGATGTTGGTTGGGTGTTGACTGTCAATTATTATCAGTGTTAGTACTAGTAATAGTACAGAGTAGTGGTGTCAATACTTACTGGTGATGCTTATGCTCATGCTTGTGCCTGTGCTGCTACTGCTGCTGCTGCTCCTGCTGCAACTACCACTGCCCGTGATGGTAGTGATAGTGGTGGTAGGGTGGATGGTGGCAGTGTCAGGAAGTGAGATTGACTGTAGCTTATTGCTGGTGTTAGTACTGGTGCTTGTATTAGTGCTGGCACTGCTGATCAACTTACTATTGCTGCTGCTGCTGCTGCTGCTGCTGCTGCTGCTGCTGCTACTGCTGCTACTGCTGCTGCTACTGCTGCTGCTACTGCTCGCTCGTTGCTGCAAATTGTGGCAGTGCTGGTGCTGAGATAGAAGGCTGAGATTTTGACAAATATTCGTGGAAATGTCTGGTGATTTTGGCAGAGTGCCGGTGCGGGCGCAGAAGTTATGTTGTCGAATTTTTGGTGCTTACCTAAGCAGACTCTGGAGTCAGCTCTGCCTTAGTCAGCCGCGAGGGAAGGTGTTTAGTCAGCCGCGAGCCCACCAAATGGACCGTCAATCTACGTACCGGAAGAAGTCATAGGACTGCACATGTATCTTTTGCTGGTAGGCTGATTTCTCACGTGACCTGCATCTCTTCCCCAATCTGGACTAGCGATGACCCTTGAAGCTATTGGCATGTGAAATCTGGGGGACCCTTGCGGAAGTGATTCAGAATTTGAAAGCGGAACAACATTTTTTCTTCACGCCCAACAAAAGATTGTCAAGACGACGACGACCGGTCGATGAGCCTGAGCCAAGCATCCAAGGGCTGGGGGAGGTCGTTCCACCTACTTCACTAACATTAGGCTGCGGTAGGGCCCTAGTCCCCCATCTTGTCCCCTGTTGAAACAGGGCTCTTGTCTGGTTAGAGTACCGCGTCAACGGAAGGCAGCTAATTATTTTAACCACCGTAGTGGGGCAGTTCGACGCCGGAGCCCGGTAGGCCAACACGCCGAGTCGACAGCGCTGCAGCGGTCCTGTACGGCGTGCAGACGGCTAGCAGACAATTACCCCATGCGCCGGCCAGCGCCCAGTTGCGGTCGATATTGCGTACAAGCCGTAGCCAGTCCTACCTAAGCATGCATGCCCTATGGCCCCAGGGTATTGCTCCCCTGGACATCACAGTTAGCCTACCGCTACGCGTCAGACCAGTACATACGTACCCCTATCGCTACCAACATCACCTAGATACGTACGGAAGTACGTACGTACTGTACGGTACTTCCGTACGGACTGCCGAGTACAATTGGTGGGTATTGGCTTTGGCTTCCCCGTGGCCCCCTCCCTCCAGCACTCGTCAACCGGCTCAACCGGACGGGTTCTGCTGCCAAAGGGAGGGGCGAGAAGAATATCACAGGAGCCTTGAGGGAATTCGAACGTCGAACAGCAACACCACCAGAAAGCGAGGGAGCCGACGACACCGGCTGAAACGTCTGTGTCGCCCTCGCCCCCTCCCCCCCTCTTGAGGGGTTCTTCTCCCCCCCGGCTGTTCATGGCGTTGCTGGTCACCAATGTCGCCGACGTCGATCGAGACCCCATCTCCGGTCGAAAGCTGCTCAACCAGTACGAGATCATTGACGAGCTCGGCCGTGGGGTGCATGGCAAGGTGAAGCTGGGTCGGAACCTGGAGAAGCACCAAGACGTCGCCATCAAGATCGTGCACCGCTACTCGAAACGTCGTCGCCTGGGCAAGTTGGGCGACCCCGAGGAGAGCGTCAAGCGTGAGGTGGCCATCCTCAAGAAGGCCATCCATCCCAACGTCGTCGCCCTGCTCGAGGTGATCGACGACCCGGCCAAGAAGAAGGTCTACATCGTGCTGGAGTTTGTCAGCCTCGGCGAGATCAAATGGCGCACCAAAGCCCCCGCCAACGTCGCCCATGCCGAACGTCGCCGCATCGAGCGGGACCGGCTGGCCGAGGACCGAGACCGACGACGGATGCCCGAGGCCCGGCGCGATCGAGAGCGAGAACGGGCGGACCGTAGCGTCTCGAGCCTGCATCGACGCTACGACGTGGGCCAGCACATAGGGAGTCTCGAACAGGGCGGCGGCGGCGACGGCGACGAGTCGCCTGGGACGGCCCCAGCCGACCTCGGACGACACGGAGAACAGGCAGCGGGCGGCGTACTGTACGGTATAGATGATGCCTGGCCCGACCATCGAGGTACCGTGTCGTCGTCGTCGTCGTCGTCGTCGCCACCGCCGGTGACGGATGTCTCGAGCCGAGTCACGCCGCTGTCGCCCATGGCTCGATACGTCTGCGGAGCGCGCGAGCCGCCCCGGGCCCTCGACGACCAGGATGTCCAGATTGACACCCTCGAGCGCACGTTCGCCACCTCGAGGGAGTCATTGGCCGCCCTGTGTCGAGGCCGCGGCCTCGGTAGCGCCCCCGGCAGCGGCGGTGCCAGCAGCGTCGCCGTGAAGGAGAACGAGGACGAGGACGACCTCCATCTCGATCACCATCGCAAACGCGAGCGCGAACGCGAGCGCGAACGCGCGCCTGACCGGATCCCCAGCTACCCGGGCAGCTTTATCTCGAGCTTCTCGTCCGACGTCTGCTTCGACCCGTACGAGGAGGACTTCTCGTACGTGCCGTGCCTGACGCTCGAGCAGGCCCGCTGCGCCTTCCGCGACACCGTCCTGGGCCTCGAGTACCTCCACTACCAGGGCATCATCCATCGTGACATCAAGCCGGCGAACCTGCTGTGGGCGTCCGACCACGGCGTCAAGATCTCCGACTTTGGCGTATCCTACCTGGGCCGGCCCATCCGCGACGACGACGCCACCGAGGACCTGTCCGAGGCCGAGGCCCGACCGCTGGACGAGGCGGTCGAGCTCGCCAAGACCGTCGGCACCCCGGCCTTCTACGCGCCTGAGCTCTGCTTCACCGACCTCTCGGGCCCGCGTCCGGCGGTGACGGGCCAGATCGACATCTGGGCCCTCGGCGTGACCCTGTACTGCCTGCTCTTCGCCCGCGTGCCCTTCCTGGCCGAGAACGAGTTCGCGCTCTTTAGGGCCATCACCGACGAGCAGCTATACGTGCCGCGGTCGAGGCTGAGGCCCGTGCCGCCGCAGCCGCACCCCTACCATCGGTACCACCACGGCCGGTCCGATCTGTCGGGTCCGCCGCCGTCGCCGTGGCCCGACCTCGAGTACCGGCGGCCGGACCGGCTCGATCACGAGGACGTCGGCGACGACGTCGTCGATCTGCTGCGGCGCATCCTCGAGAAGGATCCGACCAGGAGGATCACGCTGAAGGAGATCAAGCGACATCCCTTCACGCTCGCCGGTCTGCACGACCCCGTCGGCTGGGTCGACGAGACCGACCCGGCGCGCCAGTATCACGGCAAGCGCATCGAGGTGTCGAGCGAGGATGTCGAGCGCGCCGTCGTGCCCATCGGCTTCCTCGCGCGCGTCAAGTCGAGCATGCGCAAGGTCGGGGCCGCCATGGGCTTCGGTCCCTCGCGCCCCGGCCGGCGGAGGCGGTCCGCGAGCGCGGCCAACTCGACCGACGGGGCCGGGTCCAACACGTCGTCGTCGAGGTCGCCGACGCCGACCCTGACGGACGATCACCGCCGCGGCGTCCGGTCCGACGAGACGTCGCTGCCATCATCCGTCGCGAGCCCTCGCGACGTCGAGCACCCGCTCTCCCGGAGCGTCGTCGTCACGCCGGAACCCCGCGAGCAGGACCCCTCGGCCGCCTCGGCATTCCTCGGCGCCGACCTCGGCGCCCTGCCCACCCGGCCGGGCTTCCTCCAGCGGACCGTCTCAGCGTCGACGGCGTCGACGGCCACGGTTGTGCCATGTTCGAACCAGCAGCGGCAGACGTTGGACCGGGGCTCTCCGCCGCCGCCGCCGCTGCCCGAAAAACCGACCGCGGTCGGGCCCCTGGCGTCGACCGACATCCTAGGCGCCTATCGTCGGGCCGGACGTCGCGACAGCAGCGGCAGCGGCTTCTACTGCGGCCACGGCCATGACGACAACGGCGATCACGTCGGCGGCATCCGACGTCCGGCGTCGGTCGACTTGGTCCGGAACATGCTCGAGGAGCAGCGCGGCGAGCCGAGCGTGGCCGTCAGCAAGGCCTCCGCGACGGGCGTCGTCGAGCCGTCGCCGCTCTCCAGCGACGATGCCTCTCACGTGCTGTCTGCCCGGTCCGGCTCGGCCAACGACAGGCTCACGACGAACCGGCTGTCGATGCCCGTGCCGCAGCGACGGTGGGTCGAGTCGTCCCAGCCGTCCTGGCTCTCGTCGGCGCCGGCGTCACCGAGCCTTTCGCCCGGCTGGCCTGGGTCCGAGCAACGAACGGTGCCCGTTCACGAAATCCTCCACCAGGCCCTCAACATCTCCGCCCTTCGCTCCCCTAGATCACCTTTCCGCCGTGCCGACGATAGAAGGGCCATGGCATCTACGCACGGGTCCGTGGAGTTGCTGCACTCCAGCCCTCGTGCGCGGCCACCAGGAGGCAGCTTTTCCACTAGTGTTCACGGCGTCTACGACGAAGAAGGTCATCTTCAACAACAACAACAGCTGCTGCAGCAGTCACCACCGTCGAAGCCTCTCGCAGAGGGGAGCAACGGACTCTACGAGCAGGAGCCGATCGATCGAGTCTCTGGATCGACCGACCAAAGCCCCGTCGTCCACGCAGGACGAGGCGTCGTGACGAGCTCGTCGGAGGAGCACTTCAACTCGGGCATATCGCTGTCGACGTCGTACCCGTCCATGCCGTCGACCGGGTCGGCAGGGTCGTCGGTGTATCTGGACGAACCGAACTACCAGCGGCCCAAGCTAGACACCTTTTCTTCGCTGGCCCGGACTCACGTAACCCAGCCGGGGCTTCGGTCCGTGCGGCCCCTTCAGTTCTCTCGACGGCAGTTCAGCATCGGCAGCCAACCGCTTCCGTCCGATGATGACGAAGCGGGATACAATGGGGATACGGCCGTTGCCACGGACGACGACGATGACGACGATGACGACGACGACAACGACGACGACGATGAAGACCGCCGCAACAGGCACCACGATAATGGCGAGGACGGCGAGGAGTTTCTGCTCATGACCCGACGGAAACCGCGGGGTCGAGGCTCTGTGGGGAAGAGGAGCGGGGAGCACGAAGCGGCCACGGCGGCCACGGCGGCCACGGCGGCCACGGCGGCCACGGCGGCCACGGCGGCCACGTCGAGGCCTGGCCAGGGCGACATCCCTCTCGCTCTGTCGTCGGCTACCATCACCACGCAGGACATAAATTCCATTAGCGACAACGCTCAACGTTGCCCTGACGAAGCCCCTGACCAAGGCATCCCAAGCTGCATCCAACCTGATGGCGCCAATTCGCATACCCTCCAGATAGTGCCAGTGACGGCAATCCCCTGTGAAGATGGCGTGCTGTGATGTGATGAGATGGCGTCCAACCTCTGTTTTGCTATACCCAAGCGTTCATGCAGGAGGCGGCTTGTTACTCTTTACCTGCTTTTGTCAACCGCAACGCATGCAATAGCCCTCGGTCTCTTTGTCCTCCTTTTTCCTCTGAAGGTGCACCTTTGCCATGGTGCACCAGACATCACCGTTCGTGTTTCTACTCTCATGTTTCTATCACGCCGCAGGGTCATTGTTTTGAGCTAGCTTCTTGATCTCCGTTGTTCAATCCTGTTTGTCAGCTATCACGCAGAGTGCATCTCACTGTTCGTCCTCTCGATGACAGACTTCCCGCTCTCTCTATCCCTTCCCCTTCCTATTCTCCATCTCCACCCATCTCTCTCCGTTTCTCTCCCTCTTACTCACAGCAGCTTTGTCGTCCTTCATCTTGGCAACGCTAGATTATTTTATTCACACTTATCCTCTTCTCTCTCTCTCTCGCGTCCTTTCTGTTCACCAACTCATCAAGTCATTTTTTACATCTTCTTCGATCTGAGGCCTGAATACTTCGTGTTACTCTAACGAAGATTCAATAGTACTTTCGGTAACCATATATTCCAGCCTTTCTTTGATTTTTTTCGTTCTACTCCTCTTCTTCTTCTCCTTCATTCTCGCTCTTGCTATCACCCCCACCCTTCTTTTCTCCTCCCTTTTCATATTCATCTGAGGCAAATTTCTCATCTTCATCTACATTCTCCATCGACGAAGGAAAGAAACAAAGGCGGTTTTCTGTGAGGTGCGCGGGGGAGTAATTGGAGTCTTCTCCTCCCTTCTCTCGTCTTATACGGGACGAAAGAATTTGGATGAAAGACTTGGATGACGGGGCTTCGTACTTTAGTCGGAAAAAGAGTAACAAGGACGATGACCGTTCAACCCGAATGGAAAGAAAGGAAGACTGCAAGACAGATTATGCACCGAGGAATCAAGACACACAGACACTTTGAACGGCACATAGAGACAGCTGCCGGAGGGATAGACTGGATCTCACAGCTCTGAATAGAGTGTTACTTCCGAGCACGCTCCTACCAAACCCTACGGAAGGACTGCTTGGAGCTCGAAATGCTGTGATCAGGCAGAGTATCTTACCATACCACCAAGTACTGTAAGTTAACCATCGCAAGGGCGGTCGATGACGAGAACGGGTCATCTAGTGTGCAGTCTTTGGTTAGCGGTCCGGGCCCTGCAGTGAGTACTCTGACTTTGTGACATCCAAGTATGTGCCGTACCTCCGTACGTGGTGTAAGATGCAAGTCCGTGAGGATGATCCAATATCCAGGTATGAGCTATTGGTACTGGTACTGGTATTGGTGTTGATATTCCTACTCCATTCTAGCCCTAGAGATCTAGACTATGCTGAGTCAAACTATGAAATACAAGGTAAGGAAAACCCTAGGCCTACGGTGGAGAACATCCCTCTGCAACGCCTGACCACCGCCATCCTGTCGAGAAGCTATAGAACATGTTGGGGGGTGGGCTGGCTGGCTGGCTAGTAGCCAGCTTCCAGCTGCTCCTGAGCCCAGGAGAACTGGGGAAGGACGCCGTGGCGAAGGATCCACGCTGTCAGGGCGGTGCGGCAGGCCGCGGTCGGGATGTCAGGGTCTGGTAGTCGGTAGTAGCGGCCCCTAGGTACGTTGGTACAGGCTTCGTCGTGCCCGGAGAAGGCGGGGGGCAGTCCAGAAGCACGTGTTTGGCGGTCTCCCCACGGCGCTCCGCAGCTGCGAGCTGGTGTAGGGAAGCCGGGCCAGGTGTGTAGATAATCAAAGATGCAAGTGTGTAGATATTCCATGATGCAGGTATGATGAAAGAGTGGTCGATCGAGAAGACAAGCAGGACGAGACAGGCGCCATCCTCGTCTCTCAGGGGCCACCACTCTTGCGGTTGCGGGGAATATCTTCTTCTCCTTCTTCTCTTTCTTCCTCAGCATCATCACGCCCCCACCTTATCCTCTTCGTCCAGATCTTCGGCGAGATCAGCCTCTCCATCTCCATCTTCCTCCTCCATCTCCTCCCCCTCCTCCTCTTCTACTTTGTCGTCCGGGCCATCCCCCTTCCTCGAGAAAGCCAAGCGATGATGACGACCGGGACGTGCAACAACGGAAAGCCCATCGCTGGAATGCCCAACACTGGAAAGCCCGACACCAGAACGCCCGACACCAAAGAGGTAGTTCAGCCGCGATCCCAAGGCTTGCGACGCCTGGTGCAATGCATGATCAGACAGGCACTTGCGAGACGGATCAGACAAGCCCGCCAGGTACGGCTGAAAGTCGGTGATCTCGTGCAGGATGCGGCCGGAGAGCTGTTCGTTCGTGCTCTGCGCCTGTCGCTCCGCCACGTGGGGATCTGCCGAGCTGGATATTCGAGCGTGCTGGATCGTGCCGTGCTGTGCTTTGATCGAGATGGATGTCTAGAAGGGGAAGGGGTTCATGATGGGTTAGTTGGTGGAAATGTCTACTTGTTCTTGGTTTCAGAGCTGTTGATTTCAGAGCCGTTGGGACGGATGTTCATGTGCTACGGCGGAAAGGAGATGGCGAGATGGATATCTCAAAGGGAAGAGGAGAGGTGGGTCTTGCTTGAAACAGGCCGCGGCAGGATCGAGACGTGTAAAAGGTCCAAAATAAGGTCCCCTTGCATCGATTGCAGACATAATGTTCACCGGTGATGGGCGCTGACAATAGTGTACTATCGCGATGCCTACCTGGCTATCCCGTAAAAACGGTTCGAATCGCAAGGTAGGCGTGCCGTCGCTCGGAAAGCTGTTGAGTTCAAAGTCGGGGGTTTGCTGATAGATCCACGCGGGGTCCTAGGAGACACGGATTCGCATCATCAATGGCCGATAGTCCACGGTAACAGGATTTGCCAAAAGACAAAGATCGTCCGAGGGATGAGAGCTGCATTGAATCAAACTATCTATCAATCACTTTATACGTACCTTCAGCTTCTGCGCGCCCTCCCAGAAAATGCCGTCCGTGTCTGCAGCGTAATCGGGTATTACGCCACCAGCCCATCCGGGTCCTGAGAGCAGGCGCTGTGCCGCCAGTATCGACTTCAAATCAAAGTCCTTCAGGCCGTGCATGAGACCAAACTCGTTCACTACCGCGGCGCGAAAGGCGTCATGGCCGACCATCACATTCCCAATGGCCGAGCGGACGCTCTCGACACCACGCGCCTTGATGTACGCTCTGCCCGGCGAATGAAGCAGCCTGGAGATGCGGCCCAGATGAGACTGTAGCAGACATGTGCCGTGGTGCAAGGCCCGTCCCTTCGTCAGCTTGTACGCAGAGCCAGACACCTTCAGAGGCCCAGCTGTAGGCTGATGTACAGCACCCTGCCGAGACCTCTCCGGGCGTTGGTTGTTGTCGATGACAATGTCGTGCCGTTCATTGACCCGTGCGCTCGCGACGCCTAACTTCCGCAGGCTTGATGCGACCACCTCGGCATACTTATCCCGCCGAAACTCTGATGCTGGATAGATGACGGAGTAGTTCACATTGCCACGATCGTGGACGACCGCCCCACCTCCAGACCGTCTCCGGACCAAGGCATAGCGAGTTGGATCAGTTGACGAGGATAGCTGGCGCAGAGCTTCAAGCCGTCGCAGATGAACCTCGAGCCATGGGTTCTGATTCCGGCCGATGACCACACAAGGCTTGTTGACGTAAATCAACAAGACTGTGGAGTCTGCCGGCGACTTCTCCAGGAGACTTTGCTCGATCGAGAGGTTGGCGTACGGACAGTCGTTCTGTGAGGAGTAGACCTGATACTTTGCCTGACATGACAAGATGTCCTCCAGCACCCTGTCTCTGGATTGGCGCGTGGTAATGGCTTCCAAGTCTTCCCTCGTCCGAAGGACGCGGTACCTGTTAAAAGAGCGCCATTGTAGTCTGGTTAGTCCTCTTGAAGGAGCCATCATCGTAGCTGGATCGACGTGGAGAAACCGATGAATAAAGGTCGCGGGGAACAAAGTAAATCCGAGCTCCGACTGGCTAGTACGTTTTGGCACTAGCTCTACATCGAGTACGGAGTATGTTAGTCAGAAACCTCAATCATCTGACTAAGCATTCTTGGCGCGTCAACGCGTCTACTGGTCGTTAATTACATCGTCGGTGCCCCTCTACCCCAACTTCTTCAAACGCGTTACCCATAGCTGCATTGCATCATAACCGACCACACTTTGCCAGCATCCTTGTCCCCTGATAGCGACAGCTGCATCCGACCTTAGCTGCAGAGGAGACAGCCGAGGCCGAAACATCTGCTCTGCGCATCGTCACCCATAGCCATGTTCGTCTACAAGCGAGGTCAGTGTCATCTGAAGTTTCACTCTTAGTCGAGCATCGACGGCCATAGTCGTCCGACGGTTGTTGTCTTTGCGCCCAGAGACACTCCGGCCTAAGTGGCAGGCGTGTTCAGCTTTCTTCGGCCATGACGCTGATTCTACTACCATGCAGACGGGCGCAAGGAACGCGTCCAGTTCGACAAGATCACCGCTCGCGTCTCGAGACTATGCTATGGCCTGGACTCAGACCATGTCGATGCCGCGGCCATTACGCTGAAGGTCATCTCTGGCGTCTATCACGGCGTCACCACGATCGAGCTGGACAACCTTGTGAGTGGCCATCTGAGCCAGCCGCTACTGACCACTCGACGCGTCGATTTACTGTGACCGTGGCTGACGTTCGTCACGTACCTAGGCGGCCGAAACGGCGGCTTACATGACCGTAACCCACCCCGACTATGCCATCCTTGCAGCCCGCATCGCGGTCTCCAATCTCCACAAGCAGACGAAGAAGCAGTTTTCGTCTGTAGTATCAGATCTCTATCACTATGTCAACCCTAAGAACGGACAGAGGGCCCCCATGATCTCTCAACGGACCTTTGAGACCGTCATGCGGCACGCGGACGAGCTCAACTCGGCCATCGTCTACGATCGCGACTTTAACTACCAGTATTTTGGCTTCAAGACTCTGGAACGATCGTATTTGCTACGGCTCAATGGCAACGTCGCAGAGCGGCCTCAGCATATGATCATGCGGGTCGCCGTTGGCATACATGACGACGACGTCGAAAAGGTCTTGGAGACGTACAATCTCATGTCGAGCAAGTACTTCACACACGCATCGCCCACGCTCTTCAACGCCGGTACTCCGCAGCCGCAGCTGTCGTCGTGCTTTCTGGTGGATATGAAGGAAGACAGCATCGAGGGCATCTACGACACGCTGAAGACGTGCGCCATGATCTCCAAGACCGCCGGTGGTATCGGCCTCAACATCCATCGCATCAGAGCCACTGGCTCGTACATCGGCGGCACCAACGGATCGTCCAACGGCATCGTCCCGATGCTAAGGGTGTTCAACAACACGGCGAGATATGTCGATCAGGGTGGCAACAAACGCCCCGGCGCCTTTGCCATCTACCTCGAGCCCTGGCACGCCGACGTCTTTGAGTTCTTGGATCTGAGAAAGAACCACGGAAAGGAAGAGGTCCGGGCTCGGGATCTATTCTTCGCCCTCTGGATCCCGGATCTGTTCATGTCACAGGTCGAGAAAAACGGAGACTGGACGCTGTTCTGCCCGAATGAGGCTCCCGGTCTGGCAGACGTCTGGGGGGAGGAATTCGAGGCGCTCTACAACAAGTACGTTCCGAACCCCCTTCCCCCAAAAACAACAAGATAAATGCCTCCAGTACATACTGACGACAGATTCTAGGTACGTGGCCGAAGGACGAGGCCGCAAGACATTCAAAGCTCAAAAGCTCTGGTACGCCATCCTGGAATCGCAAACCGAGACGGGAAATCCGTTCATGCTGTACAAAGACGCTTGCAACCGTAAGAGCAACCAGCAGAACCTCGGCACCATCCGCAGCTCAAATCTCTGCACCGAGATCGTCGAGTACTCGAGCCCGGACGAGGTGGCGGTCTGCAACCTCGCGTCGCTCGCGCTCCCGACGTTCGTCGACTCGACGCGCGGCGAGTACGACTTTGGCAAGCTCCACGAAGTCACTCAGGTGGTCATCAGGAACCTCAACAAGATCATCGACGTCAATCATTACCCGGTCGAAGAGGCGCGGCGTAGCAACTTCAGGCACCGACCGGTCGGGGTCGGGGTGCAGGGGCTCGCCGACACCTTCCTCGCGCTGCGGCTGCCGTTCGAGTCGGCCGCGGCCAAGCTACTCAACGTCCAGATCTTCGAGACCATCTACCACGCTGCGTTGACGGCGTCGTGCGACCTCGCCAAGGTCGAGGGTCCATACACCACGTACGAGGGGTCGCCGGTCTCGAAGGGGATCCTCCAGTACGACATGTGGAAGGTGGCGCCGACGGACCTGTGGGACTGGGATTCGCTCAAGGGCCAGATCGCCAATCACGGCGTGCGGAACAGCCTGCTGGTGGCGCCAATGCCGACCGCCAGCACGAGCCAGATCCTAGGTTTCAACGAGTGCTTCGAGCCGTACACGTCGAACATCTACTCGCGCCGCGTGCTGGCGGGCGAGTTCCAGGTCGTCAACCCGTGGCTGCTCAAGGATCTCGTGGACATGGGCCTATGGTCGGACAACATGAAGAACCGCATCATCTCCGACGGGGGTTCGATCCAGAACATCCCCAACGTCCCGGCCGACATCAAGACTCTGTACAAGACCGTCTGGGAGATTTCTCAGCGCACGATCGTGCAGATGGCGGCCGACCGCGGCGCCTTCATCGACCAGTCGCAGTCGCTCAACATCCACATGAAGGAGCCGACGATGGGGAAGATCACCAGCATGCACTTTGCCGGGTGGAAGCTCGGTCTGAAGACGGGCATGTACTACCTGCGCACCATGGCCGCCTCGGCGCCGATCCAGTTCACCGTCGATCAGGAGCAGCTGAAGGTCGCCGACACGAACGTCGCGAGGGCGGGCGGGGTTCGGAAGCGACCGTTTGCATCCAACGGCAACGCCATGTCGGCCGTGCCGCGGCCCATGTACCTCCAGAAGTCATCCGACCCGGCGACGGGGACGGTCGGGAGCGGCGGCATCGTCACCCCGAGCGCCACTCCGCCGCCGCCGGCCGCTCCGCAGCGGACGGCAGAATCACGCACCGACTCGCTGTCGGGAGCGGCGGCACAAGCCACGCGCAGTAAGTCGACCGACGCAACCGAGCTCGAGAGCAGTCCGCGCCTGCTCATCACCGACCCGCCCGCCGCGCCGCCCAAGGCCGACGACGATGAGCTCCCGCCGGCGGCGGCCGCATCACCAACGGCGGCCCACGGCGCTGACGACGACGTCGCAGTCAACGGCGTGAGCAGCCTCAAACAGGAGGAGGACGGCGAGGGCACGAGCAAGGAGCGCGAGGCGGACATCTACGCCGACAAGGCGCTGCAATGTGAGTTTTGTCCGATCGACATCGTCTCATGCTCACATCGGAAAACAACGTCGCCAGACGCACGATCAACAGCTGACCGTCGATGCTTTTGATCGTCCTCCTCTAGGCAGCATACAAAACAAGGACGCTTGCGTCATGTGCAGCGGCTGATTGGGACGATATGGATATGGAGTGGTTTCGGTCTTCATGGATGCGTTCTGGTTTGCCGGCTGACACTGGTTCTACTTGCCGGCTGTGCATTGCTTTTATCGGGTCTGCGGTGCGCCGCTCTCGTCTGCTTTGTTGGGCACTGCTCTCGTGTGGGTTTTTGTGCACTGCCCTCGTCCACCAGCTCTCTGGCCACTCATCAAACTCTTCACTGTCTCAAATACCCTCTGTCTGCATAGTAAAGCTCCCACTCGAGTCTTGAAGCAAGGCAAATTGTCCACTCTTGCATGAAACCTCTCTCTCTCTCTCTCTCCTTTGCACCGTGTGGCGATGTACAGTAACCGCTCTTCTAAACCTCATGTTCCTCTTCTCTAGCTCTTTATCCTGCGCTTACGCCCTTGCTGCTATTTCTGCCCTTCATGTCCTTCTGGCCCTTCCTGCCCCCCCTGCCTCTTCTGCTGTTTCTGCTGTTTCTGTTTTTTCCCGCTGTCCTGTCCTTCCTGTCCTTCCCACTCTTCCTGCTCTTCCTGTCTCTCCTCGCCTTCCTGTCCTTCCTACTCTTCCTGTCCGTGCTACCGACGCTACAGCATCCGCTCAATCGTCTCCACATGTTCAGCCTCTCATACTGTTTCTCTGTTCACTTACCCTGCTCTTACCCCGCTCCTAACCCGCTCCCACCCCGCTTGCCCCAACTTCATCATCATATCCTCCTTCTTCTTCTTCTTCTAATCCACCTCCGTCGTCCTTCTTCTCGTGGCATTGAACGTTCGTGTTCTTTGAATATTGGGTTGTACTGGTCTCCTCGGCCATTCGCTCGACTCTCTTGCACTCGCTCCCATGGGGCAGCTTGCGCGTGCACGTACTCGTATGATAGGATGCTACTGATAAGATGCTTGTGTAGCTTACGTAGTCAGCTACGGGGTACACACACTGCGACAGTTCTCTTCCGAGAAAGTATTGATAGCTATATGCTAGAGGCATTGGCATGACTGCTAGTTGAGGAAGCTGGTAGGAGTGGCTTACGTAAGTACGTACTGCACTCTACCCGGAGATGGACTCGCACGGACGAGAGGGACGCATAAAAATAGGTAACGATCTTAGGCACGCGAGACACGAGAGGCGAACACCACAATTCCGGCTACTTACAGCACTTTGTACCACCGCCCACCGCTTACGTATGATTAGCTCGCACGCAGTGGCACGATAAGTAGCTTGAGACGCAGACAATCGACACAGAAAGCGAGATTACTGAAGGGTCGGTGACGATTGGGCGACAGGAGCTCGAATGAAACCGCTGTAGGCATGAATCTTCATTGGCTGGCGATTACGCGCCCCGCCTTTTAGACCGTCTCCAGCGATATTGCGCCGCTCGACACGACGTCCGTTCCAGTCACAGCAGGCTGCCCGCCAAGGCGAGCACGGCGCCGACGAGAAGACCGCCGAGGACCTGCTGGGGTTGCGCAGCGGCGCCGGTGAACATGGTCACATTGGTCGCTCGGTCGGGCTCGCCGGTGCCCGTGGCGACCGGATAGCTGGTGTTCACGTGCTCGGTAGGGTAGTCCGTCGACGTCGCCTCGGTCGTCGTCTCAGTCACCTCCTCGGCCGTCTCCTCGGCCGTCTCCTCAGTAGCCGCCTCGGTCGTCGCCTCCGCGACGGCGGCGTCGGTGCTGCTGGCCGAGAAGCCCTCGGGCAGGGTCACGCCGTTCTCGGCGGCGCAGCTGGCGGGATCAAGACCCTGATCGGGACAATCAGTGTCTGCAGCGGCGAATGTAGGTGAGTGCAGAAGAGAGCGAAAAAACACGTACGTCCGGGCAGCAGTGCTCCTCGACGAGACAGAAGGATTGGGCGGGGCAGTTCCCTGGTCGCAGAATGGAATGTCAGCGGACGGAGCCGTGTGACCAGGCGAGAGGCCGATGACGTACAGCCTCCGTTCTCGCAGCAGGTCTGTCCGTCGTCAGGGTTGTAGCAGAGGTTGTTCGACTCGGGCCCGCAGTCGATGTAGCCGGCTCCCCATGCCTCCCCGCAGGTATCGCCGGTACGCGTCTCGTTCCCCGGGACGAACGCCTGGGACTCGTCATCCTGGCGACGGAAGAGCGAATGGCCGCTCCCGACAGCGGACTTTCGGGCAGCGAGGGCGTTGCCGGCCAGCAGAGCGGCGACGGCCAAGACGACGTTGCGCGAATGCATCGTTGGTATGATGAAGTGAACGAGTGGAACGTGACTAGTGACTAAGATTTAGGTGCCGGAGGAAGAAGTGAAGGGGACGATGCAGCATCGTGCGGGGTCGGACCCCTCTTATACACATGTCAACCCACGGCTACCTCCGTAGAGCCGTGAATCCGGGGACTCTCCGGGACGCATATCATAATGCGGAGACGCCCAGGCCTCCGCGACTACTACACAGCTTTGGCGGAAGTCAATGGGGATAACGGCCGAGATCAAAGGCCGACGTTCCATCATTGGCGCTCTTCTCCGCCGCGTTCCACGGCAATCATGCGACGTTGAAAGACGGGTAGGGCAGCCCCACGCGAGACGGCACGATTCGGCCATCCAATTCCGTCCGTCCTTCGGTTTGAGATGCCAGTCCCCCAGGACGTCGCAGCTGCGGCAGTGAAAAGAGAAGAGAAAAAGAGTTCGCCTCGAAAGCGAACTCCGAGCGGCGTAAAGACGACCACGACACGTGGCCGGTCTCTTCACAAGGCGCGCAGAGAAACGCTTTCAGCCCTTTCGGCGTCTCATTTCCAACCGATATCGGCCGGAGAAAGCATGTGGTCGAGAAGGACGTGTGCGCCCCGTTCTTTCAGCCCTTCGAGTCCGCCCTGCCGGTGCCCTGGCTGTTCTGTGCGATTGCCGACTGTCAGGACCTTCGTATCCGGATGCCGCAGGGGCGCGGGGAGGTGCTCAACCGAAACTTTGCCTTTGGCCCTCGAGATGCGACTGCGGTACGGAAGTACTGCAATCTCGGGCTGAGACAGGAGCATGGAGGCACCCCAGCGATGCTATACTAGCATCGCCGTGAGTCGTCCCTCCTGATCCCTGGTCTTGCTCCACGATGAGGTGTCGAGTCTTCACCGCCAGCAGCGCTACAGTACGCCTCGTACACGTGTATGTAACGTACTACAGCTTTCATACACTCACACTAGTCCTGTTGCAGTTTGGAGATCTTCAAGTTCCTCAATCGAGCTCCGAGCGTGCATGAACAAACAGCTGTTGTACGAGTGGACGTGAGACCAAGCCTCATAACTTTTGCTGCACATTCGACTTGGATAAGGACCGGATGTCAGTGCAGACAAACAGTTTCATAAGTCGTGAAACAGTCTATCAGCAGCCTGTCTACGGAAATTGCCGTATGCATGTACGTTACGTCCACCAGCTTCTCCTTCCATCTCAGGTTCTCACTTCCCCAGACAGTTCTATAAATATACATATAGATCAAACAAGCAGCAAGGCAAAACAGATCACACCCTCTCTTTCACATTTACTGTACAATCTACCGTACAGATCAAAGCGTGACAGCTGAGATGTAAGACTGAAAAGGCCCCTGCCATCTCCGCTAGGATGAACTTGGGTCTCAGATGTCACAGACAGTCTTGATTGTTCTTGAGAGCACGCCCAGGGCTCCATAGAGATGATGACTGTGAGGATACTTTCCATTGGTATCTGAGGCTGAGACATATGAGACCCGCTGGCACCAAACAAGCTGTCATATCTCCCTGAGGAGTTGACAGGAGCCAAGACGCGATTGATTATCAACTCTTCATGCCGGAGGTGGTCTGGATCCGACCCCGACCTTCCCAACGATCGAACCGTGGCTCGCTCCACCAAGATGACGCTGTCTCGGCGCAGCCACGACGATTACTTCCTGTACGTCTGTACCGTGATACCCTTAACCCAAGGGGGGTGCCTCCAGTCATGCCAAAGCAGGCGTACGACAAACACATCTGGCACGGGTTGATGAGCAGGATCGGTGGGGCTGCAGTGAAGGGGTGTGGCTCGGGCACGAAAACAATGTAAAGTAAAAATAAGAGGGCTTGCAGGCTCAGAAACGTTGTCGCTACCCCGATGGTCCCCGACCATCCCTCGACCCCGCATTCCGCTTCGTCGATTCCGCTTCGTCGATTCCGCTTGGTCGATTCCTACGATTCCTGGCCTTGTGCGATTCCGTGCAGGGAGGCCTTGCGGCTTGCCTGCCTCTCGTCCGATCCGTCCGTCATCTCCTCGCTGACCTCGGCCCAGCCGGAGCTCCGGCGGCTGGCGCGCCCGACGGCGCCGATGGTCGTGCTCGCGCCGAAGCTCGTCTCGCGCGGGCTCGCCACCGTCAGGCTCGTGCCGCCGATGCTGCCGCTGACGCTATCGTTGCGCCCGTGCCCCGGCGGACCGCTCTTGACGCTGCCTCCCTCGAGGGTCGGGTTCGCCTTGCCGGCGTAGAAGCTGCCGCGGTCGCTGCTGAGCGCCGGCGCGATGCCCGACGCCGAATACACGCTGGCGCGCTCGGCGCTGGTGATCCCGCCGAGGCTGGGTCGGCCGTGCTGGATCCCGGGCGTGGACGGGTAGTTCAGCTCGCCCACGTTGCTGCTCAGCACGCTCAGCGGGAGGCTCTCGCGGCTGCCTCCCCACAGCGACGACGGCGCGAGCGCTCGCACGGACGCGTCCGTGTCGAGCGAGTGCCGTCGATTCCGCTTCGACGACGACGCCAGCGTCAGGATGGACGCGTTGTCCGTCAGGAGATTGTTCGCCGTGGCGGCGTGGTACGTCGTCGGCGGCATCGCCGCCGATTGCGGGGCGAGATGAGACTGGATGCACGGCGTCGTCGGCGAGGAGGAGAACTGGAGGGAGAACTGCGCGCTCTGCTGGCCGTTGGCGATGGGGCCGGCGCCGTGACCGGGCCCCGAGACTGGACCTGGCGTTGGCGTCTGGGTGGTCCCTCCGGCCGTGAGCAGACCCGCAGGGCCGGTCGATTGTATCGTCGTCAGCGTCGTCGTCAGAGACCGCTCCGACGGCGCCCGAGACGAGAACGTGCTCCCGGCGCCCCCGCCCTTCGAGCTCGGCCCACCGCCGGCCGTTGTGTTGGTGCCCGATGCGGCGTTGGTTGACCTCGTCGCATCTGAATGCGTCGTGCCGGGCTCGGTCGATGCCGTCACAGCGGTCGATCTCCCGCTCAGCGGTGCAAGCTGCTGATCTTCAGAGGGACCTTTGTCGGGCTCCTGTTGGAGCTCGTAGGCCGATACGCTGCCGGAACGACGGGTGTACGGCGCGCACGAGGGGCCGTGACCGGCGCCGTCCTGCAAGGCGGAAGCATCCAAGCTCGCAGCGCCCGCAGCGTGCTTGCTCTTCCCCGTGATCGACTTCTTGGGCTTCGGCGCCGCGTTTGCGTTGGTGCCTTTGGTCGTCTGGCCGTTGCTGGCGCGTGCTTCCGAGGATGAAGTCTTCAGGTTGGCCAGCCTTCTCATCCACAGAGAGAACGGACGACGGCGAATATGTCGGTCTGGTGGTTGCGACATTGTGGTCAGCTCCTCTGACCGAACCCGATTGTTTTCTTTCTCGGAGTAGGACTATGAAATTGCTGTTGACCTTGTGTAGTCGTTGTAGCTTCCGCCATAGCCATGACGGGCCGTTCGGGGTATCAAGGCAGGAAGGATCGAAGTACGGCCAGGTCGTAACCTTGCAAGGCGCGTACGTGGACGAACTCGGTCGAGAGTGGACCTAGTAATCCACAGTAGGAAGGGACTGGAAGTCCTCCGATGCGTCTCGATGCGCGGCGGAGGAGGACGACCTCGCGACGAGCCCGATGTCGACGTCGAGTACCGTACCGTACGGGGCACCGAGGCTGCGACGAGTCCCCTAATTAGAAAGACAGGACGGCCGTGGCGGAGGAGTGATCTTGATGGATGCTACGTATGTACTTCGTGGGAAGGGATTGTCCACGGCCGATGTGACGCCGGTCAAATACGGCAAGGCGTTTTGAGATGCCGCTGACGATCTGGACCGAGGTTGCGGAGACCTCCGCAGAGCCGCATCGCAGGCGGACGCTCCACCACGGCACAATCTACTCGTAGACTGTAGACCGTAGACTGTAGACTGTGCGTCTGTGCCGAGTACCGGTCCCGTACGCACCAGTCCGTAAATACGCATCGGACAGGGAATAGATCAGGCGGCGGAAATCTACCGTATGATGGGGACTCGCAGTCATGACTACCGGTACCGTATGGCCCAGAAGTCTCCATGCCTACAGGCCATGGGATCTTTTGGTACCCTCCTTTGAATCACGGTTGGCACGCTGGGCCAGAGCCAGAACTGCCACTGCTCTGCCTGTTGAGCTTTCCGCCGGTGTGACCAGCTGGTCGAGGCTGTCGGCGTCATGACAGCGTCCATCACGCCTTTGCCGGCGGCGGTACAGACCAGAATCCGGTCTTCGAGCAAGCTCGTCACCATGAACGACGTCGTGGCCGGTCTTCTACGGAACGCTCTTGATGCCGGGGCCTCGAAGGTGACGATCGACGTAGACTACCGTCGCCGCGGATGTACGGTGGAAGATGATGGTCTGGGCATCCCGCCGGACGAGTTTCGCGGCGATGGAGGATTGGGAAGACTTCATTGTAGGCGTCTTCTGATGCTGCTGCGTCGATGCGTCGACGATAGGCAATACCTTACGTATGAGGACGCAGCTGACTGGAAAAGGACAGACACTTCCAAGCATGACAGCTGCGAGACTGTGTATGGGCATCAGGGCGTGTTCCTCTCGTTACTAGCGTCTCTCTCGCTCCTGACGATAATCTCACGACATCATCTTCACCGGTCCCACAATTCTCTGAGCTTCCATCACTCGGCGGTCATTGCTCGGCATCGGCCTGCTCCCTTGCATCAGGAGCTGCCATTCAGGTCGCACGGGACTAGGGTTGCTGTCCGGGACTTGTTCGGGAACATGCCGGTCAGAGTCAAATATCTGGCGCTGACGACGGATCGCCAGGGAGCAGTGTCGAGCGATTGGAGGGAGTTGAAGAGGATGACGGCGGCTCTGCTGCTTGCTTGGGGCCGAGGAGTCAAGATCATCCTCAGAGATGCGGAAAGGGACAAGAAGTGCGTGCTTCGCTGGCCGAACTCAGAAGCGCGTTACGACGACTGCTTGGAGAGGCTACGGACAGCGCCTTGCACGTCCGTTGCCATCACCCAGAGCATGCTCGTTCAGGGGCTGAAGCTGCCTCCACGCTTGCAGGATACCTGGGTGTCCGTGTCGGCGACCAGTTCGGCGCTGAGGATCGATGGCGCTATTGCGATGGAGCCCGTACCGAGCCGGCATCTTCAGTTCATCGCTTTCGGCATCGAGCCAGTGACTTCAGATACTGAATACAACGATATCTTTCACAGAATCAACGCTCTGTTTGCTGCGTCCAGTTTCGGTCGATCTAGTGAAGCCGTCTGTGTCGAAGGGGGACCGAAAGATCGACGTGAACTGTCGAGCGAGGGAGGAAAAAGGCCCGATCAGCAGCCGGACATCAGAAGCAGAGGCATAGACCGATGGCCCATGTTTTTCTTGAGAATCAGTCGGCTCGAAAGTCCATCAACGTCTGAGATCGGGGCCCCTGGAATTGGTCTTGATCCGGGACTCATCACGGCCCTGACGCTGCTGGTTCAAGCTACGATCATGCAGTTTCTTCACGAGTCGGGACTCGAGCCTAGACGGCCACGACCCACAGGCCAGCCAGAGGCTTCGACGGCTAGAGATGGAGCTGTATCAAAGTCAATCGACCTGACGCTTCCCCGGCGCGAGTCTGACCAGGATCCGTCCGGCGATAAGATGCCTGATTCCGACGGCGATCCGCAAAACCCAAGCTGCCGTACGTCTCGACCATCCCGGGCGGCGACGCAAGCCACGCGCAGTTCAGCGGTCAGAAGGGCGGCCAGAAGATTCCAGTTCGATGACCTTGGTGGGGGTGTAATACTTCCTGATTTCGGCAGAGAAACCTCGATTGACGTTGGCGCTGAACCGAGTATGTGGAGTAGGATGAAGAGCAGCAAGCGATGCGGTCACAAGACCATCGTCCAGGAGGCTCGCAGGAAGGAGACTGGTAGAACGGTCCATGCTCGGGGCCTGGACCCCACGAGGGTCAGCGTGTCGTCTCCGGCCAGGGCAGCGTCCACGGAGAAGCCAAGCCCTGAGGATGGTTCTAGGAACAGCCAACCGGAGATCATACCCCCAGAGCCCCAGGAAGATGCTCAACTCGTGACAACACTGCCGTCATCCACTCGGCATGATCCGCAGCCAGGAGACGACGTATCCGAGCCTCCATCAGGCTCTGACGAGGAGCGTGTCTGTGTGAATCCCAAGACAAGACTCTGCTTCCGGCTCAACACCCGGACAGGCAACGTCGTGTCACCGCCCACGGAAAAGCTTCGTATCGTTTCGGCGTCTCGCGCCGGTCACTCGAATCCGGACGGTGCAAGAAAACGACAGAAGCAGGATGGCGCCGAGCTGTACAATACTAGCTCAGGCCCAGAACTCGGAGAGAGCACTTGGTTCCGGAACGTCTTGGCAGGCTGGGAGAATCCCGTCTTCTCGCCGCCGGAGCGCCCGACCCTTCAAGGGGCCTCGGGTTTCATGTCGCTGGTTGAAGCTACCTCCAGTCGCGATGGTGCTTGTGGCGGGTCAGCCTTCCTCAAAGTCCGCCATCCAGACGTGGACGTCGATGGAGCACGATTTTGCCGCCTGTCCAAGGCTGGTCTGCGAAGCGCGAGGGTCATTGCGCAATTCGATAGCAAGTTCATCCTGGTGAGGGTCAAAGACTATCGAGCCGGCAGACAGACCGTCGATGGGCAGAACCGCCGCATCGAAGCACTTGTCGCGATCGACCAGCATGCCGCCGACGAACGATGTCGCATCGAGGCTCTGTTCGTGGAGCTGTGTGCGAAAGTACCTGTCGATCAGGCGCCTCGGTCGTCGCTCGGGCACCACTCCCTCGTCAAGACGGTGGTGCTCGAGAAGTCGCTTGCTCTCCGTGTCACGGCGTCCGAGCTGCGGCTCTTCCACGCATCGGCGGCGTATTTTGCGCGGTGGGGGATCCTCTACGATCTGACGATCGAGCCTGCCGGTCGCGCCGAGCCGGGTAAGGAGACGGTCTCCGTGACGACGATACCTCCTGGGATTGCGGAGCGGTGCAAGAGCGAGCCCAGACTCTTGACGGACCTGCTTCGGCGCGAGGTCTGGGAGCGCCACGACGCTGGGTCGGTGTCGCAAGGCAGCTCGGCCGCAGCGTCTTGCGTCGATCCAGTCGCTGCCAGCGGCCGGGAGGACGCGGGCCAAGATGCCACGAGCGACGGCGAAGAACAGCCGTGGTTAGGCCAACTGAGAGACTGTCCTCGCATGATGCTCGATATGCTCAATTCCCGAGCTTGTCGGAGTGAGTCCGTCCACGAGCCGGCTGTGCCTGGTCGCATCGCTAACGGCCCCCGAACCAAAGGTGCAATCATGTTCAACGACCCGCTCTCGGTCGAGGAATGTCAGGGGCTTGTATCCCGTCTCGCCGAATGCGTCTTCCCGTTCCAGTGCGCGCATGGCAGGTCTGTCCTCGCTCCTCTTTCCTGCAGCATGTACATTGGACGAAGAGGACGTCCGACTCACTCAAGCTCGTCAGACCAACGATGTTTCCAATCGTCGACATGGATACCGAGAGCGACGGTCTCCTCGACGATCTCGATCGTCGCCCGAGGCCGACGTCCCCGCCAACAGAGCAGTCGTTGATCCAGCGTGTCGCGTCCGTCTCCTCCAGTGGTCCCGGCTCCATCTCCGCCTTTGATGACTTCAGCCCTCGAGACCTCTTTGTTACAGCATTCCGGCGGTGGCGGTCATGAGCCGGGCTGTCTTGCCGTATCCGAGCCCTCTCTGCATCCGCAGATCAACGGCGCCCAGTGTCCGCACGAACTTTGAGAGCGGCGTCAGTTCGCTACGTATCTTGACAAGGTGAACAGCTCTTCATACTCTCGACGTCTGTTTCTGCTGTCTTGTATCAATTCTAACAAGCTTTGGTAGTATATGTTCTGATCATACAATCACATGACTACTATGAGAAAACATCTTGCTTCGAAACACCTTATAGTGTCCATGGTGCCATCGCAAATACCTTCAGTACTACATGTTCGATGCGTGCCCACCACCTCAGCACAGTCAAGCGAAGCCTCGAGAAGCAAGTTTCCTTCCCTTGGAAAAAGTTCCGTCGATGCCCACGGGCTCAGTCTTTCATGTCAGCGGCACGGTATCGGCGAACAGGCTGTCGGCAAAGCTGTCGAGCCGTAAAGGTCTTTGAGTTAGTCGACCGTTCCTGCCAGGTTCAGGCAAGCTGCGATGGCACATACACAGCAGGATATCTCTCGCCATGCACCTCGGCCGCCTCGACCGCTTTTCTGATCTCGGCGCTTTCCTCGTCCGTCAAGTGCACGTTCACGGCGTCGACGTTTTCCTCGACGTACTTGATCTTCTTGGTGCCCGGGATCGGGATGATGTCGTCTCCCTGGGCGAGGAGCCAGGCGAGTGTGAGCTGGCTCGCCGTGCACTTCTTCCGCCGGGCAAAGTCGGCGAGCTGGTCGACCAGACGGAGGTTCTTCGGGAAGTTCTCGGGCGAGAAGCGCGGCGAGATGCGCCGGAAGTCGCCTTCCTCAAAGTCGTCCGGCGTCCGGTACTTCCCCGTCATGAAGCCGCGTCCCAGCGGACTGTAGGCGACCACGGCGACTCCGAGCTCCCGACACGTGGCCAGGAGGCCGATCTCCGGATCTTCAATGTCCAGCGCGAACGGGCTGTACTCGATCTGCACGGCCGAGATCGGATGCACAGCGTGGGCGCGGCGCAGCGTCGCCGACGACACCTCGCTCAGACCGAGGCATCTGATCTTACCGTCGTCTTTCAGCTGCGCCATGGCTTCGACGGTCTTCTCGATGGGCGTGACCTTGTCGACCCTGTTTGCATCGTGCAAGGCCATCAGCGTCAAGTTCTCTTTGGCGAACTCGCGACAACGGAGGAAAGCTTCTTTCGAGGTTATCAGGTATGCGAAGGTCAACAACTGCTCTGCAGTCCAGCCCCCCTACCCCACCCAACCCGAACACCGAGGAGACTGCGCATACCGATGACAGTAGTACAGCTCGATACACCCGACACCCAGCCGACCCAGGGACCTGTGACACGCCTCGCGTACGTACTCCGGGTCGCTGCGCTGGGACATGTTACCCATGGCGTCGATGCTGAGGCTGAACTTGGTGGCCAGGAAGATGTCGTCGCGCTTGCCCGTGCGCGCGAACCACTTGCCTAGCAGCTCCTCCGAGTCGTAGTAGACGTCGGCCGAATCCCAGCTCGTCACGCCCAGGTCGTACGCGCGGTCCAGCACCTTGAAGCGCTCCTCGTCCGACTCGACCGCGCCGTAGGCGCCGCTGAGGCCCATGGCGCCGAACCCGAGCGCGCTCACGGCCGGACCAGACCGACCCAGACGGCGCGTCGCAAGCCGAGCAGGCATCCTCTCCGTTCTCTCTCGCGGTGTCTTCCTTACGGATGCCTCGTTCTAGACAGGTGTTCCTCTTGTCTGGCAAGTGCCGATGTGATACCACCAAGCTATGCGTCACAACACTCGGGTCACAAGCACCCTGAACACCTCAACGTCAACACAAGTATCAAGTATCGAAGGCGATACTTTCTTCACCAGCACCTTCCTATCAGGCTGTACGTACGTATCAGTACAGCATATGCTTCGACGCGTGGCCGTATCCTTCAATACTTAGATGTGCCTTGCAAGCGTCAACGCTCAAGAGGTCTCGGCGAACAAGGGCGTGGAGTGGCCCTCCTTCTTATATCCGGTCCTTTGTCCTCTCGGCGTGATTAGCATATCTAGGTCCTAGGACGGACCACGGCGGGACGTACAGTACGATGACCAAGCACACTCAACTCCCTTCCTATCCCTCGTTCCTTCCTTCCTTCCTCCCCTTCTTTCTTTCTTTCCTTCTTTCTTGGGAGGGTACGTACGTTTGTCGCCTGGCCTTGCCTTGCCTTGGCTACATCTGCCACGCAGATACACTGTACCTGCGACACAGATAAGCCTGCCACTGCCACTGCCACTGCCACTGCCACTGTCACTGTCACGTCACTGTCACTGTCACCGTCACTGCCACCGCCTAACCTAAACGCACGTACTCCGTACGGTACCGTACTGTACGTAACGTACTTCCGTAATACGTACACTACGGCGAAGCCAGTCCTGTGCCTGGCAGTACGGAAGTACTTCTACCAGGAATCGCCATCCACACATCTACGAGATACCAGGCCGTACATACGGTACTGTCGGTCACCAGTACGGTACAGTACGCGATGTCAGCCACCAGTCTGTCATGTCGAGCATGGGCAGCCAAAAAGCAATGCGTGTAGATGCACGATTCGGACTTTGTGGGGTTAACGCCCGGGCTCTTTGCCCGCGGGGCTGTGGTGGGGTGTGGTGGGGTGTGGTGGGGCTAGGTAGCACTTCGGACGGTGTCGCGACACAAGTCTGCGGGCGCCGCTACATAGTCGTAGGTGCCGTGGTCATTAGTGATGCGACGAACTCCGTGTTTTTGATGTGTACGGTCCTGCCTCTTTTGATCGCACCGAACTGCCCGAAGTATTTGCTCTAAGAGGTTGTGCGCTGACTTGTGTCGTTCAAATGTACTTCCGTACGTAGCGCTACGAGGTATGGTGGGGCTTTGGTAGGCACCCACAGCACCGTAGCACAGGCAGGGATGCAGTACGTTACGTACCAGTACTTCGTACTGGAAAGACTCCGGCCTTTTTTCGGCGGAGATGAACACTGTGGGGAGGGACCCCTCGAACAGTACAGCGTGGAAGCTGGTCAAATGAGTGGACATAGAGTCACATACAGTACGGAAGTACCTCATCCATCGTGCGCCTAGCTATCACGTGGGTCAAGACCACGACAAACCGCCCTCACGTACGAGTATCTTCTCTGGACAAGCACCGACAAAGACGGCCACTAACAACAGGGGATCGTGGCTTTGCAATCGGAACATGATACGCTCGGTCAGACTGACTACGTCGTCTCCTTACGTATCCCCAGTCTTCTTTCCGCTCTCGGTCATCTAACTTGTCGTCGTTGTCTTACCATCTGTCTTGTGGTCATCTGTCTTGTCATCACTTGTCTTGTCATCTGTCTTGTTGTTGTCCAGTTTCTGCTTGTTCTCTTCAAGGTTTTTGCTGTCTAGCTTCCTGTCACTATATCGCAATCGTCAATGTGGTCCTTGCCAGGATAGACCTGACCATGATCCTGACCATCATTGGTCTTGTCATCGGGGTGCTCGCGGCCTTTGATAAGCCGGTGATCCGGTTCCAGTGACTCCGGATGCTGTGGTACGGGGCGCTGGCGAGGAATCTTCTACGTAAGCCCTTTACTTGATCATCAGCCCAAACTTGTCAAGAGATCCCCGACACAACATTGCCAGGAGAATAGACGCAGAACACCACAGCTAACATGTACTCCATGACCCAGGTCTCGCACATCTCCGCTGGCCCAACTACAAGACATGTGTAGTTGGCAGAAGGAGGAGATGGGTAGTCTACAAGACCACCAATCATCAAGGTTCTTGACTCGAGACTCGGGAGTCACGCCGTGGTGATAACCCCTACACGAGAAGGGGGATGAAGAACTGGCTCGAAACTCTCGAGAGCCAACTCGGATGTTTCCACAAGCAACGGTCATAAGCACCGTGATCAATTACCGGAATCACACGGTACCCGCCCTCCCAACTGAGCAAGGTGAGGCACCAGGTCTGGTGCCTCCAAAGTCTAAGATGCTGGGGCATCAGTGGTGCCCCTGACAATCGTGTCTTACTTTTCCCAAGTACGTGACTCTTCTCCTGATATTTTCTTGCATACGGTACAGTACAACATGGCTTCTGCATCGATGTCTTATTTTTTCATTCTCGGTCTTGGAACTAGGCATCCATTTTCTTGGTCAGGCCAGGCCGTGTCCTATAGGCATTGTATTGTATTCAAGTCCTACTCCATTCGAAGACTAGCTAAGCTAGACCATGCTGGGAATATACAAGATGACAAGGAATTCTCCAGGCCAGGTGCTCCCAGGCCTTGTGACCAAAACCCCATCCTGCAACCTCTTGGCGGGCGCCCTTCTATCAAGCAGCTGGAAACATGTAGGTGGCTGACCAGCAGCCAAACTAGAGCCGGTCATCAGTCCAGGTAGACAACAGGACGATGTTGAGCCGGGACCCACGCAGTCAAAAGATTAGCTACATGCTGGTCAATAGTCGTTGTTCTGTCTGTCGCAGAAATCACCACTCCCTAGTGAGGCGTGTGTGCCTATCAGATGAAAGAAATACTGCTAACATTCTTTGCTGGTTAGGAATCCAGACTACCCATACTCCAACGAGCAAATCTGGAAGATCTTGGAGGCAATGTGTCTTGGACCAGACAGACAAGCCGTGCCGGTGGGCCTCCGCTGGAAAGCCCGCGAGAAGCAAATCAAATTGGCTGATGTGACAAAAGAGCACGACAAGTCCCGCCAACAGCTGAACATGGTGGAGACCAAGATGACCAAGGTCTGGGATAGCTGTGACACGGCCAGATCCTAGGCAGCCACATTCCGCAGCGAGCGAGACGGCCAGTACCAGGGCTGATGGCTTACGGCACAAGGTCGCTGCTTCGACCAAGCAGCTTGATGAGAAGGGTCGTCACTTTGAAATAGCAGAGACGCTTCTTCTTGATCGGAAGGCTAGACCTCAAAACATCACAAACAACAACACCACGAGGCCTAGTGAATTGTGACCGCGCCGGGCAGTCCAAAGGGGAGGGGCAACACGTCCAACACCTCACAGCCCAAAGGCAGCGAGACGACATTTGGGTGCCGACAAGCGCGCCGCACAGTCCCGAGAGGGAGCCTTGGAGGTTTTGGCGGAATCAGGAATCATAGAGGATAGGGGGAGAGGTTAAGAGAAGCACGAGGCTGTACTTATGTAGGGGAAAAAAAGATGTCATTGATATAATCTGCCGGAATCATGGCGACATGTCTACGGGGATGTGATTTGCATCCCCCTATAGATAGCCTGTTGGCTGAGCCATAGCTCATCGTCACACAATCGATACCACACTTTACGACCAACTTCCACTACAGCCCTGCAGATTTTCGTCGATATACTGTTTGGTTTGAGCGTCGGCATCCGTCTGCCTATGCAGGTGTGGCAGGCTTGAGCAAGAGACCTCGTCACCACAGCGGTATCCTCAGGCAATCCGAAGCAGCAAGACTGGAGTCTCCAGCTAGGTATCTTGCACACGACTACGAGGAGTCTCACATAATCCCTGTCCCGTACGGTGGCAAGACGACAGATGGGAGTCCATACCTGTCGTGATCACTCGACGCCTTGGAGTGAGGGCCGACTCCCCGTGCCGCCGACAACGTCCTCGACGACAAGGGGGTCCCGCTCAGGCCCGGTCGGCTCCAGCCAGCACCAAGTCCGCATCAAGACCAATTACACCACGACCACACGCGTCTACTTTGAGACCGAGCAAGTGTCTGAAGGACCCCTCCCACAAAGAACGGAGGAAGCGATGAGAGACGGGATCGTCTGGCTATATCGACCCTGGAGACGAGCATCCTCCTGGAAAAAAAGATCGTACCGAAAGATGGATCCTTGCCGTAAGAGAATATCCTCTCGACCGAGAGAGCTTCCCCGGTACAAGATCGAGCGACGCATCACATCTTCTTCGTGTCCGCCCGATCTTCTCTTTGGGCTCGTCGCCATGATCCGGGCACTCTCACAGCGATCGATTCAAATTCTCTCGCGAGGGTTCCGTTCTCCGACGATAACACGGGGCTCTCGTGACCGACTGACCGACTGATCGACCGATCGACCGATCGACCGATCGACTGATCGACTGACCGACCGACCGAATGACCGACTGACCGACTGACCGACTGTCTCGAGCGCCTGACTACGTAATAAAGACTCAAATGATCCTGATATAGCACAGCAGAGCCCCCAAGATCCTTGACGTGAGATGGTTGATCCAAGGAACAGGCTCCTACTTGAATCACGCCCATCCTTGTACAGGATGTGCGTGATCTAGTACCTCGTGCTGCACCGCAAGGAACAAGAGGCCGATGACTAAGCTGTCGGTTGGGATATCATGCCATGTGCCCCACTGTAACATGTATTCCATCTACAGTACTTACGTAGAGCCAGAGCTGCCATCTGGTTCCAGTGCTGCCATCCAGGCACACGTGACTGCCCTACCGGGCAAAGTCTCCCGAGAATGTGAGCACGGCAGGGAGGGCTCCGGGTGTTGGTCGTACTTACCGTACGAGGTACATACGTACCGGTAGGTTCTCCAGCCATCAATTACAGTACGAGTACGCTCGAACGCTCGTACTACGACTATCTTTACACACCGTATATACAGTACGTACCGTACCGTAAGCACAGTCCGTCCTGTTCCAGCTTGCTCTAAAAAAAAGGACGAGAAGTGGCCGTGCCGTAGTCCGTCGTACTGTGGCTCCTCGTAGCTCCTCGTGTCCCTCGTGGGTCTCGGACAAGTGTATCTCGTGGGTCTCGAACGGCGGTATCTCGTGGGTCTCGGACAGCTGTATCTCGCGGAGCGTCGTGGAGCGTCGTGGGGCGTCGCGGGAGATGGACAGCCGCTCCGGCTCGGGGGCCTCGGACAGACAGCCGTCGAAGCCGAGATATCACAGGGGCACTCCAGGCAAACCAAGCATCCCAGGCATCCCAGGCATTCCAAGCAGCCCAGGCTGCCCCGGTTGCCCAGCCTTCCCAGGCCGCACACACAGATCAAAGACGAAAGATCAAATCTCGCCATGCTCATCGCATGCTCTTTGTCTCAATTCGCGTGGCATCCAGACATACCGGTATCATCAAGCCTTGCCTAGCTCGCGCCAGCCCCAGGCAGCCCAGCCCAGCCCAGCTCGGCTCAGCTCGTGCCAGCCTAGCTCGCGCTGCCTATCAAGAGATACCGTACCTAACAAGACATCCCTAACACACCTTGGCCCACCGAGAGACCGGTCCTAAAAGCTAGGACAAAGGGGACTGGCACTGGCGAGTCCGCGTGGAGCCGTGAGGTAAGATGTCCTCATATCTTCGCCACGGACTTGATCGCGTACGTAACGTAACGTACGCGTACTGTGTCCTCTTCACCGTACGTTTACCGTACGTACGTAACGGTGGTAAGGCACAGTACGTAAGTCGCCGTACACCTACCATAGCAGAAATAACATCAAGCGAACACCGCTTAGTAAGCCAAACCACCGACTTTGGACAGATCGCTGCGCAGGCACGGCAGATCTACCGGTACCGGCAGTCCCCAAAGATGCTCTCGATGGTTTGGGCGACAGCCAGGCCAGGCTCGGGACTCGATCGGCCAAGAAGAACGATTGGACGAGCTGATAAGACTTTCGATGTAGGCATGCTGCCAGGCGCGCCGTTGATGCCAACAGGGGGTCGTCACACCGAAGTCCGAGTCGCACATTTACGTTGCCCGTGCCGAGGAGGTACTCCCGTACCGCCCACTCTCTCGCGAGCTCGGTCGGGACAGCTTTACTTCGTAAAGGTGTCCATCGCCGGGACGCGACAGATCACCGGGACACGACAAAAACATCATGATCAAGTCCGCAGTCCTACAACTCCACAACACCACAACCAAATTGAAAAGTAAGTGGCTCATTAGATTCCCCTACTTCTGTAGTATAATCTCTGAAGTTGGAGAAGTCCACTCAATTTTATAGCATTGCTGAGAATCTACTATACCGGTAGTTGCGAGACTGATAACAGACCCTTGACAGATGGTATTTCAAACACCTATAACTTTGTAGAACAACAACCAAAGAGTGATTATTATTTGCCCATCTGATTCTAGACCACTTCATCCATCAGATGGTAGCTTGTCATCTTTTTCAGAGCATTGTGGTGTTGGTGGATCATGCTTGAAGCTTGGGCTATCACGGAGAAACAACAAAAGGATGAAGAGCGTGCTCGGGCAAGGGAAGCCAAAGCGACACAAGGCAAAGCCACGACAGCAGGTTTTGCAATCGCAACCACGATCCACCAACACCACAATGCTCCGAGCAACATGGCAAGCTACCGTCCAATGGATGAAGTGGTCTAGAATCAGATGGGCCAATGATAATTACCATTTGGTCATTGTTCTACAAACTTATAGGTGTTTGAAGTGTTCGTTGTCGAGGGTCTGTTTTTGGTCTAGCAGCCGTGGTGGTTTCTCGGCGACGCTACAGAAATCAGTAGACTTCTAAAATCTCACAGATTACACTAGAGAAGTAGGCGATTCAGATAAGCCACTTGCTTTTTGATTTGGTTGTGGTGTTGCGGACTTATAGGACTGCGGACTTGATCGTGATGTTTTTGTCGTGTCCCGGTGATCTGTCGCGTCCCGGCGATGGACACCTTTACGAAGTAAAGCTGTCCCGACCGAGCTTGCGAGAGAGTGGGCGGTACGGGAGTACCTCCTCGGCACGGGTACGTACGTACGTATGTACGTATCGTACGAATGCAAGCGTCCACCGTAGATGTCTCGAGAGTTTTGACAGTGGCGCTCTGCAATCAACTTTTTCGCTTGTATCTTGCTTGACGCTGTAGACGTCGTACGGTACTGTACGTACTGTACTGTACGCGGCTGGGCACAGTGCTGTACGAGTAAGTCTGGGGCTGGTTATGCCTGTCAAGACAGCGCCAAGGCCCCTCGGCCAGCCCCCTCTGGCCCTCTGGGCCCTAGGACTCGGATCTCGACCTATCAATCGCTCGATCGACGGAAAGGCGAGTCGCTCGTACGTACGTACTTCCGTACACACGCCGTACTCTGTGCGCTCCGTACGTGGACCCAGTACGAGAAGTACATAGGCTCGGCGCTACCGGTACCTAGGTACGAGGATACCTCGTATCGAAGTGGGGGGGGAGCAAGGATGGGCCTTGTTCGCGAGAGAGAAAAACCTAAGATACTGTAGTGTGCATATGCAAGTCCATCCTTTATCAATCGGCTCCACCTTGACAGGGGGGGGGGGGGGGGGGGGGGGCCACCCTCACGAAGGTGCAAGGTCGACAGGCGAGGAACAGATGTTGGGAAAAACAGGCCTAGTGCCCCTTGTCAGACATACATCGTAGGGCTAGTTGAGGCAACCGAGATGGGAATTCCGCTTCAGCAGGTGATCAGGTCCGACTCGCGCTTGAACGGGGAACAACGACGCAAGCGAGCGCTTCCGTACTTACGTACAGATAACCTGTACCGAGTCCGGCAGTCAGAAAGCCCAGCACACGATATCAGAGCCGACGACGTCGTGTGACGGCGATAACAGCATCGGGCACGTCGGACCGGGCCCGACGACGCAACGGCCCCTGGGCGCTTTCGGACTTTACCTGGCGCCGGACCTCCCAGACCTGCCTCCCTTCCCCGCCGAGGCCTGCTGAGCCTGGTCGGTCTCGTGGGACGGGTCGAGGACAACGTCGGTAGTCAAGGGGCTTGACGCCATCGGGGGGGGGTGCGCAGCCACACCTGATCGGAAGTCGCAGTCGCTTTCCGACCGCGTCAGACCTGACTTGCCCGTGCCTGCGTACTGTAAGTGCCCAGAGCGCCACAGGGGGCAGTCGCAGGCGATTTTCGTTCCGGGCCCGAGCATGCCGTCGGGCGCCGATGCCGTTCGAGCGCCGTCACTCGGAGGGTACGTACGTACGTGCGGTACAGTATCTCACGGCGCGCGTTCGACGAGTGAATGTGATCTGTCACACATCCGGTCTTGAGCAGATTGATGGCTTCTCCGTCGAGAGACCTGTTACGTACTCGTACTGTACGTCAACCGGTTGCTAGTAAATTTGTTGATAGCCACCAATTTTAAACCACTACAACTTCACCCTTTGCTGACGGAATTGAGAGTCTCTTGGATCAACGGCAACGGGTAACAACGACGGCGCCATCAACCGGGAGCGCCCCGTCAACAAAGAGGCCATCCTCGGACAGACCCGAGAATGGTGTAGGATCTCAATACAATACAATCCTTAAACTGTAGACTCTTTCTGATTCCACTCCTGGCCCGACTTCGAATCCATTCTCGGCGTCCGACAGCGGGCTCCAAGCTAATATCTGATACTAGCTCGCTGAGAGTTGGTGTACTCATCAAACCTCTGGGTTAGAATCCACAAGTATCTCAAATCGATGGTTCGACGTGGATCTCGACGTCGAACTCATCCTAGCAAATACTCAAATGAGAACTTTGAGGACTGAGGTGGAGAAGGGTTCGGTGCGAACAGCAGTTGGACACCGGTTCTTTCCAGATCTTTTCTACCTGGGAGGTCAGAAGAAAAAGTGCTGATTCTGTTGACGGACGAGCGGTCGACACACTGGACAAGCTCATCGCACAAGCAATGCACATCGCCTCCCAGATGTTCCTGTCGTACGGTAGGCAGGTGCGCGAGGCGGGGGAGCGTGTTGGTGCGCCGACACGCCGATGCGATGCGGCGATCTCGTTAGGGCGCGGAAGGTCTGATCCGTCCGAGCTGTAGACGCCGTCGCGACCGACGGCGACGGTGCTGCTGCGCTCGTCTGCTCCGACCCACGTCTGGGAGGACGGCCGAGCAGTCGTCCTCATCGATCTCTCTCGCTCGGCCGCAGCAGGCAGATTGGCAGGCCCGTTGCGATGTGGGGGTCTTTGCGGCGCCGTCCGACTCCGCTGCAGAGGTCGTCACAGCACCTGCGAGATGTCACCGGTTCGGATGCCTTGCAACCCAAAGGAGGTGGTCGAGCCAGTGCGCATGCTGTCGACGACCCTCTGCAGCGGTCCTGCAATCGCCCGGACCCGTCCGTTGCCCCTCTCGTCCAACGTTGCAGGAGCACTGCATCGAAGGCCGATCACGTGATCGCAAGGCCCAGCCTCACCAGCCACCTGCCTCCTCGTCCTGGACGGGGTCTCGAGCTGCTCGGCGCGGGGGAAGACCGTTCGTCTGCCGGACGAGCCGCGGACCCTTTGTGGCCGACGGGATGGCCCAGCGACCCGCGCGGCCCGCGGTGTACGACGTTGGAAAGCGGTTTCGGACGCGATCGACTGCAGACCACGGCGTGCGGCGGCAAGACGTCGTAGACGAGTCTGAAGGGCCATCGATCTTGTAGTCCTGAGCTATCGTGCGAACGTACTGTACCTCCGTACGTACGAGCCAGCATATCCAAGTGGACCGGACGTGACGACCTCACCCCTACGGTATATAGCGTGATTCGGACATGCTGCTTCTGGGCCGGATGCGGATCAGGCCGATGCAACGTCGAGCTTCCATCCTTGCGCCTCCGCCGCAGGGGCCAACGAGCCGGATTGGACTCCTCGACCGGGTCTCGGTGTCGTCGCTGTCCTGTCATGCGTTCCCGTCAACCGGTCTTCGCCTCTCGGTTGGCTGCGACGCGAGCGGCCGTCGTACCGGCAAGACAAGGTTGGCCCAAGACCTCGACCATGCTGACCTCGTCCTGGATGCCATGCTTCGTCATCCTCGACCCTGCGCTCTCCAGAGTCATGATCCGAGTACGGCACCTTCGTACGGTGCTATGTCCGTACCGTACGAAGTCCTCCGCACAGTCCCCAAGCGCTCCCAAGGACACAGCTTGCAGGAGAGCAGAAGAAGCAAGGAAAGGCTTGGATATCGCCAAGCGAGCCAGGGCCGATCCACATCGTCGGACGAGACGGCCGGGCCGTCGCCGCCCGACCAAGAGGGACGGGGAAGGCGGAAGCGGTCGGCTTGGGCGCGGTCCGGCGTCGAAGCCGGACCCTATCGACGACGAACGACTTCTCGTACTCGCTCCAGCAGGGAGTGAAACAAACGCCGATCCCCCGGAAGATGCAGCTGGATATCGCGTCCGTGACTAGGTTGGGAGCTGCGTTGATCATGCAACACGTAACCTTCCATCGAACACGGCAAATATGGCTTGGTAGCCGGACGAGCTGCTCACCGGTACAGCATGAACGGGGATGCTGTGCGTACGTACTTACGTACGCACAGTACGTACGAAGTCGCAAGCAGCTGGCCTCGGACGGTCCGAAGCGGATCGCAAGCACAAGCATAGGGATGATAAGCACTCTGACGTCATTCTCATCGCAACGAGCTAGCGTTGTCCGGCGGTAGGCCTTCCCCGTACTCGTACGTCCAACGATGCCCTCGAGAGGCCCCAAGCGCAGGGGGCAAGCAAGCTCCCATCCAGGGCCCATGTGCCCTAGCACCAGGGACCGCGGCCGACGCCGCCCTGTCGTCGGCCGGGACCAGGGATGGTGGCCGCCCGTATCCTCGAGTACCGCGACGCCAAAGACTCGGCACGTCAAAGAAGCCAATGGCGAAGGAGATACCGCGACGGTACTTACGTCCCGCCACACGGCCTTCTCTGCCGGCAGGAAACCAATTCGAGTTCGGAATTTAGCTGAGCCGGCGCGAACATCCCGGTGGCGCCGGCCGATTACCGTGGACGACAGGAGACGTCGTCGTTTAAACATACGCTTTGCGACATTTGAAATTGCTTCTCGCCAACCCGAGGTCGATGGCGGGATCGGCCAAGCTTTGTCCAAAGTCACGAGAACAAATCCGAAAACGATAACGAATCTCCAGCCGCGGCCGCCGCTCACGGGCCCGCCCAATCACGGCCGCACCGGTGGAGATGACATCGCAAGCTCACGACGTCTGCTGGGGCCGAGACTTTTGAGGATTGCCGTGCGTGATTGGAGCGCCGGACAAAAGTCCGATCCTCAGGCAACGCCCGCCGCGCGCTGGCTTCTGACGTCCCCGGCCGGGTCCAGGTCCATCGACAATCACGGCTCCTGAATTGGCCGTCGTCCCGGCCGACGGACGCGACAGTACCGTGAGATGAAAGTGCCGAGCATCGGGTCTACTACCCGCAGTCCGGATCCTGACAGCCCGCCCCGACGATAGAGTCGACCGTCGACGAAGCATCACGTGGAAGCCGGACGAATCGATGCCAGGACCGGCCCACCACCACGACCACATCGACCGAGAGGAAAGACAGAAGGAAGAGACAGACCGGGCAGAAAAAGAAAGACGGGACGAGCATCCGGTGCGACGACAGTCGAGGACCGAGATTGAAAGATCGCGAAGAGAGCCGAGGAAGCCTGTGCGGAGGCCACACAGGCACGACAGGTGAGTATGAACACGCTAGCCGCAGCAGTGCCGTCGACGACTGACCCGTTTGGCGAGAGTCCTTTGAAGCGCATACGGACCTAGGACGTGCGTACATGCATACTCTACGTACGTACGTACGTACGTACGGACGGTACTTCCGTACTCCATCTACCGCTAGTGCTACTGCGACGCATTGCTTCGAGCGTCCAAGACCTCTCGGCACGGCCAGGCCAACGGGGAAGCGGAGGCGAACCAGAGAGACCGGACAGGACAGGTGGCGGGCCCGGGATGGCATCGCAAAAGTGAAGGGCCACGACGGGAAGGCGGGAAAAAGGAAGGAGAGGGGAGGAGAGTGGGGGGGAAAGTGGGGACGAAAAGTGCCGCGCTTGTTGCGGATCATGCTCCTCGGCCGATGGGAGACGCGGCGCCAGCCCTGGAGGGACGAAGGAGAGGAGGGCGAGAAGGACGAGCTGTGCGCGTGCGCCTGGTAGGGACGACGATGTCTCCTTCCGCGTCCTGATACGGAAGAGCCGAGGATAGGAACGGAAAATCGGCCAGGCAAGGGAGAGACGGCCCGAGGAGGAAGGCGCGACGGAGGGACGGCATCGACGACAACGACGACAACGGCCACGAGCAACGAGAAGGAGCAAGAAGGACCGCCACACCCGGAACGACCGTTGTCGGCACTCGTCCTCCTCCGTCGGTCCTTCCAGACAAACCTACCACGCCGTCGACGCTGTTTTGGACACTTGCTCCGACGTCAGGCTCGGCCCTCGCGCATGACGGTTCTTGATCTACCGTACAGCTCCCGCGATCCGCGACCACCGACACCGGCCCCCCACACCACCACCACCACCACCACCACCACCACCACCACCGCCGCCGCCAGCAGAAGCAACACCAGCCGGTCAAGGGCCCAGCCACACCGGCCGTTCTGCACCCCTAGCAAAAGTACGTTACGTACCTACGGTACGGTACGTGCGCCACCCCGGTAGGGAGAAGAGGAAGAGGAGGAGCGGGAGCAGGAAGAAAGAACAAAAAGGTCTCGGTTTAAGGTCGTCCTCGATCGCCGCTCGTCCTCCTTTCCCGCTTGTGCGCCCCTCTCCGTCTCCTCGTCCAGGGCCAAGCACGAGAACGACCAGGAAGCTGGTCGCCGGTCGTCGTCTTCGGCTCGAGTCGTCTCTCCTTCGCCTCGTGAATACGCGCTAAAGGCTCGTGGAGCACGTTCGCCCCTCGACACGCAGCACTTGACTTCATCGCTACGACGTTGCGCCCCGTCCGGCTTTTAGCTGCCTTCGTCGAGTACGGTTCGGGTTCGGGTTCGGCCAAGGGAACGCTGCCCTTGCTCGCTTGCTTGCCTGCTTGCTTCCGTCGTCTCGGATTCTCTCGAGCTATCTCGAGCTATCTCGAGCTATCTCCGACCGGTCGACGGGTCGACCGGATTCTATTCTCGACCGGGTCGTTGACCGAAACGCCAGGCTTGGAAGGATACCCGGGACGGATTCTTGACCGACCTCCTCGGATCGTCCTCGCTCGCTCGCTCTCTCATCCTCCAACCTCTCCGGCGCGCCTGCTTGCCTGCCTCGAGATCCAGACGCTCAGACGAGACGAGACCCACCCCGAGGGAGAGAGAGGACGACGACTGCGACGACGGCGCAGCCCTGCGGTGACGCCAGCTCCGGGCTCGCACCGATCCAGTCCCACTACAGCAAGGGGGCGCGGTCGTTGCCGACGTCGTGTGGGGTGCCCAGAGACTCGCTCCAAGTCCGCTCGCGCCGTCGACACTCGAAGAAGGGGGGTTCCCAGGAGCGTACCGGCGTTGCCGCTGCCGCCGCCGCCGCCGCCGCCGCCGCCGCTGCTGTGTGCCGGTGCGTCCTGCAGGGTGCTGGCCAGGCTGCCAGGCTCGAGGAATCCAGGCTCGGCGTCCCTTGAGAAGGGTCTTGCGTGGTGGTATGCGGCGACCCGGCGGCTCGGACGGATACCAGCATTCCTGACTTTACAGACCCCTCCTCGCCCAATCGACAGCCTCGATAACATCCCCCGGTTGACAACATCAAAATAGAAACGAGGCCACGATCTCGTCCGCTCCCCCCCCCCCCCCCCCCCCCCCCCCCCCTCCAGACGAGCTCCGGCTTTCCCTTCCGCTCAACAAGAGGACGGGGACCGTTCCGGGAACCGGTCGACCTTGCTCGCTCTAGAAAGCACCGTCGGCTCCAGGCTGTCGGCCTACGGCATCAGGCCAACGACCCTTTCCATCCTGGACCGCTCTTCGAACCGCGAGATCCGCCCTCTACGCAACGTCCGGCATGCCACCGGTCGACCGGTGCACGCTCCGTCTGGCGATCTAGGACGGTGTTCATACGAGGCGCACGATACCTGGCGCGGCCGGGAAGC